>RDPX01000024.1:2329606-2467024 GCA_003991215.1 Morbakka virulenta
GATCAGAAATGAAAGGATCAGAGGCACCATCGGGATATGTGACATCGCAGGAAAGCTGAGAGAGACACGGCTAAGGTGGTATGGACCTGTGCAAAGGAGGGAGGAGGATCACATTGCTAAACGGGTGCTGAACATGGAGCTGCCTGGCAAGAGAAAGCAGGGAAGGCGAAGGAGGAGATGGAAAGACTGTGTGGGAGATGAGGGAACTTGGCTTGACCGAGAAAGACGCACGTGACCGACTCAAGTGGAAGAAGTCAATTCGCTGTGGCGACCCCTGAAAAGGGAAACGCCGAAAGAAGAAGAAAGAAAGAAGACGAAGATATTGTACGAGGGAGGAAGGAGCTAAAGTGTATTTTTGTACCTTTGATAGTACATGATTCAAATGTGATTTGATAAATTAAAAGAAGTCAAAATACTATCATGTTACCCTTTTAAAACTGACCCTTTTAAAGAAACGCGTGTGCGTGTTACATATCTATGACTGATGAATAATGAAATACCTTTGTTGGCTTTTTTTCCTAAATAAGCACCACTCAAATACCAACTTAAGCTAAAATTTCTAAAAGCTAAACACCACCATAGCCCAAACAGAAAGTTGCTGGTATTTATAAAAGAAAAATTGTGCACGTTTCCCTTACAAAACAAACTTTAGCGATCCCATATTGAATCTACATTAAATTGGAGTAAAAGTTTTTACATTTTCTTTCATGCTTTCCAACAGAGAAACAAATTAAAGGGCAACAAAAGAATTTAAACGCTGGCTGTAGAGAAAAGGGGTTGTTTTCAAATAAAAATCCATGCATCTGGACTGAATTTTAAGCTAACAAGAGTGTTACTAATTGTTATTTGCTTGGGGAGTAATTTGCCAAGCAGAGCTGACTGTGAATAACAAAAGTTATTGTTGTAGCTCACCTCAAGTCAAACTTCGGCCCTCTATAGTAGGATTAAGAATACTACCACGACTATGCGTAATAAGAGAGTGATATATATATATATATATATATATATTTGTGTAATATTGTGTATTCGTATCAAAAAGTGCTCAATGCATATAGCAGAGCAATATTAGATAAGATAAACGCGAAAAATAAGAACTGTGATTGCAACTAATAGTTTCACGATATTTCGATCATCAGGCAATAATCCCACAAATACTGTACATGCTTTTTCTAAACAAATAAAGTAGGCGGCTCATCAAAAATAATTAAAAAATTACAGGTGGTAACGTATTACAAGGTGTTAATATTCTGGGAAAGGAAGAAAGAAAGGAAGTCCCATGTGGATACGATTTAAAATTACTAAAGAGTGATTTATTTTCAAATTGGGTAGATAGGTGTTCGGCTGTTTGATCAGGAAAGGGGGTCTAATGTGGTTAGTCATTAGGTATGAGGTTGCGGAGGAGGAATTTGTTTTCGTGTCGGCATTTTGAAATAAGTTCTGATCTTTTGTTGTGAAGTTGTTTTTTGATGGTGTATGTTATAATGGACATTTTTTTCAGTGAGGCAAAGGAGGCATCTTTTTGTGCTGTTGTTGTAATGGGGGGCTGGTTTTAGGATAGACCAAGATATTTCGGGTGCTTTTCCGGTTTTTTTCCTTTGTATCCCATACGAAACTGGATAGTGTTGTTATATATATATGTATAAGATATACATATGAGTAATATGTAGCATGTAATGAGGAGGAACCAGGACAACCCAATAAAGCAAGCATGGCAGGAGACAGTTCAGGGGAAAAGGAGCAGAGGCAGGGAGAAGCTGAGATGGAGAGATGTTGTAAGGGAAGACATGAGGCAAGTTGGAGCGAATCCGGAGGACTGCAAGGAGCGCGGAAAGTGGCGCAGACTGTGTCGAGCGGCCGACCCGTCCTACCAATGGAACAAGACCGCACGAAGAAGAAGAAGAAGATATACATATGAGTAATCTTAAATCTTATACATAATATGTATATAAAAGATTAAAGAATACTCAAAACTTGTCTGCGTTTGGCTGGAGATTTTGCATCTGCATTGTGGTCGTTTCTATGTATTAGAGAAATATTTGAGGTGTTCACTTCATGTTAATCATAGTCGAGTACAGTTCGGAATAAACACCACAAACACCCAGTGACAAACGGATTGAATTCACCGTATTTAGAAATACACAACGTATTGCTCTGAGTATTTCTTCTTCATTTACCTATGCCCTTGCCTATAACAAGCATAGAGGACTGGAAAAATCCTAAAATCCACAGATCTCTATACGTGTCTATTATCTTTTATCAAGATGACCCATTTAAAAAATAGCTTCATGGGCTCTAGTCACTTTTAGTATAAACCTAAATGAGCATGTATGGAGAATAACAAGCATGCTTGGATGGAAATAATTATCTTCGCCTACTTCACTCGCTTACATATTGCGAGTAGATTTATAATATAATACTTTCCTGCTTTAAAGAATGTCTGGTGCCCTACCTAATTCCATCTACCCATGATACTACTCTGTACTGAGTTACACAATAACTCCAATGTTTTCCTTCCAAACATGACCGACCAAAAACATCCGTTTGTACTCACCTTCCGGGGCTTTTCCTTTTTTCTCAAGGTTTGCCATTTCATGATTTGGTCGATCACAAAAAATAAGTAGATTCCTAAAAGCACAAAGCATGCTCTCCACACCTTTGCATTATGGCTGATATTGTCGTGATCGTCGTGTGACTCTTTGTGATTGTCGTCGTCCCCAACAAGAACCTACAAGAATAAAATAGAGCCAAAAGATCAAGTAAGGTGTGTGCATAAAAAAGGTACCTTCTCCCAATGAAATCGGCCTTATTATTGCAAGAGGCAATTTTCCGTATCCGGGCGCTGAAGCCTGAAGTATACGTCGCGGCTGCCTCCCTCCAATATCATACTAGTATCAGAATGACTATCAAATTTCAAATCAATATCATAAACTCCGCTTTCAATCAAATTCAGCCTACAAATATCGTTGACAAGGAAATGAAAATTGCTTTCTTTCTACTCATACGATGCCTTACTTTAAACTTGTTGGATAGGGGTGTATTTTTCCCTGTTTGATCGTTTTTTTAACACGGTAGGCCTCTGTTTAGTATCTCATTTTTTATAGTTAAGGTGAACGTCATTTTTTTGTACAAGAGTTAACTTTTACTGCAAAGCTGTTGCTGTGAAATCCAACAATGTAAATCTTGTTGGGGTTTCGTACAACGAAGCATGTTTTTGATGGTGTTTGATTTTGGTTGCCTGTATTTTCCCCAGTTAGGCAGGGCTCGAGTGGTGACGTGTTCAGAGATTTCACTGGAGTAACAAAGTTCCTCTTGCATACTTTTGACACTCAATAAAGCCTATTCATCAGATTTTAATGTTATCTGTTTGTGGAAAATAGCCAAATTTCTATGGTAATCAAACCAGTATAAAAAACGTACCCGTTTCCACAAAAGTAAAAAACACCCTCCGTGTGATACCACCACCATTAGGCATATGGTCAAAAAAAAAAAAAAGAAATAAAATAATAATAATAAAATTGGTTTAATTTACACTTTTACTTTACATATTTTAGGAATTTTAATTCTTTTTAGGTTTGTTGCTTAAAAAATCGCTGATGTAGACTCAATATTACATGTCTAAAATGAAGTTCAAAAAGCGCTGGGAAAGAACCGGAACATAAATGTCTGTCGTGAAGTAAAATTGATGTGTGAAAAGAATTGGGTTTGAACTGGTGTCTATGACTATCATGGTCACATCGTTTACCACCTGAGGTATCGTCGCTATGTACATAACTATATAATTTTACAACGATATCCTTTACTAGTTTTTTTAACAAAACACCTCGTCATGGCTCCACAGCAAGAAAATGCAAAATCACAAAAAATGATTTATCTTGGTAATAGAAAAGGCAAATAGGGAGTTATGAAGAGTCATAAACAGCTTGTTTACTGGAATAAAACATTGACAACAGGTACGGTAGCACAAAGGGAAATTTAGGTCTCTTGTTTTGTTTCTAGTTATTTAATCTATGGGTAGGCCGAGCATAGAAAAAAGTTAGACTGAAACATGGACGTACAATTCGAATCTTTACTTTTGCTAATAGGCTACAGATGTCTTAGATTCGTTTAGAAAAACAGAAACAGAAGTATGTTCTTCTAGCTGGAGTAAAGGAAGAACAAGAAGCTGCCAAATGGGCTAATGTTAGGAACATGACATAGAAACAGCAGAGTCCTGGGTCTAATCAAGGGAAACCGAGGCTTTCGATGGTCTACATTGTCACGATCTAAGATGGCAAAGAGCTCATGAATTCTACCATTTGTCAAAACACTATTGGTAAGTAAAAAAAGTTTCGTTCTAGCAATTCAATGATATTTTTACTTTATGGGTTATTCTATTCTACCTGGCAAAAAAAGAGTTTTCTTTCGTCATTTTGTGTGTACTTACGCGGTAAAAGGGCTATTGCAGATATTCAGATTAAGGTATTGGCTATTCTGTGCTGGTTTTGGGAAGATTGTTTTAAGTGGTGCTTTTTAAAAATAAAGGACTTTCTGTTGTAAATGTGTCTAATCTTGGAATATACAATTTACCTTAAATAGCCTCGTATATTTTTTTAGGTGGGGGAGGGGGATGGGGTTGTACTAATTTCTTTATTTACTTTCTTTGTGTGGTATTGTATCACAAGATGCTAAGAGTGCTCAATATTAAATACAGAGCTGAAATATGCGCAGGAAATAAAATTCAAAATTTAAAACGAGGTACCATCATAATAAAATTTTTCGGACTGCGTGATTCTCAAAATGATTCTGAATTATCGAAACACATGTGGAAACTCAAAAGAGAGTAACAACAAATCCTGGGCCTTAAAATGATCAACTGAAATAAAAGCCACAAATTATAAATGTGGAACGAAAAAATGCGATCTTTGTCTCAGTGAAAAAGTGGGGGAAAAAATTTCATTGCTACGTCACTCAAAATTCATAAATTGCAACAGTCAAACATTCCAAATTGTACACATTTTTTTGCTTGTCTCTACGATATACGTATACCAAGCCATACTCTACACAACGATGCCCTTTTCTTCACTTATGATATTCAGTAAGAGCCAGGTCTTAGTGGCTTAAGAAATGTTCTATTCCAAGGTCCTGCAGTCCAGCAATTAGTAAAGCTTCACCTAACGTCTCTTCATAGAGCATACGTTAAACAAGTTGGTTGCTCCTCCATTTTTTTCTCCAACTATCCTTTTTGGCTCTTTAGAAATGTTTGCCTAAAACACTGTTTACAAAGGATTAAAAGAAAATAGATGCTGTTAAGATCAATAATAGTTATCGGCTGCAGCAAAATTCTTTTCTTTCTTCTACGTAAAAAATACGATTATAACGGGCGTGCCACAGGTTCTTTACCTTTATCTTTACCGTGGTGCCATGTCAAGAGACTTGGGCGGTCATATCCCTCCACCGTCTTCTGTCTTCAGCCAGTTGTATTAGTTCACCCAAATCAATTCATTTCTCCCCTCTGTCATTACATTCTCCTAAACCGAATGGTCCCACTGTTGTTCATCGTTTCCTACTCTTGCATTTAAGTCACCCATTACAATGGTGATTTCACGTGGTTTACAGTGACCTACAGTCTCGCTTAGGTCCTTGTAGAATTTCAATGTCTTCGTCATTTGCATCTTCTGTAGAAGCATACACTTGTATCAGGTTTATATTTATTGGTTTACCTTACATTTTAAGCATGACATTTCTTTCATTAACTGGCCATATCCCCATAATAGCTCTTTTCATTTTATTTTTAACAAATATTCCGACACCATTTGGATGCAGATAGAGTAGTAGAAAATGCCATTTTCAGTTGTGCATTTTCCCTTTTCTGTCCACCTCCCCTCACTTATTCCTAAGATGTCTAATTTAAGTCTTTTTATTTCTTGAAGAATATTTTCCATTTTCCCACTCTGGTACAATGTGTTTACATTCCATGTTCCTATTCTATATGGTTGTTTTCTGATATTGATGCCGACAGTCTCTTGCTGACGGTCGAGTCCCACCTGTCGCACAAGAGTTCCTCTACCGAGCGTGAGTGCAGGATTTAAGTCACTGTCCTCATTGACGCTGTTGACTAAAGAAAATATTTGGCTTTGGTACATGATTATTCTTAAAGTAATTTCCCGGTAGGCTCTCCAGTTCACTTCCTCGGTGGTGACCAAAGTCCACTGTGGACTTTGACCTTTGTGTACCACAACACATTGGAGTCACAGTTTGGAGCCATTTTGCTCGCATCGGTCTTACGTCTGCATCACCGTTCCTGTGTCTGCATATTAAGGTTTGGTGTATCTTAAGTTACCGTCACATTTCAGTAATATGACAGCGCTTCCACTTAGTTTATCCCATCGGCCGAGATGGTAGCCGAGATGATGGCCGAGATGGTAGCCGAGATGATTGCCGAGATGGTTGCCCAGGGTATGGCCGTCACCATATGCTGGTGACGACTTGGAGGCATAAGTGGGAAAAGACTTGGCAAGTCTAATGAAAGATCACGAAAGAGTGGAAAAGGAGAGTAATATTTATCCGTGGAATTAACACGAGCCAGTATGGGTAACGTAAGAAAATAGCAGGATAAAAAATTCTAGGAAATAATTACTTCGGGAAACTTTTTGATTGATGTGGAGCCTTAATGACCATTTTGCCATGGAAATAGGATAAAAATATTGCAATGAGAGTGAAAAAAACAAGGTCGCTGACCTTCTTTTTAATCTAATATTTTTCAAACCCTAAATACCACATTAAATACAAATCTGAGAGCGGGTTCTATGAATTAATAAATTGTAATCAATCATTAATTATTGAAATAATTGTCATCTTCTAAAATATAATTACGAGAGCAGATTCTATGAATTAATTTACTGTTATCAATTATTAATTATAGAATTACCTCTCGCATTTTTTTTTCTGTCTGAACAGGGGGTATGGTAGACCTCTAAATATTTATTTTCAGGCCATAGAATCAATAAAATTCAAAACATTTATTTCACGAACTCTTTGACACCTCCTGATATTTCATATTCGATTTCAAATATCTAACAGATTACTGAGCCACGTCCTCTCTCGTGTAAGCTGTCAGTCTTGAAGTCGGAGAAAAAACCTGTCTCCTGATAACAACTTGACTCCGTACTTTATTTCTTGATATGATGTTTTAAAATTCGTTGCATTTATTTAGCGAAATTTGCTAGATACTTTTTCTCTTTGGGTTCTGGGATAAAGGCATTTGGAAATTAAAGAAAAAGNATGTCAGAAAACCTCCCGAAGGAGCGGCTGTTGTCTGATCAGAGGTGCTACACCTAAGATAACCCTCCATATACCAAGCCACAGGCTAACAAGCGCCAATTAAGATGTGCGTAAGTTGTAGTCAAGCAGTAACATTCTCGGCATTGAGATGTATGATGTGATATCAAAAGAAAAAAATATATATTACAAAATAATTACCGGTTATGTGAGAATACTACCTTTTCCCCCCTCGCTCCCTCCCCCCCAAAAAAGACTTGGCAAGTCTAATGAAAGATCACGAAAGAGTAGAAAAGGAGAGTAATATTTATCCGTGGAATTAACACGAGCCAGTATGGGTAACGTAAGAAAATAGCAGGATAAAAAATTCTAGGAAATAATTACTTCGGGAAACTTTTTGATTGATGTGGAGCCTTAATGACCATTTTGCCATGGAAATAGGATAAAAATATTGCAATGAGAGTGAAAAAAACAAGGTCGCTGACCTTCTTTTTAATCTAATAGTTTTCAAACCCTAAATACCACATTAAATACAAATCTGAGAGCGGGTTCTATGAATTAATAAATTGTAATCAATCATTAATTATTGAAATAATTGTCATCTTCTAAAATATAATTACGAGAGCAGATTCTATGAATTAATTTACTGTTATCAATTATTAATTATAGAATTACCTCTCGCATTTTTTTTTCTGTCTGAACAGGGGGTATGGTAGACCTCTAAATATTTATTTTCAGGCCATAGAATCAATAAAATTCAAAACATTTATTTCACGAACTCTTTGACACCTCCTGATATTTCATATTCGATTTCAAATATCTAACAGATTACTGAGCCACGTCCTCTCTCGTGTAAGCTGTCAGTCTTGAAGTCGGAGAAAAAACCTGTCTCCTGATAACAACTTGACTCCGTACTTTATTTCTTGATATGATGTTTTAAAATTCGTTGCATTTATTTAGCGAAATTTGCTAGATGCTTTTTCTCTTTGGGTTCTGGGATAAAGGCATATGGAAATTAAAGAAAAAGGTTTTTTTATGGCAGTACGTCACACAGTCAAGGTCCAGAATACCAATCAGATTCAGATATATAATCGGGGTAGTAATACTGTCCAAGAAAAACGACCAGAGGCTTCTCTATTCCAACTCATACTTAAAATTCATTATTTTACAGCATAATATAGTCAGGTTTGGACAAAGATAAAAGAAAACCCGACCAATGAATAAAAAAGCAACAGAACAGGGGAAACATGACTTGCTTTGACATTCTCTCCCTGCGAATCTGTGTAGGCCTAAATTCTCAATGTAGTTTATTTTAGCTGTTGCCCACGATACTCTGCGTTTCTCGCACAAAAGTGAATTGAATCAAGAATTTTATTTACTTCTTCTAATAAAACTCCATTATTGAACCAGCTGTGGTCATGAGCTGGATGAGGCTTAGTTGCTCGTAATTAAAAGTATACTGTCACGTGATTATGAAATGAGTATCCTACTATGTGAAGGTTTATCTAAACAAATGTTTGCTCAGCTTGTAGCTAATCTTAAACCATGCTCTGGTGATGATCTGTTGGTCTCATACTTCATCTATCTGACGTATCCCTTTAGTGTAGTATGGTATGTTTATAAAGTGCGCTTACTGGTAGCGGGAAGTTATATTTTTACATGAAAGACCATCAAGTTCTAAAGACACTTAACTCGAATAGAGCTTTTGTACTAACAACGCTTAATAAAGGTTGCAGGGTAGTAAGATACTTTGTCTTCAACGATCATCAAGTTCAAAGGGCTCTACAATATCTTAAATTGTGACAGAATTGGCTCTTTCGAATCCAAGTTACAGAGATTACCTCCTTAGTTACACAGTGAGAACACCTATGGTCTTTATCAAAACGCACATTCTTCATCCTCTATGTCCTCTTACGTACGGCTTGTCAAAGATAGTATTTTTCTTCATTCAGTATTACCTATGGCTATATACATTTAACATACTATGATTTGCCAGAATAGTGTGCTCATACATTTACAATAGTTTCATGATTACGTCCCACCTACTGTATCAACGAGCAATATCTTTTTACTCAACTGGAAAAAATATACAGGAAAATACTCAGATATCTTCTACTTTGACATAAATCTATTTTTTACCAACTTGAAACAGCTTTATAAATGCTAATATTACACGAGACTAATGAAAGAAGTGCTAATGCCAACTTCCTTTAAGAACACACAATAATCCGTTTGAGTCCATCTTCTTGTGTATGGCATTTGTGTGAAATATTTTTACTGTCCTTTTCAATTCAGCTTCCATAAAATCATTGACAGGTAGACTAAGTAAAAGATTTCTTTTTAGTTCTGTAGCTCAAAAAAGTTTGGTTTTATTGAAATTAGCCCCGTACATTTTACTGGCTTGCGTATAACATGGAATATTTCATCAATTTTCTAATTATCCTTCGAAAACCACAAAGCCTTAGTTCACTCAAACCTAAATTGCCATTTGTTTTATCAAACTGTGAAAGTCTAATTGAGCGCAATTTCCGCCAATATTATAAAGCAATTTTTAAGAGAAATTTTTATGTTCTATAGTGGTTACTAATCGTCACTCCCTATGCTTACAAAAGCTGGATCATGGTCCAGTAGCATTTTCACATAGAAACATACATTTGCACTTATAGTATCGTATGCCCGAAAGTAGTTATGGTTTACATTGCGAGGGCAACGTGAGGAATGAGGATATCAGACTTCAGGATCAGGTGAAGGAAACTTTCACAGACACGAAGAACAGACATCTGCAATGGTATGGTCATACCAGTCGTACACANCATTTGTTTTATCAAACTGTGAAAGTCTAATTGAGCGCAATTTCCGCCAATATTATAAAGCAATTTTTAAGAGAGATTTTTATGTTCTATAGTGGTTACTTATCGTCACTCCCTATGCTTACAAAAGCTGGATCATGGTCCAGTAGCATTTTCACATAGAAACATACATTTGCACTTATAGTATCGTATGCCCGAAAGTAGTTATGGTTTACATTGCGAGGGCAACGTGAGGAATGAGGATATCAGACTTCAGGATCAGGTGAAGGAAACTTTCACAGACACGAAGAACAGACATCTGCAATGGTATGGTCATAGCAGTCGTACACATGAAGCTGAAAATATTATATAAGTGGCAGATACGAAAGTAGCTGTAAAGTCTACAGGGCGGCCTTCCGCATGGACAATGGCCGTTTGGGCAAGAATAAAAAGCATTTAATATTGTGCTGACACGGCTTCTATGTATATAGAGTACTACTACTTTTAAACATTTCAGGCAGGAAAAATGTTACATCTGTTTTTGCATGAGGAAATGCGGTGGAAAATGAACTATCCTTAAAAAACTACTGCTCTGTCTATTCCAAATTCATTGTGTTTTCTAGCAATAAACAACTCCAATAATTGCGATGCCACTACTGTTTATGAAATTCATACAAAATTATCTTATCCTCCCAGTTACACTGTATGGGAAAACTGAACCACGCCAACAAAACTTTCTAAATTCAATCTATTTCTATAATTTCATATAGTTTAAGTGAACAAACACTCAAGAACAAACATTTAATGTGTTCTTAGTTGCATGGTTAAGAGTGAAAGGTATAAAGTAAATTGTGCACAATTACTGTGATATTAATAGCTAGTTAATGTAAGAAGAGCCACGTATGTGTTTTCAAAGCTGTATCGGCTACTCATCTAATATTTAGTAACCTTTTAACAGAAGAGGGAAAACAGGTGGCCAAGTCAATGTTTACATAAACTTTGCTTTTGTGTACGAAAGACTTCCCTTGGCTAGGAAATTAAAGCGCTGTCGTTTAAAATAATATTAGTCTGTGTAACTTTAAGGTACAAAAACAGCACAATTTAAAAGCCTTTACTAAAACGAATCTTGAAATAGAACTCCATTCCAGAAAATTTAAATGTCTTGTACTCGTGACACTACCCCGACCTCTAACAGTTTCGCTGTAATTTCGACAAATAAGCTGGCAACGCCTTTTTAGTAATCATAGCAGACAGTACAAAGATCGGTCCATCTAAAAACAGTTTGTGAGAGTAGAAAGTCGCGTCCCTGGTTCTTCTTTAACTAGAATGGAAAGATTCCCTTATCTCTTCCTTCTCGTAAACATTGCTGTGCCACTTACGTAGAAAACGTTCCTATTTATTTATTAAACATCAGGTCTCGGGGTTTTTTGTCATTTACAAATATACTAAAATTTTTAAAAAATCAATGGTTAGACTTATACACCAGCTTAACAAATCTTGTGTAAGAAATGTAGGCTTTAATTTCTTTTGGAGTACACTTTACAGCAATGCAGAGCTGTGCATACTGTGCTGCTGTCCGATTGTGAAACACGGCCTGCCAAGCAGCGTGATGTATTAAATCGTCAGGTTCTGGAATAGGTTTGTTGAAAAAGGTCCCGTATACTCCGACGTCAAGACGAAATCTGATAAGGCCATCAGACAATGATTTGACGACATCAACCTTAGAGTTAACTTGATTATAAAGAACTTCATGACTTAGCTGGGAAACTATGGATGGCAGCTATGTTGCTCCCCAACCGTGCTTTGCGAGAAGATCCAACCCACAATCGCTCACGTAAAAATTACACAAGATAATGAAACCGTTGTTGGCTACTCTATCAATGGGTCCTGGGGACTGGACTACATCATTTATTTCGCGTACCTTTGAATTACAGTTGTTACACAATCACACTCTTCACTGTAACCTACTGTTGTTAGCGGTGTTGAAACTCCACAAATGTTGCACAAACATTACGAATTATACAAACATACTTTGTATTTCTTTTCAGACAAAATATACACTCAGGTAGATTTTGCTCCACCTTTCACCGTTCAGTGTCAAAAGATACACAATTTTTATATCCATATCTCTGAACTGAGGTTTACTTAGTTAAAGGGGAAACGATAGAAAAAAAAGAAAACACTAATTTCACAGAATTGCAACTGGCGCCAGACAAAAAATAGTATCGAAGCTACTTCCTTTTTTAGCATATTGCCTTCTTTTATAAAGAAGTGCATGCACTCACAGTAATTACTCTTTTATCAGTAAATGAAGAAATGTCACGGTAACGGTACTTTGAATAAACAAAAAGAACCATGATTATTAATAATGACGTCGGAGTTACATTTCTGTAACCACAAATTGTATTTAAAAAATTGTATTTAAATATATATGTCTTCATGGGGGACAGTAACACCATACAAAAGAAAGAAAACTTGAAGAAGTTTATGGGATTTTAACCCTACATATTTTATTTTAACTTGTACCAGTTTATAAGCATAATCTGGCGACAAAGAAAGGAAAAAGTAGAAACGTTTCGTGAGTGAAAGAAATAAAAGATTATGTGCTAAAACAAATTTGATTGTCCAAGAATCAACTTGAAACTACAGTTTGTACATTAGATCACTAAAATAAAAGCTCAGCAGGCTGAATGTCCGCCAACAACAGTTTTGGTCGGACAAATATCTTGCCTGGCAGGATGATGTCCACTGCCCAGCACTTATATCCAGCTTGCTGTATATATTTTCCTGTTTGAGTAGGTGTGGGGTTCAGGCTGAGATCTCCTGCCAAGATCAGGGATCCAACTAGAGACCTTCAGACCTTCAATCCGACGCTCTTTCAGCTGAGCTGTCTCGAAATGAAGACGTCACATATGTATACAAATGGGCAGCTGACAGAACCAAAGACCAACCCTTCACAAATCGTGCAGTGCTGCACAACTTAAACAAAACTCGGACGGCGATTTAGACCAACACCACATCTACCGTGTGTTACTCTCAACATTCCTAAACATTTCATCAAAATAAGTTCATAAGATTTAGACTTTATGCTTGGTGACGGTAAATATTGCAATTAAGATTATGTTTATTTTAATGGAAAACTTTTTTCATTGAGTCTTGACTGGAACAAGTCGTCAGGATAAAGGAACATAATTTAAGTGGCCGGAAAAGTTTCATAGACACAATTTTTAAGTTCTAAAAGATTCTAGGAAACCAACCACTGAAATAATCTAAGCGGCGCAATTCCTCATCACCTAACATTCTGCATCACTCGAACTCTGGATCACAGAAAAACTGAGATAAAACAACTCGTTGTGCTTTTGAGACTGATTAAGTATTCTCTCATGAAGCCTATACCGTACTACGAGGCATTCTGAAATACCTATACAACGTCCCCTTTTTCAAGCTGCCACACATGGAGCATTGCGATGTGCGTAGATGTAGCACTTTACATGACCCACCAGCTGTATCCTGGTGATACAGGACAGGTGGGCACCCCTGGTTCTCATGCATCTTGTGAATCCTTTATGTGTGGCTCAAAGCGTTAATGCCCGGTAAACCTTCTCAGCTTGAGAGCTAAAATACCTGCTGTTCTGCAGGTTTAATCAATGCAAAGACAAAGGCTAGTCTTACCGTCTAAAACTGTGGTTGGTTTTAGGAAGGCTATCCAACTGTGAAAATTCTGCTCCAAAAAAAACATGACAGTAAGCAATAAGTGAAACAGTAACGGGACCGATGGGATTAGAGTTGTCGTTGTTGTAAATGGTACGGTCTGAGGTGGACTGGCCAGATCGTCATCCAGTAAAATCCCAAAGCAGATTAGTAGACTTGCATCCCTCAATGTTGGCACCGTGAGAGGTAGGGCAGAAGATGTAGCAGAGGCAATATTACGAAGAAATTTCGACCTGTGTTGCCTACGAGAGGCAAGGTGGAGAGGTGATTCAGCTCATATGACTCTCAGCTTATATGACTCTCAATACAAGTTCTCGAAAACAAACAAGGTATAGCAGGTAATGGAGCTCTCCTAGCAGAGAAATGGGTGGACAAAGTATCTATGATACAATGCATTCCAGACAGAATACTACTGATCAAATCTTTACCTGGTAGCTCTTTTCTTACTCGGTGAGGTGAGGCGGAAATGGACTATGAACTTCTACGAACAATTGAAAGAGGCTATCTCCAAAATCTCAGGTAAAGATTTCCTCTTTCCATACGGTGGTTAAAATGGTAACATAAGCATGGCTGCTAATGGTTATGCAGAGACTCATGGTGGATACGAGTTTGGGCCCCGAAATATCGAGGGTGAGAGAACACTGGAGTTTGGGTTGGCCAACAGTTTAGTGATAGGCAACTCTTGGTTCCTGAAGAAAGAAAATCACCTAATCTCGTACCGCCAAGAAATATGAAAAGGAACAATCAGCCTTGACCTAGAAAACTTGGCCAATTCTGGTAAGATCATAGTTGCTAGGAAATAAACCGACTCAATGCTATTGGTGAGACCCACATTTATTCAAGATTAACAATCGTAGAAAATCATACTGAGGTCATTTTACTGGAATATGGAGTTCCTCCTCCGCCCAAGTAATAGTTCAATGTATTGACCTTTTTAAAGAATAGACTTCTAAATATCGGTTGTATAAGCCGCGTAAGCAATGCGCAAATCAGCATCAAAGCGATCAGTAGTATATTTATGACATAATGTGAAAGCAAAGGCAACAACAAAACAATTGTTGTTGAGTTGTCTTCGCTTTCACAGTGGCTCTGTATTCAGTTTTTGTTATTAGTGATGATGACGAAGAGTGGATGATAAGACATCAACTTCCAAAATAGTGACGAAATTTGAGTCAAATACTGCCCAGTAATTAAAAACAGGTTCCAGGAGGGGGTGTGATGTAAAAGGCATATAAAGATATGAGGGCTTACCAAAATCTATATGATATCAGGGACAAACTAATTTCAAAACTGTTTGATTCAATTTATTATCTCTTCAATTATTCTATTTATAAAAGAATAACAAAACAGTGCTCAGATGGCTAACGTCAAAATAAACTCTCTTTCTTTCTTTTAAAAGCGTGCAAGACATGATCAGTTCAGCGTCGATGCATTTAAAATCACAAAGAAACAGGAGATCTAAAACGCACGTTCTTTGATTTTGTCAGAGAAACAACAAACAGGTAAACAAGTGTACACTTTGAAAATTTGGGTCTAATGGGGTCGATGAGCCCAACGTTATAAATTTATGTGAGTTTTTATCCTTTACAGTAGAACTTAAACAGATAGGGCTGTTTTTACCCTGGGTACTCTGTCTAACTACACAACAACAGATGTTTGGATGGTTTAAAAAATACCATATTCATCTGCAAGATTAGTTACCTTGTTAGTATTACTCGGAACCGAAACGATGTTATCGCTCTGCTACGGACACTGACGATTGTCATACTGTCAGTACTTTCCAAACAGTGGACAACACATTAATTGATATAAGGAGTAATTACAACAGTTTTCCCCAGTATTACTCAGTATAACAAGTAGAGTTTCCAACAGCATATTCAATTTCTATTGCTATCTATCGGACAAGACGTTAAATATCACAAATCTGGAAGCAACACACTATCAGTATAACAAAAAAAATGTTCTGACACAAAAAGTGTAGAGTCCACTATATTGGCACTCTTGTACACAATTTGTTACGTCATCAAAAACGGAGGCAGCCAGTACTTTCGTGGTCGTTCAAACCACAGGCGAACATTAAAAATTTCAATCTCCTTTGACAAAAAAATTCAGTATTATTCACCTTTCGTTGCATGTTTTGCCTTCTGTTTCAAACAAGCAAGTTCAGGTTAAAAAAACTAAAAAAGGTTTTACTTACATGTGGTATCAAGTGCAAAAGAGCATCACCAGAAAGTGTTCCAACAGCAAGTGTAACCAGGAAAGGCATGATGACTTTGGAATATTTCTGACCAATTGCGGATACCAATCCAATTACGAGGAGTGAACCAACACTTATGATGGTAATTGCAAGGACACCATATCCCCACACTAGAAAGTAAAAAATTAGGAATGCAAAGTTTATAAATATTTTACAACAAGTAAAAATCAATGAAATGAAAAATAACGTTAATTGTGACAGAGGCCAAAGGCCGAGGTCAAATTTAAGGCCACGCGTAGTTCGAGTGGCAGTTTTTGATATCCTTTTTTACCTTTTTAGTGGGCATTTACAAAAAACAAAATACTAAAATCAAAAAATGTTTTAGAATTGATAATTCTTTAATGTCTGACAAGGGTAATATTCTTCTTGTGGTAAATTTCAAAGGAAAAATTTTTCGTTACGCAAATGCAAATGTGACTACGTTATGTAATCATGCAATACTGGACCTGAAATTCGAATGCAAACCAAAACTAATGTTAGTCAATAAGTTTCGGAACAGGAAAACTTTTAAAATGTCTGAGGTTGTACGGAGTATTATTGATAAAGAAGTTCATAAAGTTATTGTTCTCTGTATCAGGTGTTGAATTGAAGCATTTCGCTTAAAATCATCCACAGTGCCTAAAGGGTTCTTTTTTCTTCTGTCAATAGCGTTTTCCGCAATACAGTTACAATGATTACTTTTTCAGACCCTTGGGTACTAAATGATTCTTGCCTTCCTACACAGAAAACGTCAATGGCAACGGTATGTCATGCCTGTACTTTTCACGTAGTTAACAAACTCATTTTTATAATTACGGTTAACACGTTTTGACAATTACAACTAAATCAAAATGAGCAATTTTGGGGTCTCAACCATTCCAACATATAAATAATTAGTCATAATAGGTAAAATGCTTTTGGTCCGCACTGCCAACTTCAACACATGCTGCCTTATCCAGTTTTATTAGTTTTCAGGTTTTAATTCACTTTTCTGTCCTTTCAGATGATACTTAACTACAATACTCAGTTCCTAGATGGGTTTCCATTTTAATTCCACGTAATAAACTCCAAACCAAAAAATGAATTTCTTACCACGTCGTTGAATCAAAGGACAAGACTTGGCTTCTGAGCTAAACAGGATTTATATTTCCAGTTTCTGCTCACAGCCTCTTCTCTTGGTCTGGCATTAAGCAAGAAATCTAGATCTTGACACTACCCGAGTTGCTTTAATCAAGCTTCTTGTAAGTTTCTTCTATTTATGACACTTTTCTCTTTCTTTCTCCTTCACTCAGAGTGCCATTTAAATTGTGGTACTGTCTTAAACATCAAGCATATTATAGAACACTACCATGCAAACATTTACATAAACAGAAGTAGTGGGCTGATTGGTGTAAAAAGAATTTGAGTCTGGATCAGGGAAAAGGAAAACTCGTTTCTCTATCAAATCAATGCCTTCACTTTCGATGATGAGAACCACTCTCGTGTTCATCTCCTTTTAATAACAGTCTTCCGCCTTCCCCGTTACGTTTTGAGTAATCAGTTTTTGTATATTTCCATACTTTTAAGTTTCAGCATGTATTTGCTAATTGCATCCACAAGTCTACTTTTTCTATCAATTTCCAAGTAAATATAGATTAGATTTTGAGACAGGTGTAATCCAGGTGTAATGTGATAGGTAATAAGACCAAACTGAATAATAGTCTGTAGCTGTCACTGTAATCATTGCAAACTTCTGCTGGAGAAGTAACTGTTATCAAATAATCTGATGATTAAATGATCTGTGATGAAAGTAAGAATCAAATTACAAAAGCAGGATTTTATCGTTATAAACAAAATTTGAAGAAAAAGGTCAGCAACAATGCTTAAGATCAAGAACTGTGATATTAAAATATCTCAGGATTATCAAAGAGAATTATTTTCCAGCATAAATGCTTAAAAAAGTAAAACATTAGAAACAGGAAAACAAAAAGGAAAAACTTGTTTATGAAACCCCCATTTTTGTGTGCATTTTATTTTCCTTATACATCTTTTACTGAATTTTCCCAGTAAAACAATATCTTTTTCTGTGCTGGAACATGTGTTCCCTAATAATGTGTAAAGTACCGTAAAAACTAAATTACAACACGTAAAATTATGTGTGCAGAGAGGTGGGTAACAACAGAAATAATAAATTTTAAAACTATACATTAAAATACCCATGACGCTACCTAGCTCGAAGAAACAATACCATTCTAAAGGCACTGAGCTTCATGAGATAATTTGGAAGTCATTGATTTTGCACTATTCAAGGCGCATTTGGAGGAGGCTAGAATTTCTAGCCCTACTTCTAGATAATTACTGAGGCAAGAAGTGGGAAGTTGGCATTCTGGAAACGTGGTTCAAGTCGCAATGTTATATCGAGCTGACACTTAAGCAATGGAGCAGCAATCTGTGCTTTCTTTCATTTTGTTATTCATGACAAATTCAGATCATTTGAAACTAAGTACGAGACATTTTCCAGTTGTGATGGAAAGGCCTCACATGGATTAGCATTTGAATAAAAGAACTAAATTCACACAGAGTGAAGGTGAATATTATCAAAATGGGATTTTAAAGGGGAAAATGTTGTTTTGATATAGTGTGGGGCATAAAATGATAAATAGTGAACCTTTGTACAGTAGACATCTACCAAAAATAATGTATAAAAGGGAAGCATAAGAACTAGAAATTTTTTATCAAAACACGTATGGTTATGATCAATGTATTCGGAATATTGCTGTCCGTTTGGGTATTTGTCCCACAATCTCTATGAATACGTTTACAATGTGGTCTACGTTGATAAGAAATGTTGTGAGCCATTCATCAGTGCTTTGGTTTCCCAAGAAATCACAACATGAAGATCTGTCAAACTGTTATAAAAGACGTGGACAAAGCAAAAATTAAGTTATTTTAGATTTTGCATTGACGTTGAGTCGGACACCAAATTACTCCTTAGTTGCTCTTGCCTGATTACATTAAATAAAAAGGCCACAACACGATATAACTTCTAGCAAAATTTGCTACAATGGATACAAAAATACTATCCAGACATTTTAATGCATTAACTACCATGTACACAGGGCCGAATCAGTTCAAATTGGAAGGGGGTGTCCAAATTTCTTTTTTAAAGTTATACCCGGATAGTGAGGGAAGGCGGGTTGCAGAGTGAATGAACTGGATTTCCTAAGAAAAAAAACTTTGGAGTGGGGACAGAGATTTTCCGCAAGACCTGGAAACCCCTAGATTCGGCCCTGATGTAACTTATTTGAATTCAAAACCCATAGTTATTGTAGATATTGTTTAACTTCTTTTAATTAAATCGCCTAACATTTTGTAACGGGAAAGTACAAAGAAGATGCAGAAGAGCTGGACCAGCTTGAGAAAAGTAACGGGTGTACTCAGTGAAAGGAAAGTAAGAGCTAAAATGAAAGAAAAAGTGTACAATGCGGCAGCACCACCTGCAATGCTACATGGATTAGAAGCAGTGCTCACCTCGAGCATTAAAGATGCTCAAATGATCCCTGGAGTTACAAGGTTGGATGGAAATGGAATAAATACTAAAGTGATACAGCCTACCTCAAAAGGGTAGAGGTTCAAATGGTACATGAATGTAACCAAGATGAAAGCAGACTGCGTCGGAATAAGGATGCTGGAGATAGAAATACCAGGAACAAGGAAAGGAGAAAGACCCAGGAGGAGACTCCTGGAGTAAAAGAGGATAAGGAAACGGCTTAGATGCAGTGTGAGGGTTGTATGAATTCAGCGCAATGGGGAAAAGTAATCTGTTGTAGCAACCTCTGATGGGAGTCAAAAGACGAAGAAACAACTGCCAGAGAAAGTAGATCAAATTGTCCTATCTGAAGATTTTAAAAACTGAAAATATATTTATGTTTTTCACTCATTTATTAAAGCAAAATACCCGTAAATTGTTCTTGGGCGGATGGCGAGAGATATTCCTTGGAACCATAAACGAATGTTGTTTTCAGGAAAGCTCTGAGGAGATCATGATAAAAATAAGACATAACTGAGATCATTAAATACCATTCGTTTTAAAAAAAAAAGCAAGAGCCAAAACCAAGAGGTTATAAAAACAAACTCTCCAGTATTCCGATCCTATAGAAACAAAAATATTCTATCTCGGTTAAAAACAATTTCAAAACAATAACGTGTCACACATAGCCTGCAGAGTGACATTCGATTGTGTCACTGACCCACGGCGTATTCCTTAATTCCCCAACAGAACAAAATATTTACTCTGATAATAACCAATAAAATATATGCAGCTATTACATTTCTTGCGGCCACTGAAGTCATCACTACCAAGTTCATTTGGATTAAGGAAAATAATTTAAATGTCTGGATAAAGTAATATTGGTCAAACACGAACAAAGAGTAACCTTCTAATATTCTTCCTTGTTCCAATTTTAAGGTCACACAATAATACGTTATCTGATAAAAAATTTTATTTCAAAAGCAACAATTCCTCCTTTGTTTTAGGTGTTGACAATACTTTTTAACACTATTCTCACCAGCTTCAAAAAAACTTACTTTAAATTTTTTTAACCTCCAGATAAATTTAAAGGATATAAATGTAAAAATTATTTACAGGGCCAGGCCTGGCAGAGAAAATAAAGAAATGACGTGAAAAAAATTTTTTTTTAATTATTATCTTTTCAAAAATCGTTTCTGTTTCTTTTTTCTCCTCGTTTCACTGCCTTTAAGGAGTTTCTTTTCTGGAATTAAAATGGAATTGGGCAAAACAACTTAGAAACTGTATGCCCCCCACTCATACTAATATTCCCTTCTTTTGTTGTATTTGGAAGTCTGTCTTGCTTTAATATATTTTTATACAGTGTCATAATAATAATAGAAAAGTTCTTTCACATGTGAGGGGTAGCAAATTTCAGCCTTTCCTGGTGTTATTATATTTTAAGATGTTGAGCCTAAGGTGCTGGTTAAGTAGACCTAATGGGTTTCACTACAAAAAATGCCACGGCTTTCCAGTGGCATAACATTTTTACGTCAAGACTGTTGTACTGCAGCACAGTCATTGTTTATGCTTCATTTTAAGCATACCTGAGTTACCCAAGTCAAATGGGCTCTACCGCCCAGCATTGTGAACGAAAATTAACCATACTGTTTTGTCTGTTTTTTAGACCTCCTAGAAAAGTTGGAGTCAGTGTGTGTATGTGTGTGTGTGTGAAAGGGGGGGGTATACTGCTTTGATGGCATTTGTATGTTTCGGGTTCCCACTGCCAATGCCCTTTAAAAGCATTTATCCGAATGAACCAGAGTAGTCTCTTAATTATAGCATCCACTTACACGTCTCAATATCTATACATACGTGAACGACCAGGGAGCACAATATATCCCTAATATCGGGAACTCGAATTATGTTCACGGAGATCCTAGATAGCAGAAATCCTGCTAAGCTGTCCAAGTGGTATTTCCCGGGTCTTCCCGTACATTCGTTCCATCTCTCTTCTCAATCTGAAGTAAATTCTCTAATTTGTGTCGTCTCGTTACATAGCAGAAGAAAGCCCGCCCCTGTATTCCTTTGTTACATGTCGCTCCTCAACAAGATTGCTTCATTAATTCTACGGCAAGTTCTCGCAATCCAAAGCGTTTTCCCTGTGCATCACATTTCGATTACGTGAATACGCCTTTTTATCTCCGTGCTGATGGTCAAAGGACTGCATTCAAACTCATCACAGGTACAACGTATGAAGCAAAACTTGTTTTCTTACTTGAAGCCTGAGGCTCTCATTGGCAAGTATGTTTTTTAACTTCCGAAAGACTATTTAGGCTTGTTCGATCTGACGCTTTATTTTAGTGACAACTATCCTAGGATGTTATGTAGGCGCCAAGATATTTAAACCTGCTCACTTAATTTAGTGCCTTATCGTTAAATTGAAGCATGGAGAATTGCCTCTTGTAACAACATTTCAGATTCTTTATATGGTTAGTCGTTATCTCACTCCTTTAATCATTGCAAAGATCCTTATTGTATTTTGACCATTCATTCTATAGGCTTTCCTTCTTGACAAGGACCCTGCCACCGTTACATCTACTCCAGCCAATTCCTGACTTCGACCTATTTCTACATAATTTCTTAATTTCCTGATGCAAATATTTCATGTCATTGGAAGCAAATTCTTATTCAGTTTCTTCACAATTGTTTTCTAACCACTTTGCCGTCATCTTTTTACGTTTATTATTTACTTCTTAGTATTGTTAGTATTTTGTGCTCCTGAAAGGGTCCCTTCAATTTTCTTCTCTCCTGTGTAAGCATCTGAATTATTTTTTAAATCGTTTATCTTTCGTCAACACTGCCTGCAATCGACTGCTTCAAATTCTCCCACAATTCATCTAGCTGTTGCAATTCAAGTAGCGGGAGTTAATATGTTTAAAACAGCTATAATATAGTTGCTTCTAAAGTCGTTGTTTGCAGNGGAAGCAAATTCTTATTCAGTTTCTTCACAATTGTTTTCTAACCACTTTGCCGTCATCTTTTTACGTTTATTATTTACTTCTTAGTATTGTTAGTATTTTGTGCTCCTGAAAGGGTCCCTTCAATTTTCTTCTCTCCTGTGTAAGCATCTGAATTATTTTTTAAATCGTTTATCTTTCGTCAACACTGCCTGCAATCGACTGCTTCAAATTCTCCCACAATTCATCTAGCTGTTGCAATTCAAGTAGCGGGAGTTAATATGTTTAAAACAGCTATAATATAGTTGCTTCTAAAGTCGTTGTTTGCAGCAAGAAGTTAAACATGTCTCTTCGTAACCTTATCACCACCCCCATCAACACACACACACACACACACACACACACACACACACACACCAGCTCAGGAATCGCAACCTGCGCTTGGCAGTAACCAGGAAACGATCGCTTTCGTAATCTGTTTCGGGAGGGGTTTTTAGAAACTTTAACTCAGGTCCGAAATCTCTTCTTTATGACAATAAAACCTTCGTGGATTTTTTATAAGCAAGAACCATATCTGGCGTAGAGCAAATAAGTGTATTAAACTATGAAAAAAAACCGGAAAGGGATGAAAAAAGGTTAAACCAGGAGATAAAAGAGTTTATCTTCGACTTAAAAATACTCAAATCATAAAAAGTACTCAAATCATATGATGAAGAAAACCAATCAAAAGCCAAAGAGTTCCACGATCTAGTAGTCCGATTAAAAAACTACATTCATTGGAAGATTTTTACACTAAGGAGTAACAACCAGTCATATGAGATGCAATAAACTGAGCTGGTACCGGCGAAGAATGCTCATTAGAACACATGCCATGACAATACCTACACAACAGACCGAGTCAAGCCACATTGCGTCAATATGACGAGTAAAGTAGCAGCAAGATTTGGACCTGTCAAGTTACAAAAAGATCTCTTAACCCGATAAAAACCAACAACAAGATAACATAAAGGTAGCATCTCTTTAGATGTGAAAATAGTAAAAGGTTTTACTGTTCAATGGATGAAAGACAAAAAAAATGATACAGTTACACAATATTTAGTATCCAAGATTTAACAGCCAAAATATAACTAAACATATGAACGAGTACAACAACAAGTGTAATGTGATATCAATGCGAATGAATAACATCAACCATAAGCTGTAGTTTCGGATTTAAAACTTCAACTTTACTATAACTTTAACTTAAAATATAAGCTTAACTATTACTGCTCCAATTCAATGTGACTCCTCCAACTGAACAGCCACTTAAAGTAAATCCACACTCAGGCATTTTTCTGACTTCCATACAGATCACTGATCAAAAATTCAAAATCGTGACAAGACCCAAAAATGACAAGTGTAATTCTCCACTTTTCCCACAACACGCTGGAACCTTACTATGATCACGCTGCTATAATCCAATTACATAACAGGAAACCTTCTACGGCACTAAATATTTACTACAAATAGTACCCTAGAAGCAGACTTGCCAAACGATTAATTAGAATAAGCCAAAGAAATATCTGGAGAAAACCAAAATCAAGCATCCTTGTTGAAGAGGCGAAGCAACCATCACCAGATTTAACGGTCAGAATGATTGGCCATCAATATTGAGGAAAAATCAGAATTCGGCTTTCTACTAAACGACATCTGTTGCAATTTTGCTCCATTGAAAAAAACCAACAACTTCTTTCCTCGTTTGTTGGCAACCATAGGTTCGGACTCCAAATTTTCAGCAAGTTTAAACTGTTCCTGCTAAATTATCTTGTGGCTAATGCCAAAGTACAAGGTTGTATCATCAGCATAGATGCTGAAGAACTGAAGCTAAAGGCGGAATCCCGAGGAATATCACCAAAAAATTGTCGAAATCTGTGTCAGTTAGCCTATTCATATTTATAGGTTTTACGTTTAAGTGGCTTTTCAGCAAGATTAGAAACAACTGCCTTGAGCTCCACAGTAAAACAGCGTGATCAGAGGATCCAGAAAGGGATAAAAATAAAACTACAATGCTCTAGGGAAGGTGTCTAAAAGAGACCAAAAAAAGTCTGAATGAGGAAACCTTGTGTAAAAGTCTGCAAATTATACAGGATCATGGGCAAGAGCAAAGTAACTGCTTCAGGTCAGTCCATCCATTTAGAATGAGTAAACTAGGTCTTGTGATGAGCATCGGAGTCACGAAAAGGCAAAAATGTTCGCAGTGAGATGCTTGCCCAGTCCTTTGTCAATGACGTCTGTTACTGTCTCAATAACTGAGGAAGAATCAGAAGTGAGAGATCGATTTTTAAAGAAAGGTAGCCAAATGATGTAAATACATATAAAAAGCTAACATTTAGGTTGAAGTCTCATCGTTGCTATCTGCTCTAACCTTTACGCTCAACTTGCACATTATCTTGTCAAGACCTTCTTTTAAGTGTCAGTTGTGGCAGCATTAACTTGTGCCAATGTGATGTCTAAAAGTTATCCTTACGTTTTACAAAATGAAGTCTTTATTCTTGTCTAAGAGCATTCTAAACCTCTACCTACTTTCTCTTCTGTTGAGTATGTTGCTTTTTTCACCTCGATGAAAGTATGATTGCTCCAGGGTAGTGTGCTTCCCCAAATCTACGTACATTTAGATGCACTCAATTAAATTTTTTCTACTGAAACNGCAGTGAGATGCTTGCCCAGTCCTTTGTCAATGACGTCTGTTACTGTCTCAATAACTGAGGAAGAATCAGAAGTGAGAGATCGATTTTTAAAGAAAGGTAGCCAAATGATGTAAATACATATAAAAAGCTAACATTTAGGTTGAAGTCTCATCGTTGCTATCTGCTCTAACCTTTACGCTCAACTTGCACATTATCTTGTCAAGACCTTCTTTTAAGTGTCAGTTGTGGCAGCATTAACTTGTGCCAATGTGATGTCTAAAAGTTCTCCTTACGTTTTACAAAATGAAGTCTTTATTCTTGTCTAAGAGCATTCTAAAACCTCTACCTACTTTCTCTTCTGTTGAGTATGTTGCTTTTTTCACCTCGATGCAAGTATGATTGCTCCAGGGTAGTGTGCTTCCCCAAATCTAAGTACATTTAGATGCAATCAATTAAATTTTTTCTACTGAAACGAGCCAATTTTTCAAATATAGTCGCAAAGTTAAGTGGCAGAATTTAGATTATTACTGCTACCAGCAGTTAAAATATAGGTCCTCGGACAGAAAACCATACCTGTTTGACTAGGTTCCAGTAGAGTTGCTGCTCTCGCCTTTTACATTATCTTCAAGAAAGAGTGGTTATCATCACAATTATACAAGGAGCAGAAACCAGGTAGCTTTTCATTGCTGTCTCTCGTGCCAGTGACTACACCAGCCGCGTCCCCCGAATTATTGTTCTCTTTGACGGGAATCTCTGCTTGCCATGTTGACCTCACAATTATAACAAGTGATCTATCACATTGCTTCCGATGTCATCCATACGCAGTTCCCATAACAACTCTTTTCGGGACGTTCAGTGAGTGACATTCTTTTCTTAAGGGTGCTTCACCGACTAGAGGAGCGAAGAAGGCGTTTTACATTCGCAATGTTAAAAGGTCCTCTTCGTTTATATCTGATTTGATCCTTTTCCAATGTTGAACCCTTTTCCATCCCAAATTCCATGCCAACGCCCTTGCTAAACGATCTGACTGTCTGCATAAGTAAATCAAGTTCCTTTCCACTCTTTCCATACAATTTAAGATCGTCCACGTAAATTAAGTGATTAACCATGTTCCTAGTAACTTCCAACAAAGAGGTAAACAAGTGATGGGGCGGTACTTACTTGCATTTCCCCTTTCGACTTGGCCTTATGTAACAAAACAATTCGGCCCTTTGTCATCTGCTCTACTGCCTGTTCCTCGAAGTATGCAATAAAAAATTTCTCTTAACATTTATACATTGTTGTAAAGTTTTTACGACAGAAACCTTGAATACCATCTGGTCCAGGCCACTTCCAGTTTGGTACTTCTTTAAGGATCTTTTGTATTTTCTCTTCCATGATATTCACTTCTGCTTGTCTTCGTCAAGCACTCATCCTTGTTTTAACGTCTTCTAAATAATTTGCGTCCTTATTGTGTTCGACCTCTGTATTCCACTTTGACCAGACCTGCCTTGCTTCATCTGCATGCTCACTTCACATTTACTCTGCTCTCCTTTACTCTTCAGTTGTTTATAGAATCCACCTTCGTTGTTCTAGAACTGTCTATTCTGCTGGCATTGCTTTGTTTCTTTGATTATATCTCAGCTACTCCTTCACAAATTGCAATCCTTTCTGCTTGAACCTGTACTTTCTTTTGTAACACATCTAAATCTTTCGTCTTAACTGCTTTCTTGTCAATTAAGGCATTCAGTCGACCTAGATCTCTGTTCAAATCTATAACTCAGTGATGGTAATCTTTGTCTCTCCTTACTCATCTTTTACTTTCTCATAAAGTGATAAAAAACCCAACCTATCAGCAATCCTATGGTCAACATTTGATCTGTTGATCAAATGTTGACCATAGGATCATCAGATCAACGACATCTTTAATTCTACTCCCATCCCTGATTCCTTGTTCCACCTGTCCATACAAGGCATCCTCGCTCGATCGTTTTATCTCTTCACGTTTGAGATTTGATAACCACTGCTTTTTTGTGATTTGATTCTTCTAATCTACTAATCTTTGTTCAGCAACTGAGAACATATCTCTACTAATCCACACATCATGCATTCTTTTCCTGTAGCCATTACGGCTTGGCTCACTGCTATAATAACACTCCATAACAATCCTGTTTTTACCTTGTGACCACTTTCTCCTGATCCTCCGAGTAGAAGTTTCCCGGGTGTTTCATGACCAGGCAGGTGTTTCATGCCGGGGCATGAGACACTTGCCGGGCGAGAGACTTTTCCAAGTGTTTCCAGTCTAATTCACGCCGTTGTTTGCTATACTTTGATCATCGGTATTGCACTCTTTCGAGGTTAGTGAATTTTAGGTTACACTACCACCGGTATTTATTATTGTGACATCATCACTAGGGAGTTGTCAGTTGTTTCCGAGTCCCCTTTTTAATCATCACCAGTGCCCCGACAATGTCTGGAGCAGTTCTAGCGTTGACGTTATTATTATTATATAAGATTTTCTTTTGATTTGCAATATATACAATTATCCATCAGGTCACCCCGGTGACCTAAGGTGGATAAAGGTTTTAAAAAGAATGAGACAGGTTTTATGGAGATAAAATGCAAATTGTGAGAAATTTATGGAGAATATGAGCCGTGCTAGTAAGGACGATATTCTGAATTTCTTGGAGTTTATGTTCTTCCTTAACTTAACTTCCTTAACTTCTTCGCAACTCCTTAACTGCTATATTATTGTCGTTGGGGACACTCATATCAATCAGTGTACATAGTTTGTTCTTTTTATCCTCAATGATGATGTCAGGTCGATTTGCATGAATAGTGCGGTCTGCATGAACAGGGAAATCCCACAAAATGGTGACATTCTTTGATTCCACGACTGGTTGTGGATTTATTATTATTAATTATTATTATTATTATCTATTTTTATTATCTATTGTTATTATATATTATTATTATACTTTTTTCTTTCTGTTTTTTTCAATACAATTCCAAGCCGAATGCTATCCAGGCATCTGAGGAAATAAAAGGGTAGAATGGCCCCAAAATCGGCAATGTTAGTCTGCAACAGAACTCAGAACATTGACTTGATAATTCCTGGTAAAAAGACTCTGATCTTGCACCCCAAGGATGAAGCCTTTTGTCTCCCCATTCAGTCCTGAACTCCTATGACAGTGATGGATTGCTTCTTTATCTACATCAGCTTTTGGCACAGGAGAACATACTGTCTGTCCAAAGATTTCTGTCCTCACTTTTCAGCAATTTTGTCTTGACATTTTTTTCTTGGTTTCATTTTTGTAGCTACTTTGTCGCAGGAAGATATTGTTTATCAGTATTCAACATTTAGTACCATACGTAATTATTATTATTAATTAATTAGTTATTAGTAATTATTATTACTATTATTATTAATTAATTAATAATTATTATTGCTATTATTATTAATTAATTAATAATTATCATTACTATTATTATTTATTAATTAATAATTATTAGTAATTATTATTACTATTATTATTAATACTATTATTACGGCTCATTTATTTATTCACAGAGATCATCCAGATGTTAATGGATCTGGGTAAGTAAAGAGGGGACAATCAGCAAAAAGACCAACGACTCGACCCATCATATTTCTTTCTTTAATTGTTCATATTTATCCATCTTTTCTTGTTCTTTGTCCTTAATCCTACAATTACCGAACTTGAAATATCTATTATCTTTACTTCCTTCTGTTTCTTGTCAACCATAATAATATCTGGCCTCCTTGCTTGAACAGTCCTATCACACTGAATCTTGAAATCCCACAATACATAAAAGTCTTGATTCTCTACAACTCCTTCTGGCTTCTGCACAAACCATTTTGTGACTCTTTCAAATCTGCACTTTTCCGCTACCAATCAATAAATATATTTTGCTATGTTCTCATGTCACCTCCTATATTTCCTTTGTGCAAGTTTGCCAAATTAACTCACCAGAAGACTAACTGTTTCTCCCTTTTCACCACACATTCTGCATAACGACGTATCGCTTGTTCTGTCAATATAACGCTTCGTGTAATTAGTCTGCAGAGTCATCATTATCATCATCGTTGTTACTATTTTATTATTATTATCATTATTATTATTAAGTTTCATTTAGGTGCTCCTATTTAATTACGGCAGAAGAAATGAATGAAGAATAGATGCATCCTGAACTATTATCATATCGATAAAGAAACGAATAGTTTCGTTGAAAGAGAAGGCATAAAATATATAGAAAACTTCTTTTGAAATTTTGAATTGTATTTTTTTATCATTGATGTTATTGTTGTTGTTGGTTTGTGATACTGTTGTTTTTAATATGTAATTAATCTGTTTTGATGATTGAATAAAAAGACAATGTTTAAAAGAACTATTATTATTGTCATCATCGTCGTCGTCATCGTCGTCGTTCGAGGCCGTGAATTGGGTAAAATGAGCTTGAAAGCATTACATTTTTTATGTTTAAACAATATGACCAGCTACTAGGGAAGAGATGTTTCAACTAAATAACAGTGCACAATTTCACACTGCCCACTCATTACATTAATGCTTGTAACTTTTGATTGTTTTAAGTCATAAGCGATAGTCCATCGAGATTGCGCAGGCTATATTTGGGCACCTTTTAAATAAAATTATGTAAAAGTCGGTTGCATTGATTTAGTTATCGGTAGAAAACATAAAAATATTCTGCGGGAACTATGAACTGGGTGTTCTTCGGATAAAATTCTTCATTTTGGGTAGTAATTTCTGAGAGTCAGAGACTGGATATAACTGGCAACAATTTTCTTGTTTCGTGAAAAAAACTGTTTTTACCGACATCATGCAAGATTTTACTTATTTCGTCCTTGCCTTTCGAGAAATCTTAATATTTTCACCATTTTTTTTATTGCAGTTCTTACTAACTGATGTCTAATAATTCGTTTCTCTACAAAACGGGGATAAAACTTGGAAAGGTTACTTACCAATAAATAAAAAGATTAACAGTACAAAGAAAATAATTGACAAGAAAAGTAACGGTCTAAATTAAACTGGCTTCCAGCCTTGCTTAGGACGAAAAACACAAAAAAAGTAGACCATTCGTATTAAAAAAAACATATTAAAACGCCGTTTGAAAAGTAATTTGAAAACAATTGCCTCTGTGTGATCTTTTTACACCCACCCCTTGAATTCTAAAAATAGCAATTCATTTTTTCATGATTCTAAAATACTATGCCCTTAACTACATTACTACTAAGTTTTATCCTTGTAAGACAATTCCTGCAGCTCCATTAATATTTCAAAACCAAAGGCCTTGTCAGGATCTCTCACCTAACTGCAAAGCTCTAAAACTTCCATGCCGAAAAACTTTCAAGTATTGACTTCACAATAGACTTACAACAAGAAATGTTCAGTACTCTGGAGTCCTAACGTCCTTCCAAATCCTCGTATAAAAACCGGGTTGACGAAATAGCGTCCAAGAAATTATTTTGACAAAACATTCCTTTCATTTTACACAAAGCACACAGCAGAATTGTGTACTTGTTCACTGAATAAATCAACATGTTGTTAATGAAACTATACCCAGAAAAGACAAGTCACACGACACTGAAATTTAAGACGTAAATGTTATGATTACCTTCGTAGTTTGTTCTGTACGACAACTTTTGATCCCCAGCCATTTCGTTTACTGTGATTTGGTGCTGATGTGTGCAAACTCCACTGCTTATTTGTTCAATTAATGCTGGGCAGAGTAAAAGAAACTCCTCTTTTGTCAAGCACTGATTGTATTCTAAACCGTATCCTTCCAGCAACTGTTGTCTTCGCCAACACTGTTCAGAGAGAAAATTGTGAATGGAAATCAACAGGTATTCAACAGCTTCACGAGCGAGTGCTTTCCAAGATCCAATAATTTTTCAACAGCAAAATAAAATACGTCCCGTCAGGTATAAACAACCAAACGATAAACTAGTGTAGAGGCTTCAGGTCTTTAAATACTTTTGTCTGTTTTGACCTTCCTCTTTCAATGGCTTCCGGGCAGTAAAAAGAGAGCTCACAAGCTCTAATCGTAACCTGTGAGTTCAAATAGCAAGCACCATAGTCACGTTAAATCTAATAAATGTTGACGTCCTGAAAGTCTCCATATCGGCTTGTCCGGGACAAGGCACAACGTTTTCTGTCTGACAGCGAAACAGTCGTTCTGAAGTTGTTTGTTTTTGGCAGGTAAAGAATAAATGACAGTAAAAGAAACCGTGGTGAAAACATTTTGAAACATCCCAGCCTTGATTTAAAAATTCGGAAAATCCTTGGTTTGAAATTTAAACAAAATTATTGCTGTATGCTACATCCATAATTTTTAAAACCCCAAAAGATATTCCATGTTTCTACATTGACATGAGGGATTGTTCCCCACATTTCTTGTTTTTTGAAATTGAGCCTCAATTGTTAATTTCATTAGGAAGACGGCAACACCTACCCAAACTCAGATTTACCCCGGTCAGTGGAATTTTACGAAATTTTTCGGGTCTTCTAGAGATGGGGAACCATTGCAAAAAATTAAGCCAGCGGGCTCGTCGATCGAGTAGATGGCAGTGGGTGGGGGTGAAAAGGGTACGGGGGAAATAGACAACATTATCAGGCCTCTAGCCCCCGTTTACCTTGATATGCACTGCAACGCAGAAGTCAGGTTGTCATGCAACTCAGACGGCGACCTCGGAGCGATGGCATGAAAAACTGAGATTCAGCCATACTTTCATAAAGATACCTCAGTTTTAAGAAGGAAAATAAATGTTTTACCGTATTTTATTTCTTTGAAAATAACATAATAAGGTTAAGTGAATAAGTTGCTTGTGTACCTTGTTTCTTCAATTTGGAAGTTCAACAATTTAGGTTTCAAAAAACCTGAGATAAATGGTTGAGGTACACACAGAGGATCACACTGTGAAAAACAGAAGTTTCTGTCGATAACAGAAATGAAGAGGACGAAAAATGTTTTGCGATAAATACACTGAGATAATACATGAAAAAACAAGAGAAAATATGCTCGGATTTTACATGTATAGCGATGTAGTGGGCAATAACTTTCAGCAGCGTTTCATTTCGCTTCAGCTTACAGATATTCTTTATTGACAACTTTGACAGCTTTTCTTGTGTTAGCATTGTGCTCTGTTGTGGTGAGTAAATAAATACACTGAAAAACACGACGGCAACAAGTGGGTATCAAGCAGTAAAGTTTTCTGAAAATACAAATATTGAATTACTTTAAAGTACCAATTTGTACCTATCTCCTGTATTGTCCCTAATGAAATTAGAAGGTCAACAAACCTATTACTAACAACAAATGAACAAAAATAAACTAAGATATTCGATGAAAAATAAACTAAGATTTTCGTTGAAAAATAAACTAAGATTTTCGTTGAAAAATAAACTCTTCCGCCATCACGTTGTAAGCTGGCCAATGTTTACAAGCTGGCATAATTTCTATTGACCTGTTCAGGAGGGAGGTACTCTGCGTTTTGGAGGTGAGCCAAAGCAAGCAATCTTGAACACTTGAAGAAAATATCTATTCAAAAAAAAAGAGGTTTTTGGTTCAAAATTTTTAAATCAAATGCAGCAATACCCTTGATTAATTTTTTGATCGCATGACAAAAGAGTTCCACTAAGGAAGTGTGTGTGTGTGTGTGTGGAAGGGGGGGGGGGGGTTAAAGATAATTTTTTCTGGCCATGAAGATAGACTGATGCTCGATTTTGGTGACTGAATAAACTTCTTTGGTAGCATAGGTATGTACAGTGTGTAAGTAGAATAGAGTTAATCAAGATATACCTATGAAAAAAAATGACATAGGCATTTATGCTACTAGATTATGGTGCCAGTAGAATTGCTAGTTTAAATATGTTCCCTTTTTTTAAATGATATGAAATTAAAGGCTCATAAAATCTTAAAAAGAGCAAAATGTAGTACGAATGTGTCCTTTCTAGGACCTATTCTCTATCCTTTTCTGGGGGGTGCATCGTTGAGGAATTATCTTCAAAACGATTCCAACAGACACACATTGCCAGGATGATCCCGTCTCAAGGCGACGTGGGCCTCCTAAGCCTTAGTTAGCAACCCTCCTACAGATGGTGTTTTAAGGGGTAAAAGACTTAAAGGGTAGATGTATTACTCCATCGCCAGTCCCTTGCTCTCCTTTCTCTCCTATTGGTCTGATTGGGAAGTTCTTTGGAATTCTTATTTTCCAGGCCAGGGTACTAAACTGAAACACCAAAGCCTCCGTTCCAATCTTACTTCTGTGGAATCTTTTCTTATACGCAGCTGTCAGTATACTCAAGCAATTTGTAAAATTAATCATATAGATAAAATATAGAGTAAAAATATAAATTAAGAATTAGACCAAGATACCAAAAGCTGTTGTTTGCTTGATAATTTTTCACACACTCCTTAATAAGGAGTGTGTGAAAAATTTAGCTTTAAGCATAATTAAATTTTTAACATGAATCTCTATTACAGTTCTATATTTTTTAAAAACTAATAAATTAACCTAAATCTTTGATACACCAAATATGGAATCACACAGAAAGTGGATTAATCGTTTTTAGATGGTGTATTCTGAAATGACAAAGAAACTGCGACTGGTCCCTTTTAAAAATGATTTCACTTGCGATATTGAGCAGTCTCTTTCAACTTTTCTTGACGACCACCAACAATGATGAGATCAAAAACAAGAACAGCCGAATTGGGCTCTGAATGAGCCGGTCTACGACAAGGCCTTCAATTTATCTGTTTTACAAAGTCGAGTGCTCACATGGCTCTGAAAGCTCACCAGAAGTAAATTTCACACGAAATCTAATACGCTTTGTGTTGAAAGTTGTCACACATATTGAATGTTCTTCCAAAATAATTTTTGTAGGGATATCTTTCTCTATATAGCTTCTCTTTTTTTCGCTTTCACTACAAGCTCCATATGAATAAATAAGAATGCAAATTTTCTTTTCAGCATTAATACTCTAGATTATTTGTTTATACTACTTATAAATGAATATGAATGTTCTTTAAAACTCTATACTGTGATACAAAACAAACTTAATTACGCTTAGGCGTGTTTATTGTGGTAGCCTGTCGGCCAATTATCAGTAGCTTCTTTGCTTGACCTCAAATTCAACGTTAAGGCAATAGAATAACCATCAAAATATGCAAATGACCCTTTAATCGTCCATTCAAACGTTCGTGTCTAAACACAGGCTTTCCCACTAACATACTTCTCTATCACTAGACAGTGGAATTTTAACCAGTTATTTTACTCATATCAGCGTTTGAAAAATGATCAACATTTGAAAGGCAGGACATTAACCTAGCAAAAAGAAAACATATGGATACTACTCGGTATGAAGGAAGGGCATACATACAAGAGAATATATTTAAGCTTGACAATTTTTATATGAAAATATTTATAATACGGATATTGAAACATAATTTGAGGATAAATTATGCTCAGATTTGCATGTGGCTCTTCCAAATTACAATTGAATGCAATTTTTTTGTCTGATCCCTCATGGTAAATCAGAAGTACGCATGCTCGCATTTATTCACAGTGTTCTACATCTTTCTACTTTCCTTGTTCTTGTTCCCAGACAATTTCTCTTGTCATAATAGACAATTGACATAACAATAGACTAGTCTTTAATGCGTACCCTGTACGCGTGCTCCATTGTGTAATAGAACAATAAGTTGGTCAATTCTGAAATTGAGTTGAATGTAGACCTAATGGGCACCCACCCATGTATTAAGTGAAGTTCAGAGGGTTTTTTATAGATACTTCTTTGCTCAGTAATAAAATAAAGTTAACTAAAATAAAATAAATAAAATACTAGGTTTGCGCTAAAAGACTGAAGGTTTTTCAGTCTTGTTGTATCTGTTCATTTCAATTACGGATGTGTTCAATATAGGTTTACGGTGTGGTGAGTCCCCTATTTCTTGTCTACTTGTTCTACATCAATTATTTAAGAATAATTTGGAAATGTATCCAAACTCAAATCTCAAACATAAAGGGCAATTACAACTCAATGAAAAGTATAGCTTTCTTATAAAAGAGTACACTAGATACACTAGATTTCAGATCTGGAGTAACAGAGACAAATGCAGGTGAATCTACCACATCATGTAGAAACTATTTAATGTGCACAACACACTCTTATTCACTGGCTACTCATGATAGGGCTGCTCCCATTATACTTCAAAGGGTTCTCTCTGCCTCTGTCTGGCTGGCTGTCTGCCTCTCTCTCTCTCTCTCTCTCTCTCTCTCTCTCTCTCTCTCTCTGTCTCTCAATCCATCTCTCTCTCTCTCTCCCTCTCTTTCTCTCTCTCACTCTTTTTCTTCCCCAGCAGTAACAATAGGCTTGTTAATTCTTACAAATCCAGTTTATTTATACCCTCATCAGCAAATAATTGAAAACACTACAGCAGCATGATATTTGCTGTGTACAAGAATCAAGACTGAGAGGTAAAAAATTGGAGAAAAAATTGCAGGGAGAAATTCCAAATTAAAGCTTTTCTTAAATCAAGTAATTCTGGCCATGGAGGTGTAGGGAAATTGGTTATTGAAGTAGTGTCATCTGTATGATATAGCTGTAGATTGATCATGCTATGATTGCTTTAAAGAAATTTAATAATTAATTATGTTGGAGTGTATCCTCATCCACCAGGTTTACTGCCGACGAAAAAGATGGTTTCATTGAACAGTTGCTTGCACTAGTCACCTTAATGATTCCATCGGAATCTGACATAATAGCTCTTGACGTCATTGACCATATTGGTCGGCATACTTAAGGGTTTAATCCCCATCACGATAAATGAGGTTATGGATCACGGAATCAAGATGCCATAGGAATATTGGATTTTTGTGCAGTTACTGATTTAGCTGTGGCAAAGACATTCTTCAGAAACAGAATCTGACAACTAGTTACTTGCAACTGCCGTTACAGAGCGTGAAAATACATGACGAAAACACTCCAGAGGATTGGAAGAACTCTTGGACTCTTTTATATAAACTGCTATAATGGAGAACGCAACGTAAATGATCGTTGGAACTACAGGAGCCTTACGCCTCTAGACTATTCTATGTACATTTTACATTCGTTCCTAAATTGACATTAACAAAATCCAATTTGGTTTTATGCATTGAGGCAACACAACAGATACCATATAAATCCTTCCTCCAATGGAGAGAAGCATCTTATTTAGAAGACGAAAATCCATTTTGATTTTGTTAACCATGTAAAGACCTATGAACGTGCTTTAGTGGGCTGTAAGGAAATTAAAATTTGATGAATGGATTTTTGGTCTTGTGAAAGTTATGTACGATGAGGCACTAAACAGTGGTTAATTTTTGTTTCAGTGACAGGTTTGGAGTAACTGTCTTGTAGTGACTAGGACACCGACAAAATAACTCTGCAGTTTAGATTCAGTATCACACTCCCGAAACTCTCTTGTTCACTTGTTAAAAGTTTACAATAACTAACTACTCCATCCAAAATCACAGTTTATATACTCTAACTTATCTAAATATAGAACATCATATGACAAAAGTTCTGGAAGTTCTATACCATGTATGGTATGCTCAGTCATCCTGACGTCATAGTCAGCTGATGTCCACGATGCAATAGAGCTGACTCGTCTTTTCTGGCACATTCCTTCTTGTGTGATGATTAGGTAGTGTTCCTTTAAATGCTTAAGCTAATGGTTACGTAACTAAACAAACGAGTCTCTAAACGAATATAGTGTCCGATTCCCTACACGCTCCCCCTATTTGATAGAGCACTATTAAATATAATGTAGATTACTCTATCATGGGGACACTCTGTTCGCAGTCCATCTGATCCTGTATGCGTAGGTCTGCGAAGACTTCAGCTGTTCGACGAGGTCTGAATTCTTAAACTCGTGGATTACGCTCTGGCTGTTTTGCTGGTTTACGATCGCATGTTTATTCTAGCGGGAAAAGATGCTGCACCACCCTTTCCGGAAACGATTTGCCAGCCCGAATTCGTGCTGCTCTGATGACGCCATCTCGACCGACGATCAGTACGTCGACAATTCCTAGCTTCCACTGTGCGCGGTTCTTTTCGTCACCCTCGATATTGACATCTCGTTCGCGTAGTTGAAACTTTCTCTGATTGTGGACCAAGTTGTGTCTCTCCCGTAAAGCTCTCACGTATTCCTCGGTCCACCTGGCCCAAACTCGATCTTTGCAGGGTGGTAAGTATCTTGCACGTTTGCGTAGATCAGGGTTCTCTATATTGTCCGGCAATTCGTCTAAGGTAAAGTTGTCTTGACCAAATACCATGGAATTTGGGGTCAAGACTGGGAGTTGAACATCATCTTCAACATACCCAACCGGTCTGTTATTCAGGGTGGCTTCGATGTAGAGTAACATGCTCTCCAACTCTCTCCCCATGAGCATCGTTTTCCCAATACTGCGGTACAGGGCTTGTTTGACCAAACCAAAGAGGCGCTTAAACTGGCCCGGATTTCTTCAGTTGGTCAGGGAACAGCCGCTGGTGTCCCCCAAGAACCCTCTTTCCTGGGATTCTTTCTGACAAGCAGAGATGTTAGATTTGTTGTTTTCTGATGACATGACCAACAAAACTTGCTTGTCTTTTTATGATGGTCTTAATGAGGTGGCGCTCTTCTCAAATCCTTTGCAGAATACTTTCGTTATTTTCATGCTCTATGTAAGAGACTCGAAGCATTCTTCTGTAGAACCACATTTCAGCCGCTTCTAAGTTCTTGGTGGTAGTGGCATTCATGATCCAAGCTTCGCATCCCTAAAGCACCACCGACCACACATAGGCTTTTAGACGTCAGGCTTTCAGCTGGTTTCAGAGTTTCCTATCTTTCAGAATTGAGGCCATTTAGTTGAAAATGGTCTTTGATAGAGCGATACGTCGCTGTATCTCTCTATTGCACTTTCCATTTGATGTCAGCAAGGACCCAAGGTAATTGAAGGAATCGACTTGGACAATATTTTGACCACTGCATACAAGTTTGCATGGTGGAGACTTTTCTTTTGCGATCGTCATGGAATGGGTCTTCTTGCAGTTGACCTCCAGTCCAGCTTCCCTGGATGCAACTTCTACAAGATTCAGTAGCCTTTGTAGACCTTCCTCGCTATCAGCGATCAAAGCAGTGTCATCAGCGTAACTGATGTTCTTGATACGAACACCGTTGACTGGAACTACGTCGTCTGATTCCTTAAGGCAGCGAAGAATATCCTCGCTTTATAGGTTGAAAAAGTCGAGGCTCACCACGCAACCTTGCCTTGCGCCACGGTTGATTTAGTCCAATCCGTCAACCCATCTTGGAGCTTGATGGTAGGGTGCTGGAGTGAATAGAGGTTGTAGATGATTCGGTAGTCCTTATTGTCAATTCTGATGCCTCTGAGGAGATTGAGAAGCCTTCTGTGGCGGACGCGGTCAAACGCTTTTTTGTAGTCAATAAAGCAGATGTAGATGACCATTTGATGTTGGATGCACCGCTCACTAAGCATGCGGACTATGAATATGGCATTTCTCGTCCCTCTGTTTGGCATGAATCCGTACTGGCATTGCGCAATCTTTGAATGTATCTTCGAACGGCATCGCGTAAGTACAATTCTAAGCAGCAATTTCAGGGAGTGCCTCATTAGACATATCGTCCTGTGCTGGTCGGAGTCTAGTTTATTTAGTTTCTTTGGCAGAGCTATAAAGATTGACTTCAACATGTCTTCGGGTATCTCATCTGTGTTGCAGATACTATTGACTAGGCTGTGCATGAGATAAATGCCTGTCTCACCAAATGCTGTGACACATGGGAAACAATGGAAGCAATTTTGCAATCGCCTTGCGATTGTCTCAATTGCGCCTCGTCTGCACTCCACAGATCTATCTGATTGTGGACGTCTACTTGATTTATATAATGGACAAAGAAATGACTTTAACATAATTTTATTATCTTATTAGCAAAAACTACTACTAATAACTCAAGCTGTATAGCTTTTTTACATACATACACAAATCCTTTTTTCAAATCTGTAAAAAGGCGATTAAGTCAATGTAAAAACCTTTTTTGCATACCATCCATCACATGGTAACGTTTAGACATTTCTTCTTAAGACCTAAATTTGTTTGTTTTATGACAGAATTTATAGAAGACAATTTGTTTTCATTAAGAATGTTGATGTGTAAAAACAATTGGGCAAAAGACAAAAGTTATTGTTATATGTCAATGTCCTATGAGATTGAATTTTTTAAAATTTGGGAACAAGCGGAAGATGAATTACTAAGTTTTATTTCCTAACTTGACAACATTGACCGTTGTATCCAGTTAACAATTACTTAAGAGATTCTATAGAGATTTTGAACGTTTTAGTTTTTAGAGAAGGTAACACAATTTTTACAGATCTTTTTTTAAGGAAAGTGATTCCCATCAATTCCTCCATTCTTCAAATTGTCATCCCTTTCACACACAGAAAAAGGGATTACGTATAGTCAAGCACACAGGATAAGACGCATTTGTTGAAACGATGTCTAATTTCAAAATCCCAGTTCGGATCTACTTGCAAGGCGTTGTGAAAAAGGATCTAGTGGATTCCAGCAGGTTCTTTGGATTGAGGTCAAATTTGGCAGAAGCATTCACGCAAAATAAGTTAAAAGGGCGAGATGTTTTTACAACTACCAACCTCTCGGCTATAAACAAGCATATTCATGAAATGTTTTGGTAACTCCAGGTTAGTTTACGGTTTGATGAAGACCATAAAGCTGTTTTCCCTGAAGTTTATTTTTTCTCTTTCCGTAGAGTGCAAACGTAAGGAACAGTTTAGTTAGAGCCAAATTACCAGGGAAAACAGTAGAGTGGAGTTGTAATGCACGTCTTGAGGCAAATTGTCAAACACATGATTAATTTATAAAGAAAATAATGTTCATCACTTTAACAAGAATTTACAGGAAGAAAAGAAAATTTTAATTGCAAGTCTAAATATGTCATTTATAGCCCAGTATGTAAGACCTGCAGAAAGACGTACGTGGAAAGTACGTACCTTTAGGCAAAAGTTTAATAACATCACTTTCGTGGTTTGTTTTTTTATTTCTAGAATAAACAGTATCTTCTTTCTGTCTATCACTCTCTTGAGCTAGGTAGATTATTTAAAAATGAACCACTTTGTATATTGGCATGGAAATATTACCTCTTCTCTATTGTAGGTCTCTAGGCTTGAGCATGTAGCATTGCCGTAGAGAGGTTCTTTTATGGGGTGTTTTATCTACCTCTTTAAACACCTTCTTTTCTCTACCCCCCAGTTAATTAATTTAGTTCTACTTTTTACGAATTTTAAATGCCGTTAGACATTGGCAAGTAACAGTTGCTTTTATCCTATTGTTTTTCACCCATGAATGTTTTCGTTTTAAATAAATTGTTTTATATTAATTCTGTTGTAAGACCAATAGTTATAGTAATAATAATAATAATAATAATAATAATAATAATAATTTAAGTCTGAAGATGACATCGAAATATTACAATGTGATGGATTGTGAACTTTTTGAGGTTTTATATATATATATATATATATATATATATATATATATATATATATATATATATCAAGCTAATCATCAATAGAAAACGCTGGTTTAAAACAATATCAAAACAGAACAGATAAACTATGTATTAAAGAATACAAAATGTGAAGGCTAATACTTAGAGGGTTTATTTCAAGAAACATAGGTATGGCCTCGATACTTCAAAACGTTTCTTAAACGTTCTGTAACTGTAGTACTCAAAGTTTTTCTTAACAGATTTTAGATCTGGGAAACTGGAAAAATACTTATCAAAGCAAGGGAGGACAATTCGATCTAAAAGAAAATGAATATCAATTTGACATGGTAGTATCTCTTTTGAACAAAAATGGTAAATAGGAAAATTCAAGCCATTCAACAATTTTAAAGAGTTTCTTAGCCCACAGATATTCAGTGGTGAAAGTTTCTTAGCTGTCAGGATAATTGAGTATCAGTTCCTTAGAAAAAATATATGCACAAACAAGGAAAAAATGGCGTCCTTTTGCTAATCACAAAAAACCGACTTAAAAATCCTAAATTATGTGCGATACATTTCCCAACACAACATGCAGACGCTATACAATAGATATCGGATGACACAGTGAAGGAGTTAAGAAAAGAGGAGAAATTAAAGTCAAAGTCTTAAACATACGCGAGGAGGAAGCTGTATATGACAGTCAGAATATCAAGATCAAAAGAATGACGAGAAAAGACTGAGAAGCATATATCAACAACATGTGCAAAAACATGGAAGGAAATGCCACCATCAACTCCATCAAGGAACTATAAAAAGGTGTCAAGAACCTCACCAAAAAGTTCAAACCAACGGGTGACCCAATCAACTCTGAAGATAGAACGATTTTGTGTGACAGTGACCCAGTCAAACAAAGAAGGAGGGAATACTGCTCAAAACTGTACGTTAAAAATCCCAACATCTGCTCCAATCACGTAAACTGGGAACTAACAAAACTTGAACAAAACACTGACGAATGTTGCATCGATAGGCAGTTATCTGTTTTATGTTACAGATCATGTTTTTGGCAAAACGATTCCTGGTTGACACGGGTGCTCTTGTGAGTTTACTACCTCGCTTTCTGCGAGAACATCAGTAATCCTTAAAGGGTACATTACGTGGATCACTCCACTCTTTTTACCTTTGATGAAAAGAGTGGAGTAACCTGGTCTTCGTAACATATGGTCCTAAAGAAGAAACCAAGAGATTGGCGCCTTTGTGGTGAATATCAGACAACATAAATATATCCATTCCGAAACGGTAAACAATCCATTATATTCAAGACTTTACTCCTACTCTTTATGGAAAATGGGTCTCTCGTCACACCTTCTAACATCTCAAAGACGGCCATTATCACACTATCTGTTCTGACTGAATTCGTCTCCCTCGAAAAACAATGAATTTACAACAAAGGCGAAGAGTTTACCTCTGAATCAAAATCGCAGTTTTCAAATGAAGATCCTATTACTTCGATGTCTCCAGCAACAACGGAAGACAATTTTATCTCAATTTAACCTACTAATTTTTATGAAAGGCTATAAACAAGTTGATTGGAATATTATTACACTGGTAAACAAAGAAATTTTTTTTCTCTGGCATGGAATTTAAGAACAGTTTTTGAATTCAAATCCGAGCTTAAGTTTTCTCCATCACATCAAGTTTTTGCGCTATAAATATTTAATTTTTTTCATGAATTTAATTTTTAAGAAAATAATATCCGATCAAATAGTGTAGCAAAAATAGGCCAGATTATATGGTTCATTTTGGTAAATTTACTTTTTATTTAGTCTCCCAATAAACTGAAGAAAATTTTTGTTTTCTTAGAACATGCATAACATGACCATTTTTTATGATACTAAAGTAAACAAAGAGATTCCAACTTACACAATACTTATTTGCAGGTAGTGTTTTTTTATTGATTTTGTCACTAAATATAGTTATTTATTATTATTATTATTCTGCTGGGGGTTTTTTTGTGAAACACTGCCTAAGGTGTGGTAGGTTAGGTAGAAATTCAAGGTACAACTCAGGCAGCTAAAAAAATTTTTCTTGTCTGCAGGATGTGTTACTAACCTAGCAATAGCCTCTACATCTCACAGAAGACAGTGCTCAAGTGATCCAAATATATTTTGCTACATCTGTAGGATCTTTACTACGAAAAATCAGAGGCGCAACATTAATAACTTTGTTAAGAGTGTGTGTTTAGCTTACTTCAAAGTACCACTTGGAGACCAAGACAAGCATTGGGCTCCTCACAAAGTGTGCAAAACCTGTGTTGAGACCTTGAGATCATGGTCTCAAGGAAAGAATGCAAAACTAAAGCTTGGAGTGCCTATGGTTTGGAGAGAACCAAGAAATCATTTAGATGACTGCTATTTCTGCCTTGTCAATGTAAAAGGTTTCAATAAGAAAAACAAGCAATATTTGCAGTACCCAAGTATCCCTTCAGCTATTCGACCAGTTGCCCATGGTGAATAAACACCTGTACCAATATTTACTGAGCTTCCAAAAATTGATGACACAGATCTCTGCTCACCTTCTTCTAGTGCTGAAGAAGACACTACATATATTTTTCAGCCCTGTGAATGAAGATAGTGACAAACCAATTCTGTTTACTCAGCAGGCTTTGAATGATTTGGTCAGAGATCTTTATCCACCAAAAGAGTTTGCTGAACTGTTGGCTGCAAGACTGCAAGAGAATCGAATGTTGAAACCCGGCACAAGTGTCTCATTTTATCGCAACAAGGAAGCAGAACTGCATAAGTACTTCCATTCAGATGGCCAGCTTGTCTATTGTACTGATGTAGAAGGGTTACTTCTCTTTATGGGACTTCCAGCTTATGATTCCAGGAATTGGAGGGTTTTTATTGACAGTTCCAAAAGACGTTTGAAATGTGTTCTGTTACACATTGGAAATAAGTATGGCTTGGTTCCAATAGGTCATTCTGTAAAACTTAAGGAGGGAAAAAATAACATCAAGATTGTTCTAGTGGTTGCAATATCATGTTCATGGGTGGGTAATTGTGTGGATTAGAAAATGGTTAACTTTCTTTTAGGTCAGCAAGGAGGGTACACAAAATACCCCTGTTACCTGTGTTACTGGGACAGTAGAGCTACAGAAGAGCATTGGGTGAAGAATGAATGGCCTCAGCGACAGAGTTTGGCATCAGGCGATCAGAATGTCATCAATGATCCTGTAGTGGATAGGAAGAACATTGTCTTTCCTGCCTTGCACATAAAACTTGGATTGATGAAACAGTTTGTCAAAGCTCTTGATCACAGTGGTGAATGTTTCAGCTATATATGTTCAACTTTTCCTGGCCTTAGCAAAGAGAAAAATGCTGGCATATTTGATGGACCTTAAATTAGAACACTTATGAGAGATTCAAACTTTATCACATCAATGAATGAGACAGAAGGAAGAGGTTGGAACGCATTTTGTAATGTGGTGCAGACTTTTCTAGGGAATAAGAAAGCAGACAACTATGAAGAGATTGTGGAAGAACTACTAATGAGCCTGTGAGATATTGGATGTAGTATGAGTATCAACATTCACTATTTATACAGCCATTTAGACAATTATCTGGAGAATCTTGGGGATGTGAGTGAGGAACAAGGGGAGCGTTTTCATCAGGACATTTAAACAATTGAAGAACGGTATCAAGGCCGGTGGGACTCACACATGATGGCGGATTATTGCTGGAGCTTGATGAGAGACAAGTCGTCACCATCGGTTTATAAAAGCGGAAATGCTGACGAGTAACAAATTACAGACCCATATCCATCCTTCCCGCCCTATCAAAAAGTTTTAAAAAGGTGGTTTACAGACAGCAGAAGGATTACTTGGAAAATACAACTTGCTTACGAACTGCCAATTCGGATATGGGGCAAAGAGGTCCACCGAGTCCGTAGCAACTCTTTTCGTAGACAACATTAGAAAAGAAATTGGTAATGGTAAACTAGTTGGTGCCGCGTTCATGGACTTGAGCAGAGCTTTCGACACTGTCAGGCATGTAGTATTCTTCGAAAGGTTGAAAACGTATGGGGTTAGTGATCAAGAACTTTTCGGGTTTACTAAATTTTGGTTCCATCGTACACAAGTAGTTCAAGTAAGCAACGGTTTATCCTCTCCATTTTCACTTATGTCAGGAGTGCCACAGGGGTCAATATTGGGTCCTCTATTGTTCACCATACATTTTAACGACCTACCTGATTCCCTTCTGCAAGCCAATTTAATCATATACGCTGGTGATACGGTAATTTACTACCCTGATACGAACCTTCATAACATCGAAACAACGCTGGATGGAGAATTTGAGAGAATTGCTAAATACATGAATGACTCTGAACTAATTATGAATTTGAAAGCTGGAAAAACGGGATCAATGTTATTTGGTAGCTCTAAAAAGCTATCAAAATTTCCAAAGGAGTTTAAATTAAATATAACAGTCACACGATCAATAACACTTCTCAATACAACTATTTGGGGAATACTATCACTCCTAATTCGAACTTTAGTGAGAACTTCGGGGAACGATACAGAAAGAAGCCGGCAGAATGCACCTATTGACAAATATCCGACAGTTTTTATCGAGTGACGCAGCTGAGAAAGTGTATCAAACAATGATAGACCCGTCGATATCCTATTGCTGTCTCCTAAACCTCGAATTGACGGATACCCAGCAGAAATCTCTTCAAAGCATTGAAAGGCGTGCTTCAACAGTTATTTATAAAAATGGCGATGTAACGTTGCCTTCAATTTACCCTAAGATGAAAGTGAAAAGCTGTCTGCCAGTGAAGAAGTGTTTACACGATGACATTTGTACACCCCTAAAGAACTATTTTCAGATAAATGAACATGCTAAGAATACGAGAAATTAGAATCTGTTATTAAAAATTCCGGAAAATGAGGTTAGAACTAGGCAAAAAAGGCTTTTTAGTACTGGGGCAAAATTTTACAACCAACTTCCTTTGGAAATAAGGAAGTTTGAAAACTTTACCAATTTTAAAGCAATGGTCAAAAATGCTACTTTTTAAAAATGATTTTAACAGATTTTTTTATCTTCTTGGTCCAACAAGGATAGCAAGTTGCATACCAAATCAAACATTCAATAATAATAATAAGAAGAAGAATAAGAATAACAACAATAATAATAATAATAATAAGAATGATAGTAACCCAGAAGCTGTACATCAGAGATCAGCCAAGAAAAGAAAGTTCAGATAACTTCTATTTGATACTGATCTGTGTTCCATATATATATGTACTTTTCTATTTTCTATTTTATTCTGTCATTCTTTTTGGATTGCTGTACATCGACGTAGTAATCTTTGTTATTCCTTGACTATTAATATACAAAATGTAGTACAAAAAATCACGTTTTTATTATGAAACCTTCGACACAGCTATAGGTTGATGAGTAATTTTCATCAAAAATTGGAAAATTGCATAGCTCGAAATCATGATGTAATAGACAAAATCTGAGTTTACATTCGTAATCAGCGGCCCAAATTTAGTTAAAAGTCGTTTAAAAGCCCTTTGCCAGAAAAATCGTGTTGAGCAATGTTATCATCTGGAATTTACATGGAGCTTTTGTTAGAACTTTTATACATGGTGCATTAAAGAAAATTGCTACACATAAATGACATTAGAAGACTCCTTGAATTGTTGATTTCACTTTTAAAGCGCGAGCAAGTATTGTCGCTCTTTTACATCTTTCCATTTTCCTTGTTCTTGTTCTCGGACGATTTCTCTTGTCGTTATAGGCAATTGATATAATAATAGACCAGTCTTTAATGCGTGCCCTGTACGCGCGCTCCATTGTGTAATAGAACAATAAGTTGGTCAATTCTGAAGCTGATTTGAATATAGACCTTATGGGCACCCATCCATGTACTAAGTGAAGTTTAGAGGTTTTTTATAGATACTTCTTTGCTCAGTAATAAAATAAAATAAAATAAATAAAATACTAGCCTTGCGCTTAAAGACCGAAGGTTTTTCAGTCTTGTTAAATTACATTGATTGCTTTTCCTATTGATGTATACCACCTCATCTAGAGGGAAGCTCTTCAGAGACTCGATCATATTTCATATATTCATCACATTCCTTCGTACACAAGTTTACCTATGATGTCACATGTAGTGATATTTGATAATACCTCTAATCTCAACTTGCGTGTTTAGAGAAAAACATTTGTAAAACGTCAGTCACAGAAAAATTACTTTAACAACGAATCATGGAAGAGTAACATAGTGATCTGGATCTCTTTTGTTTTAAACCCATCTTCATTTTTGTCCCTCACATGCTTGCAAATCAACCAACTGGTGCTTGGAGCTTTTCCTAAGCGTATTTTATTATTTTTAAGTACTTCCATAAAAAAGTTCGTAACTATGAAATTTATGTACAAAATCAAAATGACAAATCTTTATTGATTCTCTTTAGGAATTAATCTTACAAAGCTCAGTATATACTGTATATCTGGATAAATTTTCAGACACAGAGGAAAATAAAACGAATTTGTTTGTCTGATTGCTGGAGCCTATGTCTGTTAAACAGAGAAGTTGAAGGGGGTGCACGAGAAAGAATGAGAAAGCGAAACTTCTAAGGTGATTTAACTAAGGGTGTCTTTTTCAAAGTATTATTTTCATTTCATTGTATTAATAAACGTTAAAAAGTTTGTCTAATTCACCGATGCAAGATGGCAATGACATTCAGCATTTGCGCACGAAGAAGAAGCGCCCTTACTAATCCGACTTCAGGCGTTTCGTTTTCTACTTGCACATGCGCTTTAGAAACCTCTTTTGTTTTTCTTTCATGAATGTGTCAAGTTTACATTGACATCAACAAGACCCCAGGCAACATTACCGGCATTTAAAAAAAGACCCGGCAGAGTTAGAAGATGAATACTTTTCTCTAGTTTCAAGGTGATTTTGTTTTGGAGGGATTACAGGAAAAATTGCCACAGTTGGGTGTTAATCTTACCATCAATGGTCGCCTCCCTGTGGGATTCATCCTTTACAGAAGTGTTAAAAAAGTATCCTCTTGGCTGTGCTTTGATAACACACACATTCGTCACTGACCAGTAAAAATAACAATGTTGGAATCCTCCAGTTACAATATAACTTCCTTTCCACAACCACACGCTACGCTAGAAACAAGCAAGAAATCAAACATTCAATCAAAGTTGCTTTTAATTTTATGCCAGGATCGGATTTAAGAAACGTTCTGACTGGATCAATAGAAGAGGTGTTTGGGGGAAATTTCTAGGCCCACTTAAATAGATTTGCAGAAAACAAAGGCGATGCTTTGTTGAGCAACTAGAAATATTCTATTGGTGCTTCCAGAATGTTCAATTTTTACCAATGCTAATATTCAAAACAAAATGTTGGCTAATGTGGGCGTTTCGGGGATTACCTTCTACATAAATGACCCAATTCTTCAACCCTCCCATAGTAAATGCTAAAGTTAGTAATTTGGTACATCCCAGATTTCCAGTGCATTGGGTAAATAAAATCAGTAAAATTCTGCTTGTGGAGACATAGTACATCGTGGTTTCTGGCGCAGCTGCTCTTGATGTCAAAGTCCCTGTTGAATCAGGCGCAACCACCTAATATACAGCATGCATCAACATTGGATCTTGTCAAGCCAGTGGGATTAGGTCTTTCAGAAAGGGAAAATAAAAGAGTTGGTCGAGTCTCCGAGAGTATATCCAAGGGTTGTACCAGACTACAGGGATGCGCACAAAAGCGGCACGTCAGATGAAAAAGCGGTCTGTCTAATCTCATTTGGATAAGTTTGTAATTACTGGACAATGTACTCGTTGTAGTAAAAACTACAACCACTATTATAATCTTTGAACGTCCAGAATTAAATGCAGAAATGATCATCACCCCATACTTTACAATGTTCAGTCTATCATGTTTATAATGGAAGTTATTCAATTCCCTTTCGAAATTGGGAGGGTTGCCATCAAATTGGGAACAAGCTCACATGCTCTAACTCCTCCTAAAATTTCTGATCAGAGATTGTCAAATCTACTGTGTAGTGGAGATGTGCTATGGCCTACATACTACAGTATAAGGTACAGGGCATTAAACAGAATAAAAAAGATTAGTATTGCGCTTAAAATGCAGAATACCCTTTGTAAAATTGTGTTTTTGCTGATTTTTAAGGATTATATTTAGAAAACAACCAAAAATATTTTATATATACAACAATATCTTTAAAGGCTTTTATTTTCCAAACGACAGAAAAGGAGCTTCAAATAGGCATCTTTAAATCAGAGTGATCTGTGTGATATAAGCTTTATATATATATATATATATATATATATATATANAAACGACAGAAAAGGAGCTTCAAATAGGCATCTTTAAATCAGAGTGATCTGTGTGATATAAGCTTTATATATATATATATATAGGTATATACTCAATCTGCAGACAGCAGCGTTTCGCCCTTTGTGGGCTCATCAGTGCAGCACAGAGCTTCTGAGACATAACTCCCTGGTCATGTTGCCGGAGCAAACACAGCTTAAAGAGTTATTGTGGGATCCTGTCAGAGTGCTCAAACCACGCATGCGCAGTGAGCATTGCATTACGCCAACAACAGGTCCCCAAATCTCAGACAGTGCTCAACCAAACTTTCGTAAGGGAGCGTAATACATAATATATATATATATATATATATATATAATTGTAACACCAAACGATATTTCTTCAACTACTCTATAACTTATTTCTTCCAAAATTTAATACAAAACGAAGTACATATCCGTACATACTACAGAGGTGGCTGTGCGAACAATACAAACAAATGAAACGTAAACAAATGATTGAAAATCCTTAACAACGCAAAAGATCCCCTTAAAAACTAATGTAAAATAAAACAACAGTAACAAATATGTGCTGATAAATTAAATGATAAATTTTAAAAAATAAGTAAAAACTAGCAGTTAATAAGAATATTAATAACAATCACAGTATTGATAATAATAGTGAAAATGATAATAAAAATTAGGGTAATGATTAAAAATAATGAAAACAAAACAATGAATTAATAATACTAATTAAAACTATTAAGATAATAAATAAATTTTTAAATGGTGAATACAGGTTATTTTTTAATAAACCAATGTCTGACGAAGAAAAATCCACTTGACCTCGTGAAACTAAAGCGTAGCAGCATCCTTCTGCATTTTTGTAGCAGGGAAATATTTAGAACAAATTGAAAATGTAAAGAATTTTTACAGTAGTGGACTAGTGGTAGTGGACTAATTCTCCTGTAATATTATGATGTCATATTTCATAATGATGACTGTTGAAAATTTGTGGAGCTGGTTGGTTGTAACTCCCATATAATATTGTTTATTTATGGTGCATTCGAGTGCATAAAGACATGGAACACAAAATTAGTCTTATTCATTGCATAACAGTGTCTACCATCAGCTGTGCTTCATACAGTATCAACTTGACTAAGAAAATGGGCATATCCGCCACGGATGATGATTACTCGATATAGATTTGCCCCGCTTGATTGTTCCAGCAATCAGAGTGAGCACGAACAATGAAAAAAATATTTATTTTTATGTAAAATTACTAATGAAGGATGTGGAGAAAATAAATCTTAGCATTAGCCATAGTATCACAGTTGCTTTTCAAAATAATTGTTGCTCCCTTTAACTTATGGTACCTCGTTCAAATACAAAGAACACGAAACGAGTCTTCCCTGGACTCCTTTATCTTTGTCTTAAGGTGAGATGTTTGTGTGCGTTTTGACGATTGCTTGGTCAGTTTCACTAAACGCCAGATGGGTTGGAGTCTGTACCGGCAAAAAAAGAAGCAAATCTCTTAGCGTTAAAACGGTATTGTAAATGTGGGTATATATCGAATACAGATAAGCTGGTGCTTCATTAACAAGTGAATAAAACTAAGAGGATGATAAGATTCGTGTGTAAGATATTGGTTTATTTGATATTGGATCTAAGGTATGATATTGGAGATTGGATTTGAATGCAAATTATTGCTCTATTATCCTGAATTTTGAAAGCTGTGTCAAAAAATACTACCTCGTCAATTGAATAACTTTAAATAAAATGAACAGTCGATTGCATTGTTCTCTTTGTGCTAAATGAGTTGCAGATGTTGATAAACTGTTCCAGTGAAGCTTATCGTACTACAAAAGCTGTACCACCAATAAACCTAAATCAGATTAAAAGATGTTTTGTATACGAGACTTTACAAACGTTAAAAAGAGGTCGCTCAGAATTGGCCATGAATAAGTAACCTGTGAAATAACAGCCTTTTGAGTAACAACAGCAATACCTCCCCAATTGAAAAAGTGGGGTGCGGAAGTCAGTGTTGTAAATACCATATCTATTAGGAGACAAATTATCAAGAGGTTTGATCCTCAGTAGACTAGATTAAAATTTGATATTCAATGCATGCCTTTTAATCATTAAAAGAAAAATATCTTACCAAGAGTGCCAATCCATATCGTCTTTACAGTGTTAGTACCTTCTCCTCCTAAAACTTGGGTTTCAGGTCAAAAAACAAAACGTGCACTTATGCAAATTCAACACTGGCTCTCCAGAAGTCCCCATATTTGCTGCTGCTTCAGAAATTTGGAGGTTTTGGTGCCCAATAAAGATACAACAGTTGCTCAAAAATAAATCAAAACCGATTCTCACATCACTGCCTCGAGATTCATTACTTGCTTCACTTCACACTTTGAAGCTTCAAAAACTCACAACAATAAACATTTTTATTTGTAGATGCTTCCTTAAAGCATATGTTCCTTATTTCAGATAATAAACCAACATCACCTGTCCTCACAGCATATTATTCAAGCTCAGGACTATGTCCAGCTGGCAACTGACAAGAGTTCAAAAAGAGCTAAAGAAGAGCTCCTTTGATTGGTCTGGGTCAGTCAGACACCTTTAGAATTACTACCGTTGTGTTAGATTATGTTTGCCGATAAAAGGAACCTTTGTCAATACTCTGTGACTGGCTTGCGTGAGTCAACATTTTCAAGACACTCTTATTGTCTTGAGTGAAGAAGCTAATGACAAAACACATTGGTGGGATTCTGCACTTGGCCTGCATCAGCCAGTGTGCCTTCAAAATATTGATCATTGTCTTCATTCAAGGCAGCCAATCAGACCTTTATTGTTACTTGTCTGCACGCATGTGACCACACGAGACAACTCATTGTTCCTCCCACTATAATTAAGACCGACATTTCACTGAAATTTTATATGTTCTGCAAACTTGAATTTCACTGTAATATTACAAAATCTGACTTGATCATTTGCTTATGTTGCCCAAGTCTGGGTCCTCGCTTTGTCCTGTGTGTGACAGAAAACATTCTAATTTTGAAAAATCTCATCGGCAAATTCTACAACGTTAAAAGGACTTCTTACTTTTTTAATGAAATATGAAAAGGATAATAACAATAAAACACAAAAATAGACACTTTAAAAAGTTGACTTGGTTCTGTGATGGATCAGATGCAAGAATTGAACACTCCACGTATGAACATGCCAACATGCTTCAAAGCATCCAGTTTCTTTAATGCATTGAACCACGATGCTTCAATAGAATTGAAATCCAAGGAAGCACAGGCAGAGTATATTTTGAATGCTAAAGTGTTTTGGGTTTTTTTGTATCTTCGAATGAGACCAATTCATCACTGCCCTACTAATTCAATGAATATGAAATGGAGAAAATAACGTTGCTATCTAGTGCAACTGATACAAAGCAGCAGCGAAGATAGAAGCTGAAGATCTTCGGACAGTGCTAGCCGAGATTCAATGTACGTTAAACAACCGACCCTTGACATTTTTGCACGAACAGCCAGGTGACATACCACTGACACCAAACCACTTGCTATTCGGTAGAGAGCTTCATCGAGAACAGATTGATCTTTCAAATGACCTCGAAACAAGTCACGGACATTTTAAAACACTTCTGGAGGAGATGATCTTCAGAATATTTGACAGAATTGCGTGAACATCATAATCAAAATACGCCAAGGGGTTATGATGTACTCAAAGTCGGTGACGGTGTTATAATTCAAGGAGACAATACAAAGCAAAGAGGAATGTGGAAGGTCGGTGTGGTGATCGAAATCTTGCCATCAAGGGACGGTCACGTACGAGGGCCAAAGTTGAAATATAGATTGAACGGAAAGGACATTATTGTTTCTCGACCAGTCAACAAACTGTATCCCCTGGAAGTATCAAATGAGAAAAATGAACTTGAAATTAAATTTATTGATGATAAGAACGTTCAAATCTTTGGTTTATAATAAGCAAGATTTATTTGATTTAGGAAAATATGTATAAGCATTTATTATAGGTTATTAGGTAGTATATCATATTCTTGATTACGGGGGGAAGAGGGTGTTGTGTCACGTGATTTATTTTGTGACTCCCCCCGCATTGTTGTATTCGTATCATACGATATTTAGTTCGTCGTAAGATTTCAAACTGGACACACGTGTTATTTCTGAAAACCGGGAATTCAATACACCTTTCCCGAGATTTTCTTCTGCTGCGTGAAAACGAGGCTGAACTTGCGAAAAAGAAAAATCAAAATAAACTATGTCAGCATGGAGGACGCACAGAATCTCATAAAGTTACTGCTGAAAAATGTTGATGAGAAAATCAATATTGTTGTTATGAAAGAAGAAAAGAAATTGAAGTGGGGAAAAGATCTTTTAAACTTGCCATTGTTTACAATAAAAGAGATAGAAAAGCATCGTTTAAAGAGTGGTAAAAGAGGAAAGTCGATAGTAAAAACAATGAACAGGGGCAGAAAATTCAAGGAAGAGGGATATGTTCTGAGAAAAGCTTTGTTCACGAGATTAACAAAACGCTTTTTTTATGTTAAGGGACAATGCAAAGCTAGTATGAAAAGAGAAGTTAGAAGTATGACAGTTGGTTTGAGAAAAGACAATGGAGACGTTTGTGAGGCTAAATGTGATTGTCCGGCTGGGAAATCTGGATACTGTAATCATGTTATGACTCTTTTATATGAATTAGCAGATTATTCACTGCATCAACTAAAGAAAATTCCTGAGGAAATTGCTTGTACAAGTACATCAAGACGATGGGGTGTACCCTCAGACAATGCCAAGTACCCCCAACCAGTTATGGATATTTATATTCAGAAGCAAGAAAAGTCTAAAGGTGTTACATGTACTCTTTATAATCCCAGAATAAATGTGGAAAATGATAATTTGATTGAACGAACAGCTATAGCACATCTTAATCTGGTTACAAAGGATAAAAGAATTGGATATGGCCATGTAATAAATTATTCTTTGCCAAAAGTATCCACTGCTTATGGTGATTTTTTTACTGGTTCTCCACTGTCACATCAACTAAGTGTATTTGAAGCAAATTTTAATGTTGTTACGAATTTCGACACTTCTTTTATTTCAGCAAATATTAATGTAAATCATCAACATTGCCCTTTACCATTTGATTTGATTTCAAAAGAAAGTGATTATGTTCCTACAGATTGGGACATGTTAAATCACTCAGAATTGCTAACACTGTCTCAGATATTTCCTGAAACCTTAGAGAATTGTAGGATACTAGAGCAAGATACTGTGGGACAAGCCTCAAACAATCTTTGGATAGATGCAAGAAAGAAACGTATAACATCAAGTAATTGTCATAAAATATTTATTCGTCAAAAAAATTTTGAAACTTTGGCTAAAACTTTAATTAAAAAAAAAGACGAGAAGCTATTGCCAAAAATAGTACAAGAAGCATTTAAACATGGACGTGAATATGAACCTGTTGCTCGACAAAAATTTGAACAATACATGAAGTTCACCCTTAAACGAGATATCATAATTCGTGAAACTGGAATAGTAGTTCAACCGTTCCTTTTCTGGCTTGCTGCTAGTCCAGATGGCTTAATCACTGATAGAAATAAAAAATTGCCAGGGCTTATTGAGATTAAATGTCCGAAAATAAAAAGAAATTCAACTGCAAATGAATTAGTTAATGATGAAAAGTTTTATGTTGGAAAAGATTCAAATGGTAGATTATTTCTCAAAAAAAATCACAGTTATGGTTACTACAGCCAAATTCAGTTAGCAATGGGATTGTCACAAATATCATATTGCTATTTCATTGTTTACACATTCAAAGGATTGCTTATTGTTAGGACTGAATTTGATGAACCTTACTTTGCAACATTAGTGGAAAGATTAACTAGATTCTACAAGCAATATTTACTACCATGTTTATAGTTATATACTTATATAATTATATATACATATGTTTTTCAAAGGGAAGGGCGGTATTGATACTGAAATGTTACAGATTTATATATATATATATATATATATATATATATATATATATATTCTAACTCAGAAAAACTTAGCAATGTTGAGAAAATTCTGTCTTTTAAAAACTGAGAAATGAAACATTTTGTGTGACCTGAAAACTTCAGATAAAAAATGTTGTATTCTTTTTTTTAAAAAAAAAATTGCTTTCACTTCAGTAAAATTTCACAAAATTTGTCTTCTAAGTATCAAATTCCTCCCTTTTGAAATTAATTCATAGTTACCTGTGGTTGAAACTTTGTCAAAGTCCCTAATCTTCTTTTTGAATCAAAGGAGCCATAAAATTACACAATAAACATGAGACTGTCCATATTTGATTAATCGATCCATTTAGTGTTAAAGGAATTTCATTTCTAACTTGTCTAAATTTTTTTACTCTTCTAATGGCTCGCTCGACATGAATCCTCACAGAAGCAATGGTCTGGCTTTCTTTAACTTCATCTTCAGATAATTGTGAACGACCTTCAAGAAATGAAGGTATGTTAAGTTCAACATCCAGTGGTTTCAAAAGGTCTTTAATAGTAAAGCCTCGGTCAGCCATGAGACTGTCTCCTTTTTCCCAAAGAATTGGATTGATTAAGCCGCAACGTTCCACAATTTCTTTGTCTGATATGGAACCTTCATAAAGCTGACTTACAAAAGTAATTGCTCCTGAAGGGGCAATACCAAGCAGTCCTTTATATGTCACATGGCTTTTATAATATGAGTACATGCTACTTTGAGTTGCCAATGATGATGGCCTCTGACAAAAGAGTTCAGTGCAATCAATAATACATCTCGTAGATGGATAAATTTCTTTAAAAACTTTTGGCATAGTTTCCTGGATTTGGGCTTTAGAAGGCCATATAGGTATTGAACCTAAAGTGAAGTACATTAAGTTGATCCATGTTATTATGTACCTTGATGTTGTTGACTTTGATATATCAAAAAGCCAAGATGTGTGATTTAAGCTGAAGCCACCTTTGAGCCACGTGAGTACTAACAGAAGTTGATCCTTAGGTCTAAGCTTCACCTTTGGTCCCTGTTTTTTATTTGTTGGTGATATTTTTGTTTTGGTCTAGAGGCAGACGAACCAGCATAATTTTCTGAAGGCTCCATTTTTATATTAAGCAATCAATTTCTCATAACACAAGAAACGCCATTTTCTCTTTCAAGCACTTGCTGGCTGTATGTTTTGATTTTTTCGCAAGTTCCGCCTCGTTTTTATGCAGCGAAAAAAAATCTCGGGAAAGGTGTATTATATAATTTTCGCTAGTGACAGAAAAGAAGCAGGCACTGAAGTGGCAGTTGAGTAAGTCCGAATCATGAATACTGTTGTCATTGGATTAGCCACTTTCAAGTAGACGTTTTAACCGCACGAATCGATCATATGTCATCAGAATCAATATTTCGTATGAAATGAATGATTTAATTTTGAAGTTTCGGTCGTTCACTTCGAACACTGACTTGAATCGAATATTTATGCAACAATGCAAAAACGTTACAAAGCTACATTGCAAACTGAATTAAAATTAGTTTTGAGAAACATAATCAAAATCCACTTATTGCCGGAATGTGCCATTTAATACAGTCTAAAACATTGCAAAAATAATCCCGTTTATTTTGGTTTATAGCTATTTCGCTGGGACTCGACTGGAACATGCGACCGGAATAAGAAAACTAGAGTTAAATCGCTTTTTATCAAAACTGAGAAACAAAGAGAGTATCGTGAAAGCCGGACACTTTTAGTGACGGTTATTTAAAACAGTTGAAAGGCTACACACGAATTCTTTTGTTTTTCACAAGGAGGAGGTGATAAAAGTTGAATATGAATTGGCTCCAATGCTCCAATGCAATTCATAATACATTCTTCAACTTCTGTTTCAACGTATACTATTCTTATCATCATTCGCTTTCTCTTACTTGACTCATACAGCAAGTGAAACGTAACTACACATCCACATATACTAGTGCGTACCCTACAGTAAAACTTTACCGTGAACTGGATATCAGATGACATACCCCAGGAAGAGTGTTGTGAGTATCCTAATTTTTTAAATAAAATATATAACCCAACATCAAAATCTACTGCTGCGCTGAAGGCAAGTGGTAATAACGACGGTTATGTAGTTTTTATTAAAGTTTAATGTCAAATAACTGCTTCAGTATATTCAAAGTTGTTTGCTTACCTTCGCTCTGCCTCTCTGCATGTTTCTCTCCCTGTCTGCTTCTCTCTCTATCTTTGTACGTTCCTCTCCTTTTCTTTGTTCCTCTTTCTATCTCTCTCTGTTTTTGCGTGACTCACTCTCTGTCTCTTTTCCAAGCTCTTTCTTTCTGTCTATCTGTCGTCTCTTTATCCCTCTGCATGTCTGTTTCTCTCTCTCTCTCTCTCTCTCTCTCTCTCTCTCTCTCTCTCTCTTTCTCTCGAGTTAACGCTCTGTTTCTCAGAAGAGTTTTCCACATAAATTATTTTTGACACATTATCTAATTTATCAAGTACAGTTTGTGTATACTTGTACACATTGGAGGATAACTTGCTAACAGAATGAATCCTCAGGTGTTTTTTTAGTCCACTCAATCATTTTACTTCTTTTAGTACGTAACATTGTCGTTGTCATTGACTCGTATTTTCCTTGTTCTTTTGGTCATGATTGCTACAGAGTGTTTAATTTGTCACAAACCGAATGACTATTACCCCTTTGAAATGACATCGAAGAAAAGGGAGGTCCCCGTACCCCGCACTATGTCGACAATACCAAGGGTTCCAAAAATTTATGTAGCTTTCCATATAAAAATAGTTAGGTGAAAGCCTGGGAAATAAAAAATACTGCCTTCCGTTTGCCTTTAAAATAGAAAGGAGAAAACTGTTGAGCCCGAAATTGCAACTATTTTCCCTAACATGTAATACGTGCCCCAATTTGTAATGTCTATCCCGATTTGTCAAAAGCTTTGCTTCAATTTGTAATAGCCACTACAATACATTACATCAAAATACTTTTGTGATGTTGAAATTACCCGTTTACTTTGTACTTTCTTTATATTTTTTCCAATTTATTACTAAACTTCAACTTCACAAATATCAGAAAATGTTATTATTATTATACTTTTATCTTTGCACTTAAGGAGAGAAAAAAAGAAATGTTCTTATCGACCAAAATCCTTTTCGAAAATCCAAAATCCGTTAAAAACAAAAAGAGGACTTGGACATAAAGCATAGATCGGTACTACATGCAAAACCAATTAGGTTGAAAGCAAAATCCGGTTGAAAATCTCCAAGAAAATTTGCTTATAACATTCCGTTTCAAAAAGGAACAGCTTTTTATTCATTGGGGCAGACTTCTATAACAAATTGGGCTAAATATTCTTAAACAAATTAGGGCAGCACGCACGTAAGTACAGACTGAGCCAGGTGTTACAAACTAGAGCAAAGTTTATTACAAATTGGAGCACGAGAGAGGATATGTTACAACGACTTCTTACCACGCACTTTAGGACGACAAAACCAATTTAATAATATCTCAGACCAACGAAGCCAAGACATGAGACAAACGAATGACAACTATATTCTGTACAAACTATTGTTAGAATATGAATTAAAGTGGCGGTTATTTTATTCCCCTGCTAATTCGAATCGTAAAAAAGGAATATCATAATTACTACACAAAGTATCAATAATCAGAATATCATAATTATCCCCCCGAGTATCAATAAGCAGAATACCAAAATTATCCCCCCAATGATGGCTCCAATAAGAAAATTTACTGCTTTCTTTTACAGCAATTAGTTTTCTAATGCAAGCGCATGGAATATTAAACATAAAAAATAAAAATTAACTATACGTCTTAAAAATTCTTGACTTTATGGAATCAGTGGAACCCATTGATGTAGGATATTTATCATGTCTTGAGTCGAAAGCCTGTTTTGAGAAATACTTTTCCCATTGTCAGGCTGACGCTGGAAGAAATATCTCTTGAAACGTAGCTCAGAAAAAGCTTACTACTCAAGACATGATAAATATCCTACATCAATGTAGTTTGTATTCTTATAATGGAAATTAGTAGTTTGAGAAGTAATCCATCTACTTCTCAAACTATCTATGTATCATTAAAAAAGCGTCCGCTCTTTTCTAGAAGCTCTGCAATCACAAAGTAACTGTTAAAATTCGTTTGGCGACATTCCTGGAAAAGTGACCCACCATTTAAAATTGCTTCTGCCCCCCTGGTGTCATTGAGTTGGAGTAAAAAAGTACTTTGATGTTATTGAGATAAAAAGGGTCATTTCAAAATAACCGACTTTCACAAACAGAGCAAAGTACTGTACTATTACTAGTAACACGACCTTCGCAAGCGTATCGCAGCTCGATCTGTTAGTGTTGATGAACCCTCAAAAAAGTTTTTTTCTGCTTGGAGAATCGCAACAGCGTACTATTTTTCTATAACATGCTATTTCGAATTTTACTTACTTTCTTTTGGCACAAAATTTCAAGAATGACTTCGTCATCAGAAAATACGCTGAGATATTACCAGCGTATTAAAATCCTCGCAACCAAGGACAAAGGATTATGTGTGCTTGAAAGAAAAATTTGAGAACGCAGAAAAGCAAGTTTCAAGCACAGACAAGTATTGCCGCTCCTCTACATCTTTCTATTTTCCTTGTTTTTTTTCTCAGACGATTTCTCTTTTCGTTCCAGACAATTGACATAATAACAGACCAGTCTTTAGTGCGTGCACTGTACGCTTGCTCCATTGTGTAATAGAACAATAAGTTGGTCAATTCTGAAATTGAGTTGAATGTTGAGTTGAATGCAGACCTAATGGGCACCCATCCATATATTAAGTGAAGTTCAGAGGGTTTTTTATAGACACTTCTTTGCTCAGTAAATAAATAAATAAAGTACTAGGCTCGTGCTTGTAGACTGAAGGTTTTTTAGTCTTGTTTTATTGTGCACTTTTGAGTTAACGACTTTGTGCCTTCGTGCCTGTGAAAATGTTTCCAAGCTGTTCTTCAAAGATATTCTTGTTGGGCGAAATCAAACAATAATAATGCGGCATTGCTTTGTCCTATCGTTTTTCAGAAAGAAAAACACCAGATAAAGTAGCCTCTCTCAATTTGTATTGCTGTGCCGCTGACGGGGAAATCCTGAACCGAAAAACCTTAACAAGACGACTTCAAATGTGATCAGAGCTTCAAGGAAAACTGCCGATTATTACAAGAATCACTCTTCAATGTGGATAATCCAAAAAGAACTATCCCTTGCTTGTTCTCACAAAATATCTGCTTTACAAGGCAATATGACGTAGAATGTTCAAGTTAACACAATCTAGTTGTATTACACTGCAAATCGAATAATTCACCCATATCTAAGATTTAGTTGGTTGATAAAATAATAACTAGCCAAAATGCACACTAACCTCGACAAAGTAAACAAGATGCTCCCAGTCACGGAATGACAACAAATCAATCCTTCAGAACAGGAAAAGCAGCTTCAGTGAAACGACCAAGCTCGCAAGGCACACGGCTACTTTAAATGGTCGGTTGATAATGCTGCATAATAACAACTCCCGTTACATGATACTTAACGATATACTAAGTTCGTGCGTATTCTCACTGTTTTATCTTTGAAAAGTGAACTGCACGATGCAGTGCATTGCACAGTAAAGCCAGATCCTCGTCTTGAATAAATGGAGCAATAAAAATGTGTTAAAAATAGTGGCACCTGCTGTAACTGAATGCTATGTTAAATATTTGTCAAGTCAATGGTGAAATGTATCTTGTCTTATCTTGTGATAAGTTTCAAATAGATTGGTCTGGTTTATAAAGCCTCTATGTTTCAAAAAAGCTTGGAAACCTGCTAGGGAACTTGAAGAAAAATATCCTTGCAAATTAAGGTTGGGGGAAAACTGTAAGTAAAAATAAAATTTAGCTGGACATAAGTCATTGAGTAATATTTTCATGGATCAAAGAATAACATGACCAAATTCTACGGATCAAAATGGAATACCATTAGAAATGTAATAAAATACTAAAGATATGTAATATATAATAAGGTGTAATATTTTATTAATCAATATATATATTATTAGCTTTATTATTATAACATGGAGATAACGTCTCCCACAATTTGTTAAAGACTCTCCACTATCGTGTTTCGAATCAGGACCAATGGCTTCTCAGCCAGTTGACTAATCCATTGGATAAAAAAAGTTACCCTGTCCTAACGTTGTGGAAGACTGATGGGTTGAAGGGGTTGAAGGTTTGAAAATTCGCTCATTGCACTCGTCAGTAGTACAGTGGATTAGTCAACCAACTGAGAAGCCAGTGCTTCGAAGTTTGAAACACGTTAGTGGCAGTCTAATACAGTTTCTACTCTGACCTTGAACGTAAGACACTTCGACACTGGTTTTAAATAGTAGCATATGTATATGTATATGCATATACATATACATATGCATATACTTACTGTATTAGACTGCCACTAACGTGCTTCAAACTTCGAAGCACTGGCTTCTCAGTTACGCTCCCTTACGAAAGTTTGGTTGAGCACTCTGTCTGAGATTTGGGGACCTGTTGTTGGCGTAATGCAATGCTCACTGCGCACGCGTAGTTTGAGCACTCTGACAGGATCCCACAGTAACTCTTTAAGCTGTGTTTGCTCCGGCAATATGGCCAGAAAGTTATGTCTCAGAAGCTCTGTGCTGTACTGATGAGCCTACAAAGGGCGAAACGGTGCTGTCTGCAGATTGAGTATGCCTATGTATATGTACATGCATATGTATTCACCTGATTAGTTTTGTCTCTGCAATATAGTGATTGAACAAAAAAAAAGCAAATGCGGTACTTTCTAAATTAAACACATTCGCTTAATTAAGTACCTCCTCCAATAAACATCCTTATTAAAAATCGTGCTTCTTCTCCCTCGAAAAGGTATCCCATCAACTCATAAACCCATCAACGCATAAATATTAAATACTTTATGTCATGCCAATCCCAAAATATTGTTACACTGACAAAATAATATTATAATTTTTTAGATTAATCTCCTGGCCTTGAATAACTGCCCCTTTTAATATTATGTCCAAATTTAAGATCCGTTTCAGAACAGGCGGCAAGGTCTGTCTATATTGGTATATTTATTTTCCAAAGTACTTTTGTTGAAATAGCTGTTTATCCTTAAAACACTCTAAAAGCCTCTTCACTTCTCTTTTTTCCCTATCTCAATTTGTTAAGTGTAACTGGTGTCGTATCTTCTAAGANATTAGAAATGTAATAAAATACTAAAGATATGTAATATATAATAAGGTGTAATATTTTATTAATCAATATATATATTATTAGCTTTATTATTATAACATGGAGATAACGTCTCCCACAATTTGTTAAAGACTCTCCACTATCGTGTTTCGAATCAGGACCAATGGCTTCTCAGCCAGTTGACTAATCCATTGGATAAAAAAAGTTACCCTGTCCTAACGTTGTGGAAGACTGATGGGTTGAAGGGGTTGAAGGTTTGAAAATTCGCTCATTGCACTCGTCAGTAGTACAGTGGATTAGTCAACCAACTGAGAAGCCAGTGCTTCGAAGTTTGAAACACGTTAGTGGCAGTCTAATACAGTTTCTACCCTGACCTTGAACGTAAGACACTTCGACACTGGTTTTAAATAGTAGCATATGTATATGTATATGCATATACATATACATATGCATATACTTACTGTATTAGACTGCCACTAACGTGCTTCAAACTTCGAAGCACTGGCTTCTCAGTTACGCTCCCTTACGAAAGTTTGGTTGAGCACTCTGTCTGAGATTTGGGGACCTGTTGTTGGCGTAATGCAATGCTCACTGCGCACGCGTAGTTTGAGCACTCTGACAGGATCCCACAGTAACTCTTTAAGCTGTGTTTGCTCCGGCAATATGGCCAGAAAGTTATGTCTCAGAAGCTCTGTGCTGTACTGATGAGCCTACAAAGGGCGAAACGGTGCTGTCTGCAGATTGAGTATGCCTATGTATATGTACATGCATATGTATTCACCTGATTAGTTTTGTCTCTGCAATATAGTGATTGAACAAAAAAAAAAGCAAATGCGGTACTTTCTAAATTAAACACATTCGCTTAATTAAGTACCTCCTCCAATAAACATCCTTATTAAAAATCGTGCTTCTTCTCCCTCGAAAAGGTATCCCATCAACTCATAAACCCATCAACGCATAAATATTAAATACTTTATGTCATGCCAATCCCAAAATATTGTTACACTGACAAAATAATATTATAATTTTTTAGATTAATCTCCTGGCCTTGAATAACTGCCCCTTCTAATATTATGTCCAAATTTAAGATCCGTTTCAGAACAGGCGGAAAGGTCTGTCTATATTGGTATATTTATTTTCCAAAGTACTTTTGTTGAAATAGCTGTTTATCCTTAAAACACTTTAAAAGCCTCTTCACTTCTCTTTTTTCCCTATCTCAATTTGTTAAGTGTAACTGGTGTCGTATCTTCTAAGATGAATTGCTAGCGACTTAAGTTAGGAAAAGGGAAGAGAAAAAATTGTAAACATGACTTTTAATTCAGTCAAAATATACAAACCTGAAACTGAAAAGCTAGCATGTATCAGCATGAACATGGAATGGAACAGCAGGAGCACAGCTATTACAGTGACAGCAGACAACTATGCAAATGTTAATTACGCTGTCAGTTAGCTTTGCAATCTGTCATGACCTCATGGTATCATCTTTATCATTTGAGACTATTTCTTCCCCTATCTAGCTCCTAACGATCTCAATATTTGTGGTTCATGGCACGTGTTACATATGATCCATTAAATAGGCTGCATATAAATTTTAATAGGTTTTGACTTCCAGGATCATCTTATAGTCTTTGACAATATCAAAAGACATCTTCAATTTCAATGGGATGTGAGCAAGGCGGGCAAGAGAATAGTAAACAATACTGAACGCGATGATAAATCCAAAAGAAGTGATAAATTCAAGAATAGATCTAGCAACTTGTTTTGATTTTAAGTCCCATGATACTGTCCTGACGTCCTCATCCAGTTCAACGATATGTAGTCCGTGTCCAATCATTTCCTACGCTGTTACGTTACTGTGCAAGGGTAAGAGTCACAAAAATGTATGTACGAATTTTGACGTTCCTTCACTGAACAATATGTATGTTCAATAAGGACTTCCATTTACTTCCAGGTGAGCCATTTGCTATGATGTGCTCCAACAAAACTTGGAGTTTTAGACTAATAAAAAAACGTACATACAGCCTTTAGTTTGTTGAAGATATTGTGCACATCCGCATGAGAACAAAAATCTTAACCAGATTCAAGCAATGTTCATTCCATTGCATATAAACTGCTCTGGTAGCCTTATCGAAAATTAATCCCTGTAGACCGATACACTCGTTGGACATCGAAACCGCTGCATCACACCCTTGGCCTTGCCTGTTTTTTATGTCAAGTTGTATCCCTCCATCAATAGGGAAGCTATTGATTTTGTGTAGCCTGGAAAACTTTGCACATTCTTCTCGTATATCCTTGCAATGGTCAACAGAATGGATACAGAGTGACAACTGTTCCTTGTTAGGCAAGGTTGATTCGTCAGCTAATAAAAAGTAGTAAATTGCCGAATTTACCTCATGGATGATTTTTTTGAGAAACATGTCCTCACCGATAATGTTAATCACGGCATTTTGAATTTTGAGTGAAAGATAAGTTGCATTTTTGACGGTTGGAGAATCGAAAGGTGCCTTCAATATTGAATCATGGGATCGTGTTTTGTTATCCGCTTCATGATAGTCAGAATATTTTCTGGATTTCTGCATCTTCTGAGGTCTTTTTTATGCCCTAGCAAGGCTACATATTGTCTGCTAGACCACAAAATAACGTCAACTCCACGTTCCACTGTGTCCGTTTCTATTGATGATCTCTGGCACGTTAATCACACATGACGGAGCAGTTGATTTGGGTTCTTTAATAATCTGGACCGGCATTCAGCTGCCTGCATGGCACTATCATGGCATAGACATTCAGCGTATTGATTAATGTTATCCATGTTTTGATTTCATTTTCAAAATGGTGGATTCACAAGCAATTCCCAGATATTTTCTCTTCTCCTCTACAAAATGGACACAAAAAAGAGAAACAGCCACATACTTTTTAATTTTCCAGCCACGAGAATTAATCTCTTTACTGGAATTAAATTACAAGTTGCAACAAACGATGTACCTTGGCACCAGTTGGAATGCATGCATGGTGCTGTAGAAGGTGGCATTTTTGTTCACGGAGTAATTNGTCTGCTAGACCACAAAATAACGTCAACTCCACGTTTCACTGTGTCCGTTTCTATTGATGATCTCTGGCACGTTAATCACACATGACGGAGCAGTTGATTTGGGTTCTTTAATAATCTGGACCGGCATTCAGCTGCCTGCATGGCACTATCGTGGCATAGACATTCAGCGTATTGATTAATGTTATCCATGTTTTGATTTCATTTTCAAAATGGTCGATTCACAAGCAAATCCCAGATATTTTCTCTTCTCCTCTACAAAATGGACACAAAAAAGAGAAACAGCCACGAGAATTAATCTCTTTACTGGAATTAAATTACAAGTTGCAACAAACGATGTACCTTGGCACCAGTTGGAATGCATGCATGGTGCTGTAGAAGGTGGCATTTTTGTTCACGGAGTAATTAATGAACGTTTCTGAGAAAGATTTGTACAAGTTCAAGAGTTCCTTTATCGTAATTCTCATAAAATTGGTATAAATTACCAATACCTGTTATCAATACATCACTTACATCTTCCTCAATTTCCATATCGGTAGGATTGGTCAATGAATCTGGTAGGGTTTTAGGAGAAGCGATGTTTGAAGATTTTTCTGTCAGACTGTTTGTCCGAATTATCGTTATCATTATCGTCGGAAACAGCTTCGTCAATGCTCTTGGTTCCTGTTTTGGCGCGGAGAGGTTTACCACTATATCCGCGTTGTATAAAGCGTTAGTAAAGCGTTATAAGGTTGTTTTCTGCTGCACAGTTGAGCTCCCGTTTTCTCTGGTCTGGGCACCCCTTGATTTAAAATGAGGTATGTTGCAAAGACAGACTGATATCAGAAGTTGTAAGAATAAAAATAAAGATGTTCGTCTTTAAATGAGTCGAGAGAGTAGTGCATATGATTCTTTATCTTCAAAAGAAATTTAAAAGCTACAGTAATCTACGTCACTTAAATAAAAGCATCTCTCCGTTTTGTTTACCAATCAGTTTTTCATCACTTCTTACCATACAGTTACCAAACTTATTCGGAGTCTTTGGACAAGTGTGCTCTATTGTTTACATAAATGATGGAACCTTGCGACCAAAGTCCCTTGGGGCCCTTTTTTTGCCAGAGAAATGATGTGACCAAATTGCGATGTTTATTGTTTGCGAAAATCATAGAAATCTAACGGCCAAATTTCAATGAAGTTATGGATACGAAGTTTTCGTATGACCACACTGTAATGCTCCATTGCTTGGATGTTGGACAGCTTGCTTACAAACAAAGGGTCACTCATTTTCTGTAGTCCGAGATATTCCAAAGAGAGACCCAGGTTATTGAAGTTTTTTTAATTTGAGCGTAACTCCCGGTACGGCGGAAGGGGTTATCCAACACTTCATTTCCCCTGGTTAAGGGAGTGACTTCATAATTGATGTACCTCCTTTGTTTATGGGGACATTATTAAAGAATAGAGAGGGTTTGCAATTGATGTCAAAATACAGAAAATTTAAAACAGATAAACACAGGATTAAAGTTTATTGTATAACGCCTGACACTTAATACCTAATGTGCTCTACCAGTGGATGTAGAAACAGTTAAAAAGTATACACATCATATAGATTACCTCGAAAATATGATAATCAAAACAAATAACATTTGAATTAAAATATATTGTGTAACATCTGATACTTAGTAGTTAATGTTAGTTGATGAAGATACAATTAAAGAGTATAGAAATTTTGTATATTATGTCAAAAACGTACCAATTAAAACACTATTTACACATGACCAAGCACACGCAGAGGCAAGGAGATATTTATAAAAGTATGGAATGTATTCTAAAACCTATATGGCTATCACGGCCACGTGTACTACCATGTGAGCTTGTGGTGCATGCTCTTTACCAGAAGGGCGTACTTAAGTGACAGATATAATTGAAAAATATCTAGTGAAGGACAGGCGCCGACAGCTTTGTATGGTAGAGAAGGTGCCCGAAATAACCATAGGAGCTGGTTCGAACCCAGCGATAAACTAAGCGCACTCCCTAACGATTTTGTTTTGCTACACCTAAAAAATCCTTATGGGAAAAGCAATTGTGCATTTGTAAAAGAAAAGAGAAACGCACAGGAGACATTAAATGGTAAAACTATGACTCATAAAGTTTTAAAAAGTCAATATTTTCAATGAAGCAAGCTTTCAAGTATATAAAAAAAGTTACAACGAATGTTAAAATAAGCAAATCTGTTTTTGCGTTCATTTACCAGCGTTATATATATGCGTATGATCAACAAGAAAACTAGATATCCAAGACATTGTCATTGAACAACAAACGGAAGTCCTCATCAACGGTTTTGATATCACCTCAAGTACCTATCGTTTGGCAAATCAATACGTGTTGATGGGATTGAATTTCACCACAACGACAAAATGGATTGTCTCTTACACCAATTCTATGCATGAATTCGGCTTATCGTCCATATCCAGATCGTAAACGATTTAAGAGCACCCATTGTTCACGGGTCATGTCCTGGAGGTTTCACCGTAGGTTCAGGAATAAATTGGGAAACCTGGTTGTCTTTATTACTCCATCGCTGTTTCTGTGCATCAGCAACCCAAGGTTTGACAGATGCTCTATCGTTTATGGTGGAAGCTAAAAAGTGCATGCGATTCGAAAGTGGAACTCTGCCTTTCAACCTATTGTTTGTGAGTGGATATGCGACCAAGTTTTCAAGAAAGTGCCCTTCCTCTGATAGCACACGATTATAACAATCAATATATTTTTATTCCTTCTTAAGTCGGCAAGTTCAATACCACAAAGAATAGGAAGAACATCAGTTGGAGTCGATTTTATATAACCACGCACTAGTCTCAAGCATTCATTAAGTGAAACATCAACTTTATTGCAGTGATGGCTTTTTTCAGCATTCCTGCGGCCAATTTCAACAAAAGGAAGGTCGTTACGTACAAGAGTGGCAATACCATGCTTAGAGTGTTGTATTGAACCAATGAGAGAGAACCCATAAATCTTGATTTTATCATCATTAGTGGCATGTGTCTCTTGTAGTAGAATAACGGAAATTGAATTGTTCATGGCGATTTTTTGGATGACCTCACATTTTGTTCGTGTAGTGTAAGGCCTTCTACATTCAATTGAAGGATAGTTGGACCAGATGGTTCATGTAGCTTTGACATGTCGTTAGATTGTCTGGTTTGCCTCTGTTGTTCAGGTATTTTCATCAGTTTCCCAAAGATAGATTGGTACTTGCAGGCTGGACCAAAAGGAGGTTGAACTTTATGCCCACGACTTAAGCAGTTAGAAGAAAAATATGACATGTATGTCAATATGGATGAAATATCACGTTAATTTTCGGTTACTCGTTTGATAATATTTGTTTTTAATCCTGCAAAAACTAGCAAAATTAAAACAACAAATCGTTCAAAAATGGGTAGAGACAAAATTTGGAGAAATGGGTTTTCGAAAATGAAGCAGACCACACAGGAGTAAAAAATTGGCGACGTACTATATACGTAACAATTTAATTGGTCAAGGAGGTAAGAAAAGAAATTGCTAGTGAAGATATTATTTTTGTTAGTTGGATTTCAATGGATGTGTAACTTTGTTGCATTCTAGGCTCAGGAAGACAATTAAAAATTGATCAGTCCCATTGGATGTTATTCAATATGTAAATGAAATGATGGAAACCAGTGATAATGGCAAAGAAATTGAAAATCATGGTAATACTGAGTCCAAAATGCTGATCCCTGTAAATAACAGACAGAGTCTAAAGCTAGTCAACTGCTGTTTTCTGTCCTTATCTCACCTTGTACCAGTTGTGTTCCTTATTTTATTTTCATCCACTCCTATTTTTATGTTGACACACAAACTCTAATGAATCAATATAAAAAGAGGATAATTTTGATGACATATTTGGTAACTCTTACCAATGATTTTTTAAAATTTAAGGTCATTTCTCCCAGTAACTGGGGCTCAGACAGTGCCCTTTAGAAAAACATTGTTTTGGCAGTGAGTAATTTCTTGGCCGGATGTCCTTTCTGACGCTAATCAATGACTTTTTCTTGACCAAAGTCTTTTCACCCGCTCGGGAAATCGAACCCGGAACCTCTTGGTTACTGTGCAACTGCACCAACCGTTAAGCCACGCCTCCTGAACCAATGATATTATATTAATTTTCTTAAATTAGCTCTTCCTTCAATCGCTGACACACACAGATTTAAATTTATATTAAATTAATGAATACAGGAAATGGATATAAGCGTATGCGCTTCTATATTAGAGGATAGATTAACAAGTATGAATGCACATTTCTTTTTGATACATAATGACCTTTCCTTTACACCGCCAGTACTTTACAGTATCTTGAGGAGTAAAATAAATATGTGTTTGCTGGTAAAAACCTTAGCTTGTATGTCAGCGGCAATTAAAAGGTCTTAAACATAGTGTATATACAGTATAATATATCTCAGTTACAAATACATCAGTTGATAAATAACATCTCTTTTCGACTATCCCAGCTTTTCAGGTCAAGTTGGAGATTTGGATTAAATCAAGTACACTCTAGAAAAGAGACGAGGAGATAGGATTGGTTTCAATTGCACAGCAATACAAAAAGTATGCAGCATTTATCAAAGCCAAATGTACAACTTTTATAACTGTAATGGAAAATATTTGTTTTCCAGCTTGCCCAAAATATCCTAATCGCATTAAGCTTTAAGATGTTTTTTATTCAGATTATACCAAAGTGATGTGTCAAGTTAAATAATCTTCGTTTTTCTTGAAGATCCTTCGTTGGCTGCATCGCTACATCAACTATACATCACTACCCTGTGAATTCAAGGTTGAAGCTCTTTCAAAAAGTCCATTTCCAATTTATGAATGATGGTGTTTTTCAAAAATAAATTATATTTATTGGACAAAATTCGAATAATTTAGATACGGTAACACTCTCTTTCCGTTCTTTTGAAATGAAGAAAAAAAGGTTTTTAGTACCGGTAATGAAAACAGGGCTGCCTTGGTGAAAAAGCATAAATTTAACTACTACACAATCCATGTGATTTCAATTGGGTTTCTTCTTTCAGAGAAAGTAAAGAGTCGTCTGACTGACAACAACAACAGGCTTTTGAACTTTGTCTATATACCAACAAGTAGAACCACAAGGAAAGGAACTTGTTTGTTGTTATGTTTTAGACATATGTGTATAAAGTCACATAACAAATAGAATTACTTCTAGTTTTGATTGTCAGAAAAATGTCGATATGTGTTTCACTGATGGGAAAGAAAATAAGGTGGAGAATTGTCAGTGACTTATGATTGTATAGTTGAATACCTAATGCTGTTTTAATGATCACTTGTATATGCAGATCTAAATATTTTCTTATAAAAAAGGCCTACCCACTTAGCCAAAACAATTGTCTGGTACTATATACTTGACAAAGTCTAGGTTCTTACAACATATGTGACAGAATGAATAAAATAAGATATGTTTTTATATAAATACCTGTAAATAATTTGCATATATAAATTAATTATTCTGGTCAACCCTTTGTGTAGCTGTAAATCTTGGGCGTTAACGGCTGACACAAGCCGCAAACGTGAGGTTGCTGGGATCTACTCCTACCAAAAATGTTTGGGATCTCGTATGTAGACCGAATACGCAATGAAAAGGCTCTTGAAGAGATAAAATGAAAAGCGAATTGTCGTGCACGATCAGAGAAAGGTAGCTCAAGTTACTTGGCCACTCAGTTAGGAACGAACACACTCTAAAAATCTTTCCCTCGCCCGAAATGTTCCAGGAAAACGTCCCTGAGGACGTCGGCGAAGGGCCTTTTATGAAAATTTTGAAGGACGTAAGTGTTCTGACATCTGAAGCCTTCCATGTGACTGTAAACGTTGGAACATTCTGATCCGCCAAACATCGCATCAAAGAAGGGACAGATGCATATATATATATATATATATATATATATATACATAGAAAAATAAATCTTGGAAGGATGAGCTTGTTACTAGTTCCTGTACTTCTGGCGTTATCTACTTACGTTCACCAAAGTTTACAGCATATGTAGACAAACATAATATTATGCTAGAAAATAGCTTATCGTGCAAAACAAATTTGTATGGTAAGCAAATAATTAGTGAATTTTTCATCACACTCAAAGCAAAAACAAGTTCCAATAGTAAGGAGCGCCACTCTGCTTACTCTACACTTCAATGCAATAAAGCAGTCCTCAGTAAATTTTTCACAATGTGAATATTGCACTCGGTAAAGCCCTTACTCTGATTATGGTAGGCTGATGACCTGCGCTTCTTAATTTCAAGTTCATTATAAATATAAACCCTTGCATCACCCCTCACAGTGGCCCCTTCATCTGATATATAAATATAAAGCCTGAGTACAAGCTCAATGACTCACTTTTCCATAACCAATGGTGGTTCTGCCTTCTTAAGCTAAAGCTCTAAAAAAATTGAAAAAGATTTCCTATAAGGAAAATATATTTATATTTACTACGATCTACTGACAGGTAAGCAAAATTGAACCCCAAAAAAGTGTATGGGAGTGTTGGGAATAAGCATTTCAACAAGTGGAGCCTTGCATAGAGTAGTGTCATATTTCGTTATCCGGGACGTTGCACAACTTTGAATAAAATACCTGATGCAACCGTACAAAATTAATAAATAGTATTTATATTTTAGTGAACTTTATATTTCATCCCTTCCAAAATAATCGACATAATGCATTTTCGTCATAATTCCTTTTTGCAGTGATGGAGGCTACATGCCCCACCGATTTAGTACGTATTGCATCTACTATGCGAAGTTGTAACTCAAGTCTTTTTAGTTTCTCTTGGAATTTACTGTACATTTTCAATATACGAGATACCGTTTAGAATGTTAAAGAATTGTTAAAGAATCTCTAGCTTCCTCGTTTCTTAACTGCGTGTTAAATTTTTTTGTTTACGGAAATAAAGTATATATTTTCTTTTCAAATTTCGTAGCTTGTTGGGCTGGACATACAGGTTTGTTACCGTCTAGTACATTGACTTTGTCTTTTCTTTTTCACCAGGTTTTGGTCAATAGTGTAGTCATATTCTTCAAGCTCAAATGGCCACTGTACAAACTCTCCCCGGTAATTTTTGATCAGACGTCAACACCTACAATCCACTGGATGACAGCTCACACAAACGCAAGCGCTTCCTGGGTAGCAGTGGACCAGTTCCTATGTTTTCGTCATTACAGATTTGTGATCACACGCAACCACCAATGTGGTGGTTGCTTCCAAAATGAATGACTCCACAATTTTGAAAGTTAACTCTAATTTTAACAATATTGTGTTTCAGAGAATGTTTGGTGCATTCTTGTGGCACTTTCTTCACACTAAGAGAGTTGCACTGAAGTAGGATAAACTCTCACATATCTCACTGAATTAGGATGAAGGAACTTCTGGTTACTGAAAGTTTATTGTGTTCACTTCCTTTGTTTAAACCTGATTGGGGCTTCATACATTCACTTAAAAGCCAAAATTTTTTTGTTCGCAAAAACGCATTCAGATAGTTTCAGAAAAATTAGAATCGCTAAAATACTGATTCTGGCATGTCAAGACGTTTTTAGAAAGTACCAAGAAAATTACAATGTCGCCCATGTAATCCCACATGTGAGCCGATGACAGACCAGATAGCTGTCGTCCTCTGACACGAAACTCCTGCTTCAAGTCTTTTGGTGTAATGTTTAAGTCATACTTGCCTCTGGAAACAGAATAGGTTCTTTTTTGCTTATCTTTCTTTGCTAGGGACAATGACCGGTTTGCAGATGCAGAATCTAGAGTTGTACCGAGATTTCCTCTTTACCATTTCAAAAGTGAGAAAGTGGGAATAAGTCATTCTTGTCATCTTGATGCTGTTGTTAAGTCCACAAAAATCGGACACAAAAACGCAATGTGCAGTCATTTTTCTTGACAGAAACCACTGGTGCTGTTTATGGGATAGACGATAACTTGATAATATCATTATTCAGTATTTCTTGTGATACGATAATGCATATTTCAAAGAGAAAAGTTGGCTTTGACTATTTACTTTCTCATTTGAACCATGGAGGGAGCTAAATGGTTTTCACGGCACCGATTGAGCCTCTTTTGTTACAATACGATAATGCATATTTTAAAGAGAAAAGTTGGCTTTAAATTCATGTGCGCGAAATTAATACTGTATTTTTTTATAAGTGTAGGTAACGGATCTTCAGCTTCGTCTATTCTGTGTGTATTTGTATTTTTAGTTTTATTTTCAATTAGTAAATAGAAACATAGAATTGTCATGTGAAAAACGATTATTTTTTAGTCATTTTAACTCAAAAAATTTGTTGCTGTCACTAATTCCCCAACTTTTTTTTCTGTAACTTGGAAACAATTAGAGTTTCCAGAACGTCAAAAACACGACATTATTTCGGATAGCCTCAGTTTTTAAAATATCCGATAAATTGGCAAATATTTTAGAAATTCTTATTTTTTTGTTGTTTCAGTTTAAAGTTTAACGTTTTATCTTTCAAAACGCCCTTTTCTTTTTTACGGAAACGTGCAACTGATTTATTTGCGTTAATAAGCTTCATGAATGCGTTTTCTAGAAATGCCTTTGATTATTTTTGTTTATCTTAAGTGCGGTTATTTAAAAAATACCATGAACGTTTGAAATCATTCTACAACAGGTAGTGTAAATAACTGAGAATCTACCAAATGATGCTGGTTTAAAGTCAGAAATCAAAGGGACAACGATTTGTTTCAACAAACACTGCAAACTATTTCGGATGGAGGCAGGAAGGAAGCACCTTTTCCCAGATGAATACATACAGCGTCTAATGAATGCAAGCATGGTATAAACAGGGGGTATTGATATAATGCTACAAACTGGAAAACTCTTCCCTGCAGGAAAGAAGCACGATTCACGTCAACTTAGTTAAAGCCAAAGCATATTCCTTGGTTCAGGATGTGGAAACAGATGAGCCAGTTTTGAACTACAACTATCGACATACAAGTGCNAAGCGAAATACAAACTAGGCTTTTTATCTCAGTTCCTACAAAGATCCTACTCCTGGCAGCCATTTTTATGACTTTTTTCGCGGGAATTAATTTTCGCGGTTTTTCTAATTTTGGAATTTTCGCGGGAACTAATTTTCGCGGTTTTTGCCAAAAACCGCGAATAAAGCGAAAATTAGTTCCCGCGAAAATTAGTTCCCTTAAGGTATTTCGGATGGAGGCAGGAAGGAAGCACCTTTTCCCAGATGAATACATACAGCGTCTAATGAATGCAAGCATGGTATAAACAGGGGGTATTGATATAATGCTACAAACTGGAAAACTCTTCCCTGCAGGAAAGAAGCACGATTCACGTCAACTTAGTTAAAGCCAAAGCATATTCCTTGGTTCAGGATGTGGAAACAGATGAGCCAGTTTTGAACTACAACTATCGACATACAAGTGCGGGTAAACACTCGATTACTTTGACATCTTCTTTAAATCGACGTTAGGTTTGGTGCTTGACATGTTAAATATATTGAAGTAAAAATAGTAAATGGAGCCCCGCCCCCTAATATTTTATCAGCAGTAGATTCTAAGAAAGCTTAAAGGAAATCATTGCATGAAAGTTTTTGTGACAGGATATCCACTCTATTCTTGCTTATACATTTCGCCTTTTCTTGTTTATTTTCCTATTGTTTTATTCATGCTCAACGAACAAAACATTAACCACCCCGCTGATATTCTATAAGATTTTTTCTTTTTTTCTATTTATTATTATTATTATTATTATTATTTCTGTTATTATTATTATTATTATTATTATTATTATCATAAATAAACAGACGATAAGGGAACGAATAGTTTAGTTGAAATAAAAGGCGCATGCAATAAAGAGGACGTCTATTGAATATTCGAATTGTATTTTTTTATTCTTGTAGTTATTGTAGTTGTTGTGTTCGGTTCTTTTTAAACGTGTAGTTTGTCTATTCTGATTATCGAATAAATTATTTATTATTATTATTATTATTATTATTATTATTATTATTATTATTATTATTATCATCATCATCGTCGTCGTCATCATCANCTATTTATTATTATTATTATTATTATTATTTCTGTTATTATTATTATTATTATTATTATTATTATCATAAATAAACAGACGATAAGGGAACGAATAGTTTAGTTGAAATAAAAGGCGCATGCAATAAAGAGGACGTCTATTGAATATTCGAATTGTATTTTTTTATTCTTGTAGTTATTGTAGTTGTTGTGTTCGGTTCTTTTTAAACGTGTAGTTTGTCTATTCTGATTATCGAATAAATTATTTATTATTATTATTATTATTATTATTATTATTATTATTATTATTATTATTATCATCATCATCGTCGTCGTCATCATCATCATTATATTCTAAAAAATCAGTTGGAGTAAAACCTTGAGTCAATGTTACAATGAAAGCATATCCAGTCTATTCTTGTTAATTTTTTTGCTTGTTCTTGTGTTTGTTCTTAATGCTTTGTTTAGGCTCAATTAACTTGAGATTATATATCGTTTTATTTAATTTTTATTTCACATGGTAATTTAACACACACACATACACACAATCAACAAAATCCATGTTTGTGATTTTTTATATTATGTATATCATATTACATATTGTGAAAACATTATTAACAATTTTTGACCCTGCACAAATACAGCATTAAAAAAATTAATAAGTAAGTAATAGAGAAACATACAATTAAATATACTATCTAAGCCTTACATTCTCAGTATAAAAGAGGGTCAGTGAAACTCTTGGTTTGGTGTACGTTACTCCATCTTTTCTATTATAAACTTACTTCTTCAATCCTGGAATGATGTAACAAAGGAGATGATCAGATATCATGAAAAGTGTTTAAAGCTTTCAGACTTACCTGTAGCCAAAACCACAGACAATATTCCTACCCACTACATACATAAATATGGAACATAAATAGCCTCAAATTTTTTGACAATTCCTTGCGTTAGAAGAGGTGAAAATCTTTGATTTTTTTAACCACCCTTTGAAAAAATTGGAGATGATTTTTTTTTGTACTCCTGAGTAAGAAATAAAATTATCACTTTTAAATTAAAGTTAGAATTTTCCCTCCAAGAGGTAAAGAAGACAAAATCCCACGTGAACAAGAGATGAAATGAGGGACTCTCCCTATTAAGCCTCAATTCATTGAGTTTTCTGCAAATCAACAGGAAAAGGTTGATAGTATTATTCTCTTTATCATTCAATAAGTAAGAAGGAAGCATAAAGAGTTGCGAAAGTTGAAGATACACCACAAAAACGCCCCAAGCAATAAAAGCTTGCAGTCAAACGAGATAACAGAGTATGTTAGAGTTTGGTTTTCAGAACTAAAACGAGTTTTTTATCGCCAACAGACCAGGAAAATATTCCATTGTTAAAACGCTTAACCCTTTTCTAGCTTGTTTTTAAGAAGTTAAACAAGAAAAAAACTTATCAACTTTTGAGTTCAATAACCCAAAACACAAGCTAATTCAGCATCATACCTATTACTCTACATCATATTCCGAAAACCCCATCACAAATAAATGTAATGCACTCACCAATTTACTCTTTAATGTTCACACCGATGTATCCAGTCATCTTGACGAGTAGGTAAATGGTCATTGACAGAACAGCCGTTGTTTGAAAAATTAATTTCCCCATGTTTACAAGTGAAGCAAACCGTAGGTAATAAAACTGAGTTGAAAGATTGGGTCACTGTCTGTCGAATCGAAGTGTCATTGATAAGAAAGACTAAAGAACGTTCAGTAAACAGATATTCACCTTTTTTGTCAAGTTTGCATCGATTCTTTACAAGTTACCACCAAAACTCGAGACGGTCGCTTCATTGAGAACCATGAATGATTGTTAGGCTTAACTGAAAACAATGGAGTATTGGGATTACAATGGATATGCAGTTGGGTTATGATCCACTGATAAGTTATTAGAAATGACCAGGATTAAAACTGAGTTCAGTAAAATTCAGGTTTTATTCCGTTTACTGACTCTATACTATTTGCTATTTAGACTAATAAATCTAATCTGCTATTTCTAAGCTATTTTTTTCCTATCGATGGTGAAAGGGTTTTTTAAATCACCAATTCAGCTAAAAATGTCCATGTCATCCTTTCCAAAATTACTAAAAAGTGACTTTTTGAGAAGTATATTAAGTCCATAAGCTACAAAAACATAATGCTGAAAATGTTTTCCTTAATTCTATTTTCTCCAATAAATTTCAGGCATTAGTTCAATATCGCCAGAGAGTTTCTTTACCATTTGGAGCAGTGTTGGTTCCTGTTCATCTTTGAACTTTGCTATTCTGGATTTTATATCTTATCTAAATATTTTCAACAACATCAGCAAAAAATTATTTAAACCCCATGATAATTTTAACGTCGACCCACAATAACAAAAAAAACCCCAAAACAATAATAATATTAGCACTACTGTTAGCAGTGTATGTAACACGGAATGTCTCTATCCTGTATAACGATTTTTGATGAATAAATAAATAAATAAATAAATAAATAAATAAATAGTACAAATTTTAGCAAAAGCTGAAAATAACCTGTTCAGTCAATGCTTTGTCTTTTGCAGGGTAAAAAATTGAATAAAAATAACGTTCTTGGTTATATTTCAACTTAAACTTTGATAGGGATAAATGTACAGGACAGAGAGTTGTTTTGAAAAATATTATCATGATCTCGCCAGGCCCATAGGACACTAAGATACGTTTCGTGAAGCACCTCCCCTTGTAAAGCATAATGAATATTCTTCACTTTGCTTTGTACCAGTTCAGCAGTTATCAGTAGCTGGTACCAATGAATAAAATAGATACTTGTAGATAACTTTATTGATTGTCAAGTTTTAATACAGCTTTAGATAGGTTTTATACTCTAAAACGTAATAGGCTTTCAGATCAATGATTACAATTCATAAAAAGTGAAAATTTCATATTTAAAGCTATCACTGATATATTCTCCTCAAGTTTTTAATACAAAAAATTGTTTTTATGAAAACTTATTCAAAACTCCTGCTTTGAAATAATTTGTAATATTTATTCAAGCTCTCTGATTTAGAATTGTCTTCATTGATATTCAATTTCTTTCCGCAACTTGTATAAACAAACCTGTTTGACCTCAAAGTCATTTAGTTTGGATTGGGCTTTTATTTAACTCCCATTCTACGTTGTCGAAGTTTTCTGTGAAAATTAACCATCAATTAACTTTAGTGAAACAATGAACATAAGCAAAAGCCTTTTTAAAAGCATTTTTGTTTTGAAGAACTTTTTTTAGGGGTGTTTAAACCTGAGGGAGGCTTTGAAGCCACTTGAGCGCAGAGGGTCACATTGCTAATTTGATTTTTTTACTTTGTACTTTTCAATCTTTTTAATTTATTGATTTTTCCCTCTTCCTATTCTGTCTCCGAAGACATGTCCAAACTCGGACGGAAGACGGTAGCAATAAAAGAGAAACAGATACTTCCAGGTATGTTGTCGGGGTTCGAACCACAAACCTCTTGCCTCATAATGTCTTCATTTACTCACAAGGCCTCTACTGCACAAACTGTTCAAAAGTCACACTTCCTCAGTTAAAATTGACTTTAGCAGAAATAAAACAGGATTTCTTTAGCAGGACTTCAAAAGCCTCAAGATGTCTTTTCAAGTAACTTATTCTTTTTTTAATGCCCCAAGTATTTCTTATAAGAAAGCAATTGATACAAAAATTTGAAGTTTGGATTTGGGGAAGTTTAAAATGGTAAATGTGCTAAATAAAGATATCATAAACGAAATAATCCAAAGACTATTTCTTAAAAAAATTGTTAAAAAGCACACTGTGGAAAAACAGCTAATTTTGATCAATTATTTCTCAAAATGAATAAACTTTGATACTCAGCCTTCAGCTTAGATTTCTCATTAAAATAATTAGAACATATTGTGAAAAAACAAACTGTTTTGCAAACTGGCTTTCTATAGAAAATTTTATGTGGTACCTAAATAAATTTATTTTTGATTAAAGGTTTTTGAGTGTCCAGAAAAAAGATTGGTGTTGGATTATTCACTAGAGTACATTACTATTTACAAAAAAATGGAAAGGGAAAACGGAAAAAAATTGTATGAACGCAAACGCAATTTTTGCTGTTTTTTTCATTCTAATTTAACATTGCGAAAATGTCGTTCAGTGCTCATTTCCTGCGAGGCAGAAAAAACTCACAGAAATTGATATATAGCGACGATTACAGGTGTCAACAATGCTCCATTTAAATCCAAGAATATCGAGCTTTCTTTCTGTAATGGATTCTTTATGGTATTAATAGAGCGAAAAGCATTCTTGACTGACAAATTGATGAAAATTTTTCACTGGACTATATCTTGTGAACAAGGCACAATCATATTTACCAGAAAAGTGACCACTGACCGGCTAAAACCACTCTGTTTGGGTAGGTATTGCAGCAAGGCTAGTTCATTCAGCTTCTCCATTAATGGTCTTATATTTCTAAATTTATCTTCATGACCAGTGGGAAGTTGTCTGACAGGTAAATGTTTTGCAATGTTTTATTAAATATGTTTCTTGACTTAAAGAAAAATACTGGTCCATTTTGAATACTTGTAGTGTTTCTTTCAAACACGGTTTTATGTGAGATCAACATATCCAATGATAAGTAACACCTACATAAAAGCTTTAAGGAGTTCACGTAAATACGGAAATTGTGTTTCCTTCTTTAACTTTTGCATACTTAGTAGGTTCATCACAAATGAATTGTGGGATTGCATTTGGAAAAAACTTTCGACGAAAAAAAAAATTTCATGACAGATGGGTATTAAATTCTTGCTACATTAGAATGTGAGAACTGGTTACCACTGAAGGTATCTCCTGGTGGGTCTCTTCTTTTCTACAGAGCCTATATCACTACTTTTCTTTTGGAAAATCTTCGGTGGCTGATCCAAAATCTTCCCGGGCTGAAATTCCCTATCATTTTCAATATCAGACTTACCAAAAGAGCCCTCCAAATTTTCCTACTAATCCACTTCCTCTTTCACCCCTTCTATCACACACAAAACTAAAAGCCTACTTACAGAGGCTATGGCCACATCAAAGTGACCGTAGCATCTGTCATTGAATCCCCCAACATTTTATCCTTCTTGGAGCTACACAAAAAAGTCGGGTAGATCAAAGTATTTAAAAGCAGGTTATGTTCCATTTGTGGTTCATTTAAATTTGCATCTCTACCCAAATTATATCAATACACCATTCTTTCGTATTCATTTCATTAACGAAAATGAGGTTGTACAAACAACGATTTGCATCATTGACAAGGGAAAGCTCACCATTTAAATAATTAGGTAGCTAGTGAAGAAGGAATTCAACACCAGTTTGATTTGGATAATGGCTCTCATTTCCAAAAATAACTTTCTTCTATAGTTTCTGTTTTCAACCCATTTATAAAATTCGGAGAAGAGGTGAAGCCCTTTTGAGCAAGATACCTAAGTGAATCATTACCAGTTAATTACTCACTTACGTAAGAGTTGCGACAGTTATACATATAGGCTACAGTCGAAAAAGGAGTGAAGCACAATTAACGTTTGCTCTCAAATACCATTGCAGTTGCCGAGTTAAAAGTCTTGGCAACAACACTGTAAAGCTTTACATTCTTTCAAGATAACTCTTAAAATATTAGTCTTTGGCGTGATTGAGATTTTAATTTTCTAAAGGCCAACATTTCGGTGGAAAATTTACTGAAGGGCACTTTTCCAGTCATCCACCGGTATTGTGTTTGACCACTTCCTTCAATAATTACAATATGGCAATTATAAAAGAATGTAAAAATATATGTTTTGAAATGTTTTCTTTTCTTAGCAGTGAGAAAAATTTTTTTTTACCTGATCATAAAATAAATACCAGTGTCATTTTTATAAAAGAATTGTTTTTTTGTAGAAGTGGAAACAGACTCCATAAAGTAATAAATCTTATTTCTTAATTATAAATATATTCAGGAATGTCAATTTCGGCAGCAAAATTTCGGGCCAGCGTTTTGCTGAAATTCCTAATTAAAAATCATAAAGTTCCCCAGAACCTAACGCTTTAACTAAATTTACCTTAAGGCTAAACTGGTACTGTATGGACAGTAAAAACTCTTTATTATTTGCCGCAAGAGTTGGCACCACCAAATACGTTGCCATGCTTAAATGAAAGAACAAGAAACAACAATCCGGGTATATAATGTACAAATATAGCAAAATATTTAGAATTGTAGGATGAGAAGATCAAAATTCAATAAATCAATAAAGCATATTCTATACTTGGCATATGTAACTTGCAAGAAAGTAATTTAGAAAGAATTATGAATGAAATTATAAAAAATAGTAAATGTAACTCGGAAGTACAACAAAATAAGGTATCTGCACAAAATTAACAAATACAGCAACTACCTTATAAGCCCCCACACAAAAATATTTAATACCAGCAGAGTACTCGGCTTCGCCCGGGTATTCCCTTGTGTTCTCATTATCACCCAGGTATTCCCTTGTGTTTGTTTTTGTACCTACTTTTAACTAACTTTTTTTCCGTTCTTTTTCAGTCCTCTCATTGCGTTTATTAGGCATCCCTGTAGCCTCTTATCAAGTTTTGTCGAAATCGGAGCTTTGAAATGTTAAAACAGCCCACCTTCCAGCTTTGTAAGATCACTTCCTTTTGTGTGAGCTTTTGCCTCCCGCAAAGTTTCGCTGCAACAGGAGGTCTCCAGAGCTAGAAACAACTCTACTTCCTGTCCAGAAAGACCACTTCCTGTTTCATGATGCCACTTTCTGTATCCTTTGTTCTTAGTGCCCAAAACCGCCTTACTTCCTGCCTTTTTTCCAGAGAGCGCTTCCTGTTAAATCACAAGCTTGTTACAAGGGTTGAAAAAAGACAAGGCAACCATTGAGAGGTCTTTCTTCATTAATGTTCTTGGTGAGAAACTTAATCCTACAAAAATGCAGAAAGGTTTAAAATCTCGTTGATTAAAGATTTTTGTCACACAAACAGGTCATATCGAGCCCATTACTACAAGAAGGCTGAGACGTCGTTGTTATCCGAGTAGCTGAAGACATTTTGAGATAACTAAACAACATGATGATTTCACAGAGCCTCTCTATCCTGCCATTTACTGAAATGCACCAATTCATTTACACGGACGTTAGAACGAATTTCGTAACATCAAAGTTGAACTTTGCAAAGAAATACAACTTTTTGTTCACAACATTGTGAGGTTTAAAATATAAAATTTTCAATTTAAAGTGAAATACCACCACTTTCGGCTCTGACACTTTGTTGCAAGACTTTCATCTGGTGTGATTGCAACTTTGATTGTGATGTCGGTTGACGTACTTCTTGCTATAAATGGGCTACCCCAGTGTGAAATGATATTCCCTCAGAAAACGTGTGGAAGTGGTACAGAAATTGTTGCTTTGTGTCCGAAATCATGGACATTTACCATGATGATGCGCTCATTGAAGAAGAATCAAGCTTTAAATCTTTCGTTCAGGAAGTTGAACTACGTTACTTGGCAGATGATTACGTGCATCAAGACCATTTCTGTCTTAAGTGTTGGCACCACCATATTACAGAGTTTAAGAAATAAAGGTATAAATACAATGTTCACTTCTGCTGGTGATGGGAAGAATTAAATGGCAATGAGAGAAAGAGAACTACGGTATCTGCTACTGAAGTCGACCTTCAATAAATGCAAGTTGCTCTAGCTGCTTGGGCACAAATGCTTCTGTTCACAAAGGAAGAGGAATTAAAAGAACTAGGTGAAATGGTGTCAAAAGAATTCACTTACCTAAAGGAGTTACGATTGAAAAAATCCAAATAGTGCACCACAACGGGTATTCTTAATTAATGTAAGACTATAAAACGTGAATCCGACACTTGAACATTGTGTTTATTTCTGTCATAAAAGTACTTAGATAACATTAAAATGTTTGCTTTCTTTTCTTAGGAATGGAAGTGAGAACGAAATCTAGTTTGAATAGTTTAAGGTACTACTTATTGTTGGCTTTTATTTTTGCTAGTAACAACATCATTATGATTAACCAGCTGAATTAGGCAAAAGATATTTTGACACGTGCTAAGAAATGGCGATATATGGTCATGGTGCTGGAGCAAAGTGCAAACAGCTAGGGAGACTAATCAGTGTTGCTCTGGTAAATAAGGAATGACAGGCTGGATTAAAGACTTTTTTATCAAAGATCGAAGGTTTTTCAACTCATTTTGGTATTTTTTGATGTGCTGAACCCAAAAGTAACATCCATTTTCTTTGGTCAGATCAAATTTTTGAGATATGATTCGTCCACGTTTTGACCCTCGAATAGTACTCAGTTCAAGAAAAACAGGCCTGTAGCTGGCTCAATCTTTGTTTTTATGTAGAAAGTGAAACTAGAGCAGCCTCAATCTGAAACTGAACTGCATTTGTCTCTAACTTTAGAAAATTGAAGCTAAAACTTATTCTGTTTACATCTGGATGGCCATTTATTGTTTAGCAGAGCTGAACTCCAGCCAAAGTCACTTGAAATCGCAAGGAACAGTGTTTCTATATAGTATTATAGATCCGGAGAGAATGGATCGCAAATGTAAAATCGTCCTGACAGGTTCTGCTATAAATGTGGTATTGTGGTCTTTCCTGGTCTCCCTGCAAAAATAACTGATTTTGTGAAGAAGACATATCATGCCTACTTTGAACTAAAGCTTTGAGACCAACTCAAGCCATTTCCACCCCATGTTTCCTATAGAATATGTGCTGAGAATTTGTGCTATTGGAGAAAAAATAAAAGGAAAATTATGCCACTCGCAGTTTCTATCGTGTGGAGAGAGGGTAAATACCATGTGACAGACTGTTATCTTGGCAAGACTGATCTTCAAGGAATAAATCGCAAGAACAAGCATTGTGTTCAGTATTCTGATATTCCGTCTGCCATAAGACCAGTCCCTCATGGTCCAGACCTACTTGTTCCCGAGCCAGCTGTTGAATAAAACATGCCAAAAGAGAATGACAGGCCAGTGCCTCTAACACAAGAAGATCTCAATGACCTGACACAAGACCTAAACACCTCAAAGGAATCGGCGCAGCTTCTGGGTTTTGTTATTTGTGAAAACAAATTGCTGGCACCTGGAACAACATTTTGCAATTATTTTGAGCGTGAAAGAGAGCTTAAACAATTCTTCACAATCCAGAGTCACAATCAACAAACCCACATCACTGTAGCATTTTTTTAGCATTTATTTATTTAGCATGTGCTTGATTAAGATTTTTTATTTAGCATTTATTCATTTTGCATTTTTTAGCAGTTTTGTTTTTCTCTGATGCTACTAGAGTCCCTTCTTCTACAACATTCAGACTTTGGACCATAAAATTGCGTTCGCTGCTTTAATTTTCAGTGTGATTGTTAAACATTTATCTGTTCACAATGAAAAGGATGATAAATAATTAACAAGTGTTGTTTTGGCAAGCCATTTTTACTTCCTCCTTCTGCGAGTGAAAGAAAAAAAGCACTCGTTTGTTACCTAAAAATTAAATCCTTGTCTTCATCGTAGCAGACGAAAATTTCACCATTGAGCTGCCAATGCTACACGTTTATGGATAAAAACTATCCATTGGACATTTGCAAAAATAAATCTCACATTAAAATATTTTGACAGATATTTTAGGAGATAGATTTAAGTAGTGAAATGAAGGATGCAACCAATATGTAATGATAATAAAGTGTACAAAGAACCCACATAAAAAGTACCTTCTTTTATAAACTTGCTTTTAGTCTTGCGATCAATGAAACTTTTTCAAAAGAATAACGATAGAAAAAATCAACAGTGATGCTTAATACCTTTCTCACTTCCGCATTAAGAAGGTGGTTTTACATTGGCCTCGCTACAGCTAACTAGATCGATCATAGAATCTGTCTTTGGGAAGATAAAGACAGTAATCTTCCCCTGTTGTCCCCTTTTCTCCTCACATAGTGTACCTATAAGACAGATGCTAAGCCTAGTAGAAATAAGGTGAACAAAGCAACAAGTTCCCTTGTTTCAAGATTTATTTATTTCAAACACGTCAAACTGAAATATCCTTCAGTACGTCAACAATAGAGTTTTTATTATATTCATGACAGCTCATTAGAAACATCAGCATATATTGTGAACTATAAATAAGGTTCAAATCAATTAATAAAAGACACTAAAACTATGCTAATGATATAGATAATGTATGATTATATCTTAAGAAGGAATTTTGTATTGAGAACCTGAGAGAAAGAGGCAAGAGGTCTTTTTCTACTCCTTTTATCTTCAGTGGATAAGAAGATAGTCATCTTGTTTGTGAGTGACTAAACATTCGATGTTAGAACCTTTATGGGTAAAACATCCTAGCTCCATTGCTGTTTTATTTTTCATCCCAAATAGATGTGCCATGGAAAGAAATTTATTGAGTGAGTTTATTAAGCAAGTTTGCTAACGTAGGCGTATAAAAGACAACGAAGAATTAAAGTGCTTATGGAGTTGTATTCGTATTTGTACCATTTAAAAAGAAAATGTGAAAAAAAACCCGCAGTGCGATAAGAGACATGCACAGAAAAACAGGTTTTTTGACTGTTCATAATTTACATGGGACGAGCACAAGAAATGCTACTGAGCCTGGCTGGATAAAGACACATTGGTACCCTAAACACTTGATGATGTCCTCTACATACTTATTCCAAAGAAATTAATATGCAATCGTTTTCTTGATATACATCCTTCGATATATTGTGGTTTTCTACAGGGTTTTTTTTTCTTTAATAAGGAGCCCTGACCTAATCCAATGCATAAGATGTTTCAGGTTGTGTTTTTGCTTTGTTTCTAGATAAAACACAAGGTACTTTTGATTTCTCTTTGGTAAACTAGCACAGCATTTCAAAGTACACGTGGCAGTAGATACATTTTGCAATTACAGTAGTGCTTCCATAAATAGCGCAAAAATATTGTGTGTTTGTTGGAATAACTGTACCTGGGTGACTTCTGTACCTCACTATCTCTGAAAAGCCATACAGAAAAGTGAACTTAAGCCTTTGTATAAAAATTATCTTGATGTATTGAAAATTATGCTTTAGTTCTGACACCATTTGTTGACATATCTGAAGCTTTTATTGGCCTTGAATACGAATTACAAAACAATTACAATCTAAATGACATTGACATTATACTTGATTATTTTGAAGATAACTACATAAAACACCAAAGAAAAGGGAGGTCACATGTGGCAAAGTTTTTTCCCCTTTAGGTATGTTCTAGTGGAAGGTGAAAACAAACAAGGAATGTTATCTCTGCCTCTATGAGAATTGTAACGGTTTTTCCTAGAATTTGTGCAATTTCGTTAGATCGTTGCAGAGATAAAATTATTTAATTTAAGTGCAATTTAAATAAGGAAAAAAATTTTAAGAATGAAATGAAAAATTTAGAAAGTAAGCCTCCGAAAAGGAGAAAAAATATCCCTTTTTGAAAGTATATAATTGGAAGAGTGTTTCCCTCTGTTTGCAGTTTCTGTTTCGTATGACTATATGTTAAGATATGTTTTGTTGTAAATATCCCGTTTGTCAAGAGGATCGCTTGTGTCTATTTTAAGAGCATCTACTTTCCACCTAAACACTCCATAACTAAATTCCTTTTCTGTGCGGATCAGTGTGAACCAGGCCATACAGAAAGGTAGATAAAGCAACACAGCGTAAACATGAATGAATTTAACGATTTAGTTGCATCTCACAAAGGAAATAGTTTGCCAAACTATACTGCAGAGTTCGAAATAAAAACAAATTTGCATGCAGAAAAACTTTCTTATAAATTCTGCAGCTTCACATTTTGAAGTAAAGAGAAGAACTGTTTTTTGTTGGATAATCAAGGTGAAGATTCACGTGCAAACTACAGAAGCCAATAGAAAAGAGGAGGGAGGCTAATGAAAGGCGCAGGAAACCCTTAAGTAAAGAATTTAAGAAAAAAGTTTTGATTGGGATTTGAAGACAATCTAAAAACTTGAAGGTTTTTAAACTTCTTATTATGAAAAAGTCTTCTATCATTTACAACAATGTTGAGGGTAAAACTGAAACGACATTTTTTTGTAAGCAGAGATTGGTGAAAAAATGTACGAGTACAAATGATTTTTATTTGCGTAAAAAAAACATCTATGTCCTAAAAGGGCCAGAAACGGTTGCTTCAAAAATCGTCGCCCACGTATAGAGCGTCTAAAGAGTATACTTACAACACAATTACACGATGGATAACACTGGGCTGCGGAATTGTAAAGGTCAAGCATGTGATAGCTGATTCTAGGATAATTTGCTATGCAAAACACAAAAACAATACTCATTTTATCCAATCAGGTCATGTTTTTGAGATTTCAGATTGTAAAGGGATTTTTATTAACACCCTTTAGTGCTATTTATTACCTTTAATTTTGGATAAAGTGGTTTATGAAAGGCGTGCATTCTATCTAACAAGAAAGATTGTACATTAAACAAAAGCTAATCATGGATGAAACGACTTTTTTGTTACTTTCTCCTGTGCTGGGTAGCCACCTTGTCTCGTTTCAAACACCAACAGTAGTCCGCAAAAGAGTTCTGCTGAAGGAAACTAAACCCTGTGCCGTCCCTGTCCATTGCTTTTATAGAGTGCTTCATAAGTCCAAGTTTGATATATGGGGTGGAAGTAATATCTTGTTTGGTTCAACAAAAGCGCGAGACTGAACATTGTGCGAACCAGGTTCCAACCACTGTCATGGCGGCTATTCTTGTCTGATGTAATATTGATCATCAGCTGGACTGTCACACAAACACAGAAAGCATGGATACTTTGTGTGCCTACCATGTAGTCCTAACATTAACCCAACAACCTTGACACCTCCACAAATCAGCCAACCATGGTCACGGTAGTTCAAAACAGACAGCAATCAAACCATGTTCTTGTGGGTTTCTTTCATTTGCACTGAATGACCGGTTGTAGAGGTGCCTTCAAACCTCTGCTGGACGAGTTGACGAAAACTCTCCATTCCGTAGCAACATGGTCCATCTCCACTGATTTCATCAAATTGCAAATATTGTTGCAATAACGAATGATAAGTCTCTCTGGGATGTGAAGAGGTGTCTAATTCTCTCTCACGCTCTCGATAACAGTAGAATGTTGTTCCAGGTGCCAGTAAATTATTTCCACAAAGAACAGAACCCGAAAGCTGTATCGATTACTTTGAGGGGTTTAGGGCCGTGTCAGGTCATTGAGATCTCCTTGTGTTAGAGGCACTGGCCTGTCATTCTCTTCTGGCATGTTTTCTTCACCCTCTGTTCTGTCATCTGTGTTATCAGATTCCGATTCAGAGCTAGACTCCAATGCAACATCTGGGTCGGCAACAGATAGATCTGGACCATGAGAGACTGGTCTTATGGCAGACGGAACATCAGGATACTGAAGACAATGCTTGTTCTTGCGATTTATTCCTTGAAGATTAGTCATGCAAAGTCAAGCTGTTCTGAACAATGATTGACCATCCAGGTGTAAACAGAAAAAGTTTCAGTTTCAGTTTCTTAAAGGTAAAGACGGATGCAATTTCGTTTTCAGATTGAGACTGCTCCTGTTTCGCTTTCTGTACAAATAAAAAGATTGTGCCAGCTACAGCTGTTTTTCTTGAACTGAGTACTACTGAAGGGTTAAAACCTGGACGAATTATATCTCAAAAACTTGACCTGACCAAAGAAAATGGATGGTATATTTGGATTAAGCGCACCAAAAACCATACAAATCAGTTGAAAAACCGTCGACCTTTGTAAACAAGGCTTTAAGCGCAGGCCAGTGTAATAAATTTGCTATGAATGAGACCCTGTTTGGTGGGGCGTTGTTGTATTGTCAACTCTTGATAAAACTGGATCGAAAACTGTCACTTTTTAATTAACTGGGAATGAAAACAATTACGTACCAGTTTGTCCCCATGTGTCTGTTATCAAAGACAGACCTACAACCACAGAATTCATTTAACTAGGGATATGACCACTTAAACGGCAGAGGCAAGGGACCATATGGGTCCTTTCTCAAAGATAGAGGTTTTCAATTCAAATATGAACTTAGCCAAGTAATGAAAAAAGCTCAAACTTGGTGACAGGACACTTTCCAACACTGCAGCAAAACTAAGCATGTGCCCAGGTAAAGCCAGCTAAAACATGTTGTGCAGGAAAGTTATTTAATGCCAGAAAAGTCACTAAGAACCACTGTGTGTTATTTCATTAAAATCATTACCTCTTTATAGCCCATGCATATATATATATATATATACATATATATAATGACCTAAATAAGAATATGTTACAGCTGTGCTTAATAATCAAAAGTTATTTCTTTACTTTTTCCATTTTTCCGTTTTACAAAGTCTTTTTACCAACAATTTCATTCACATCATATTCGTATATCCTTATGATAAATGAATACTTACATTCTAAATATTTACTTAAGTTGCTGCCATTTATAAACAGTTCTTCGCCTGAAAAGATCTGTGTTATAAACTTTTTCAGCATGTTGGTGATAATATTAGAAGTATAGTACCAAAAAGATAATCCGGAGGATGGAATCAGATATTTTGTGAAAAGGAAGGGGTATGAACACTATTGTACCACTTCACCTGGTTATATTACTATGCACTTAATCATACATTAATAAAAAAACCCGAAGAATTGGCAAGTGAGAGGGAAATTTTATTTTTAACTGTATCATAAAAGGTAAAACAGAAAACTCAAAACTTGTGTATAGAACTTAAAGTTTCGTGTCTTACACTCATCAGCTTTACTGGTTAAAAACGTTACTAAAAGTACATAAATAAATATATATATATATATATATATATATATATATTGCCGGCCATTCAGAACTACAACAAAGGTAAAAATAGAACAACAGGGCATAATAGGTTTAAACAGTGTTAACAACCTATTATGTTCTGTTGTTCTGTTTTTATCTATTATTGTAGTTCTGAATGGCCTGTAATATATATATATATATTTATGTGGTTTTAGTAATGTTTTTGACCAGTATAGCTGAGTGTAAGACACGAAACTTTAAGTTCTATACACAAGTTTTGAATTTTCACTTTTACCTTGTATATTCGCTTTGGATTTCCATCGAGCACTGTAAATGGCAGCAGAAGAACTCTATTATTTTCGGGGTTTTTGTTTAGTTAACTGTATTATATACATTTATACCCATTTGTATATTGTACTGGTCCTTATTGATTTTAAAGCCGAACTTTATTATGCCAATTTACTCTGGTATATCCTTCCTTGCGTTTGATGAGTTTTTCAAATTTTTGTCATAAATTAATACATTTTATCTCATGATCCTTTGCTTTCTGCCTGTACACCAGTACCTCACAACTGTTTGTTTTTTATTCAAAATTTCAGTATCTTTCTTTTAATTTAGAATAGTTGGTATCCTCTTTGGTTGGGTGATATAGTGTGGTAAACCATTGATTACCTACCAGAGATATAACCCACAATGGCTGATAATCACAACCAGATCTTTACTCAAGAGATAGGCTTATAGAAGTAGCCTTCCAGTTTGAAACAGATAATTAGGGAAGATAGAGGAGAAAAATGCTTTAGTATGGTAGTTAAAACTTACGTTTGGTACCATTAAGTTGCCCCCTGAGATGGAGTGTAAATAAATAAAGTTCAACTCAAAATAGTGAAGTGATATTCTTTTAAATTTTTTAATGTAAAGAGCCTATAGAATTCATCTTTTATTTCTTGCTTTTTAACAAAACAAAGACAATTTTAATTCGATTACAATAAGAACTTTGAAAGATTGGGATGGCGTGCCATGCTTGTCTAAAAGTGATAGTAATTTATACGACAAGAATGGTAGGTGTGACTAAATACGGTTTCAAATTGTTTTTGCAAGCAACGCTAGGTATTTGATGATACAACACACCCTATCAACATTTTGCCAATAACTGGAGGAAAAATTAAAGATGAGTAATAAATTTTACCTTCATAAAATGAATTTCCATATGTTTTCCATGTGATGCATTTGTCCTTATTTTATCTTCATTATGTACTTTTGGCCTGAGACTATGTCGCTTGCCATTTTTATGAAGGTGGCTATGGCCATTTTCTTTTTCCTCCTTATGGTTAACTGTTTTTTCACCATGTTCACTACTACTAGGAATGGACCTATAATGAATATAAAAAAAACTAAAGTAAGTTGTATTTTTGGTGTGTTCTCAAAAGTAACTGCTCTATGAGGCATTTTCTCATAGCATTACTAATGGGAGCAATACAAGAGTACTACAGTAGTACTATAATAGAATTACAATGGTACTACAATAGTACTGTAACAGTAAAACAATTGTATTACAAAAGAACTACAAAAGGCTACAATAGTAATACAATAGTGCTCTCCCCCTGGAGACCGGTGCCTTATCGTGGTGGAGGAGTTTGTGTACCTCAATGTGCTTGAGAGTTATACCGGTGGGAGTTTCGGCTCCTGTCAGGAACATCCAGGCTGTCAGCCATTGACTTGCGGAAAGCAAGTGAATGGATAGGGAGGTCACAGCAAACTCGTGACATTTGTACACACCCCAACTAAGAGGCAAATTAGCTCCGCTGCCTTGCGGACGGTAATAGCTTCTACCAAAGGCTAAGGGTCATCTCTTGTCACGCGGCTTGGTTAGCTTCAGCAAAGATATGCGGCTCTAATACGCCTGCTCCCGAAAAAAATGACATTGAATCCTTCAACTTTCCAACATGAGGTTAGGGCGTCCTCTGTACACGACGCTTTTCAACGTGCCCCAGTTGGGAAGTGGACAAGGGGTATTGTATCAACCACGGTTATAGTTAAAGAAGCTAGTGGAAAAGAAGACAAAGTTCGAAACGTGGAATTTCGAAAGCCTCATTGGCAGAGGTTAAGAATTAGCAAACTACTGCATGAGAGGAGAAATTGTAGCCTGATGTGTATACACGAGGTGAGATGGAAGAACAATGGAGTCAAACACATTGGTGATGGATGTAAAGCCATATAATGCGGATCTGCAGAAGAAAAAAATGGAATGGGAGTCATAGTCAATGAAAACTATGCTTATAAAGTAATAGAAGCCAAGAGGGACTGATAGACTCATAACGGTAATTTTCAATGGGGGTGGAAGTTGTAAATGTAGTGTCAGTATATGCTCCACAAGTGGTATTTAGTAGTGAACGAAAGCAGAGTTTTTGGACAGCCCTAGAAGCACTGGTGAGAGGAATACCAACACAGGAAAAAGTTGTAATTGGTGCAGATCTAAATGGTCATATTGGTCAGGAAGGAGAAAACTTTGAGAGCAAACATGGAGGATATAAGCATGGCAGGAGAAATGAGGAAGAAGAAATAATCCTTGAAATGGCACAAGCCCTAAAGTTTGTTTGTGTGAACTCCCTGTTCACAAAGAGAAGCGAGAATCTGATCATGTACAGTAGTGGAGGTAGATGCTTACAAATCAATTACTTGTTGTTTCGACAAAGAGACAAGCTGAGAGCCATTAATTGTACACGAATAAATAATGAAGCCATACCTCCTTAACACCGACATTTGTTAGTCGACATGAAGTGGGAAAATATGGAGCCTCGAAAGCTCCCATAGCGTCTAGGGTCAGGACGACTACACCTTGTCCAAGGTGAACAGAAGGCAGTTGTGACAAAAATTAATCTCATTCTCCCACGTCTTTACTCTCCAATCCTGATTCAGTTTTATGTCAATACCAAGGTCTTTTCATGTACTATCTGACTTTGACCGAAAAAAAATAAAAAATGAGAAGCAAAAACGTTGCACTGTTATGCTCCTTGTAATACGATAGAATTTTTGTAAGCAGATCTTGCATACGTTGTATGTGTCTAGTCATATTGAAATGACTAGGAGGGAATCGAGGTCAAAAGGCTTTTTAACAAATAAGATTAGATTTCTCTGAGACAGTGAAGATGATGTCATCTTAACAGCTGATTATGCAAAGGCTCTGTTTTTGACTTCAGTTTTTATTTGCAGTTCTAACGTGAGGAAATATTCAAAAATCATCTCAAAAAACTTGATAAAATCGTGAATTATACATTGTTCTTTCATCAATAAATATTTAATTTACATTATTCTTCTGTACCCGTTGCCTCCTGGTCGTTTGTTAAATATAACACTATGCATAGCAGGAATAGCAGTTAGTTTATAATTTTCTTGTTAAAAGCACTCTTCTTTTTTCTGGAGACATTCTTTCTTACCTTCCTTTCTATCCTTTTCTTTATGGAATTCTTAAGTTAAACTATGAGATGGCGTTTAAAGGAATTAATTGTGCAAAGATAATAATTTTGGGATCTTTCATAATAACTTGGGGGGTCATTTTGGAATTTTCTTTCATAGTAATTCTGGGATCCTCTTTCAGCCACTATTTTAGGCCACTGAAATCAAAACTAGAGATGATAATTGGTTGTCAGCTGAACATCTATTGTTACAATTCGCTCTTTTATTAGAGAAAAAGATAAGCTCAGATTCGTATTTCTTATTCTTCTCTTCAACTAATAGTGGACCTGTATAAAATTCGACTGCGATTGAAAGAAAGTGACTTCAATAGTTCCTGAGTAAAATTCCCAGCTATTTATTGAAGGTCTATGTGCTGGTACTCTCTAGAATGTTCTTTGTAAATATAAATAAGTTTTACTGATACACTCGAAAGATTTGTAGAAATTACTTCGAGCTTTGTAAATATTTGGTAATACTTCGTGATTAAAGTAAGCAGTCCAAAGATTACTATATTACCTTTAAAGATTGAAGTTACTCGGGTAGTTAAAACACAACAGCTTGTAGATCTTTTAAAGACATTTTAGGTTATGTGTTCTAAAGTCATTATGGGTTTGTATATAAATCATAAGTGTCTGAGACTTCTACACGTTTTAAACATTTTTATGATTTGGGTATGTTTCAGACCTTGTACGTTTATATGTGTTTCAAAAAGCTTTTGGGTATGTGTGGATGACATTTTCTTAAAAAACAGAGTCGTTTTCAATTTTTTTTATTCCCTTAATCTTCTATTCTTTGACATGTGTTTTAACACATTCATTCAATACAGTAAGGCTGAACAATACAAACAACTTGGTTTTTTACCTCACGATAAGAACGATTCGCTCATTGGTGGCACTGTTTTCCAACATAATGACATACACAAGTGGACCTGGAACTCACCTGACGGTTGTACCAAGGATTAGTTGGACCAGATTTCCATTGATACGGTAAGGAGGGGTATCCTGAAAAATGTTAAAGCTCTGAGAGGGGCTGGCATTAATAGTGATTATGTATTGCTCGTAGCAAGAGTGAAGCTAATTCTTGGAAAAAACATTCAGAGGTAGCTCAGCTGATGTGAGCAGGCTAAAAGACCAGAGATGAAAAAATGCTTCCAGTTTGAGTTGGAAAGCGGGTACAGGTTTGTTCATGACTAACAAGATCTGATCACTAATTCATTAAAACAACTGACGCTAGACGTCGGAGAGAAGGTGCTAGGAATGAAGTGTAGAAAAAGGGATGAGTTAATATCCAGGGAGCCTTGGAGAAGATTAATGAAAGGAAAGGCACCAAGAAGAAGTTAGAGTAGGAAAAATCAGAGCGAATAAAAAGAAACTCCGATTCACCTATGGAGCTTTATACACGGAGGTCAAGAAGAACACAAAAATAGATAAGCGGGCCTGTATTAACAATATGGCTACTGGGGATGAAACTACATCATCGTAACAGGATCAAGGTACTCTTACAGGATTAGCAAAACACTGAAAGGCGAATTCAGGTCTTCAGATACTCCAATAATTAGTAAAGATAGTGAGATGATGGCAGGAAATGAAGAAAAGCTGAAATGGCGGAAAAAAAACAAAAAACGGTCCCTACACATGGATGAGCTACATGCAGAGGCCAACTTTCAGCCAGCATAAAGCAAGAAACATCGAGATAGGACACTTCCGACAGCCACAGAAATCAGAACACCAATTACGATGCTCAATAATGGCAAAGCGCCAAGTATTAATAAAATTCTGACAAAATCGCTGGGCAATCAATACAATTAACTTTAATTCCTTAGAAAAAAATTATTCTAACCATAAATGACAGAAAGAAAAAGGTCAACAAATTAAATGTAGAGTCAGATCAATAAATTGCCATTAACCATGACAGAGGAGAGGATGCAAACCACCTCATGTACTTTGGTAGCAAGATATCAGTTAATGAGGATTCAGAAAAGGATGTCAAGAATAGGTTCTCTAAGGCAACGGAAGCTCTTTCGCATTGCGATCTATCTGATACTCCGCAAAGTTTAGCCATAAAATTAAGCTTAGATTATGAGGAGTAGTGTTCATGGAGTCGTGCTATAGGCTCAGAATCATGGAAAGTGACACAGTCCATTTCCACCAAACCAAATGTCATCCAAAGTAGACTTGTTTGTAGAATCCTTTGAATCACTTGGCACAACACAGTACTAAACAAGCACTTTTACCTGAGAGTTGGGGCAAATTCTCTTTCCTCTGAGATCAGACACCAACATTGGATTTGGGTAAAACAAGTTCTTCCTATGGACGAAATGATAATCCTAAACGTTGCCATGCGTTGGACGTCTGTGGAAAAGCGGGAAAGAGGAGGATCAAAGGAGACTGGAGGAGAAATGAATAGAGAGGGATTGATTTAAGCCCAGGTGCGGAGATCGGCAAAGGATACGCTGCTTTAGCAAACTCTGGTAGAGGCTTAATGTCTTACTTTAAATGAAGAGAATTAACCAACCTAACCAACTACTAACATGGTAAGTCAGATTTTCAAGGTCAAAGGATAAAAGAGTAAAAGATCATTGTGGTAAATTGATCTGCTTCTCTAATATCCTTCAAATTTTCCCAAGTTTAAGCAAAATGTTCTGGTTAACAAACTTTCTCATGGTGTTTTGAGTAGGCGAACGTCGTACAAATAAATTAGATTTGAGAATCCCTTCAAATGAGAATGAACGAAAAGCCCTTTTATCTGGAACAATGCTGGATTTCCCTTACCCTATAGATTTCAATATCTAAGTGTCTTCGTGGTCTCCGAGTCGGAAGACTCGGAGACCAGGAACCAATCACTAACTATCAAATTCCAGATAAATTTTGATTGTTTACTTAGGATCATATTAGCATCAAATGGAATGACCATTGAGTTGACGAGCTGTGACGTTCCATACAAATCTCGCTAAAAAAATCTCTCATGCACGTTTCTTACAACTTAAATCCTGCACATTCCTATTAATTCTTTGACATTATCTGAATATCTAGTCTTAGGTCTGCCTGTCCTTCTTCTCCCATTATCCCTGCCTATCAATTAATATACACTCAAAATGTCACTTCCTCCCACGAAACCAATGCAATTTGACTTTTATCTGTCGGACTTTTTTAGCGGTCTGTCATGGTTGCCTATTTGCATTATTCTAACAAGCAGATAATTGACTTTTGGTCAGTCCAGCTGACGAGAAGTAGTCGTCCCTAGAACCTCAATTTGAAAACTTTCACTCTTTTACTTTCATTTTCCTTCAATGCCCAATTTCCGATCCGTATCTTGCAATGGAAAGCAATATTGGTTGAGTAAACCTTTTCTGTTTTAAAGGAGGTGGATTTTTTTTCATATGTCCATTAGTAAGAGCATCTATTGCGCTAGTAGCTTTCCTTCTTGATACATTGTCCTGACATTCCATAACATTCTACAGTGAGATGATTATGCCAGAGTTGGATTGAATAAGTGGGTGTGATATTGGAGGCCGTAATGTCAGCAATCTAAGATACGCTGATAATGCAGTCCTAATCAGCAATTCCGAGGAGGATCTACAAAGATTACTGCAAATAGTCGTAGAAGCAAGTAGCAGACAAGGCCTTGCACTAAACTGCAGGAAAACTGAGTGCATGATGGTTAGTAAGCAAAACTGTGTTAAATGTCAATTGAAAATTGGTAATGAGAAGATTAAGCAGGTGAAGAGCTTCAAGTATCTCGGCAGCATTATTACTGAGGACGGTCGATGTGAGAGAGAGATAAAATCCCGTATTTCCATGGCACAAGAAGCTTTCCAGAGACTTAAATCAATTCTTGTCAGCGGAAACCTAACAATGCCTACAAAGAGGAGGATATTAGAATGCAATATTTTTCCATTATTGTTGTATGGAAGTGAATGCTGGACAATCTCATCTCAGATGAAAAAAGACTGAGAGCGGTAGAAATGTGGTTCTATCGACGAATCCTGAAAGTTAGCTGGCGATCCCATCAATCAAACGAAGAAGTACTGAGACGAATGGGATCAGACAGGAAATTAATAACGACAATCAGACAAAGGCAGATGAGATTTTTTGGTCACCTGGTAAGAAAAGATGGAATGGAGAGTCTATCAATCACTGGAAAAATCAATGAAAAACGAGACAGAGGAAGACAAAGACTAACTTTCATAAAGGGTATGAGCAGATAGACAACAATATCACCATGTGTGCTCAGTTACGGGGCAAGATATAGAAAAACATGGCGCGTCATGACAGCCAACGTTCGTCAGGATACGGCACCTTGAGAGAGCAGAAAGAGAGCTTTCCTTCTAATTTCTTTTGGATCAACACAGTGTTTTGTAAAATGTTCTCCTAGGGTAAGAATTAAGATAGTTTCAACAGCTTTATCGTTGCTTGTAAGGTAATGCTGTGATTGGTGTTCTTTTTCTCTATTACTAAAGATAGGCTATCTAAAAGTCATGATTATAGTTAGAAAAGAGTGCGTCAAAAATTACCTCAGGAAGTCAGGCATTTCATCTAATCACCAGGCATCAGAAGATCAAGGCGACCCTTTAGAGTCTTTGAACCAGCCTTTGATGATTATGAAAAAGTTCGAAGAGGTTCAGAAAAAATAACTATTGTTTAAAAATTTCTTGCTGTCTGCGATTATTGATCAAAATATAAAACACAGATGAACAAATTGAAATTATTAGATTCAATGGCATAGATTCTATTGTTACACTAAAATTATCCTGCAAGCCATTAATATGTTTAAACTTCAAATTTTGCTTTCATTGTATTAAACTGAAACCCTCTGAAATCAAACTATTTTCTTCGGTCTCCCCAAAGAGTTGGTAATATCCGGTAGATGCAGTACATCCATACATGTAGATGTATATACATCTATTAAGTACGTAGGTATATGTATAATTTATTCCTTTCGCATAATATTCACCGATTTTAATAATTATTAATGTACAATTTTCTGCTTTCAGTCAATTCGTGAATTAAAATCTAGTGCCAAAATCCTGACCTTCTTTGAACTAGCGTGTATCAAATCTAAATTATCACCAAAACCTCTACTTTTGCTTTTCTTGCTATTGCATTGATTTCAGTTAGCAATTTCATTATGTAACTATCAAAATAAACTTGGCTTAAAAATTTTGCTTGTTTTTTCGTTAGCGCCATTGTCTATAATACATATAATTTCATGAACACTATCGTTTTCTTTTTTTTCTCGTTAGCATGTTATTCTTGGCAATTCCACAAAGGTGACCTGTTTTTGCCTAATGGGTATGAAGAATACCCTTTCAAAATGTCATCTTTAACTCATCAACTGTCAGAAACCATCTTAAATTATTCTACATCGTTAATCTTTGAAAAGCTTAATCTTAAAAAAGATTTCTAGATGAAGGCTCAATAGATGCACCTCACTGTGACATATTTAATTTAATATCATCCATCTTGAAAAAGTAGTATTTGAGAATGCACTTTGAGGCAAATTTTTATGCAATAGAAGAATTAGACATAAGCGGATAAAGAAATAAAAAGAAAAGAAATAAAAGAAAAGAAATGAAAGGAAAAGAAATAAAAGGAAAGAAATAAGAGAAAAGAAATAAAAAGAAAAAAAAAACACATTTTAGGCCCACAGTAGTCTTCATTTGGTGTCATTCCTGCAGCGCCAATACATAGTTTTTGAATATCCACCAAATAATCCCATTTGTTGTGGACGTTACTGTTTAAAGACAACAATATTTAAAAAGATACATCCATTCCCTGACAATCAATATAAAGTAAAATTCGTTAATTCATACTGGCCTTTTTAACTGTGATAATATGTTGGGCGATGTTAGTAGCAGACATTATTATTATGACAGGTATAGACTCATTTCTCCTTCAACTCCAATACATTTTTCTTTTAGTAAATACGTTTAGGCGTGCGCCATCACCTCTTTCGCGCAAACCATTTGAACGTATTATTTCGCTTTCTCTTGGATAGGCACTACTCCCTTCTCTGAATGTATGTCTCTTGAAGTTACATTGTCTATTTAGAAAGAGAATGGTCAATAGTGAACCGTAAAAAAATGAAGACCTTTAATGAATTAAACTAGATGATAAGATATAGATGCACCTTCTCCCATAAGAAGAGAGAGGAGAGAGAGAGAGAGAGAGAGAGAGAGAGAGAGAGAGAGAAGAGAGAGAAAGAGAGCTTTGTTAGCAATACTTACATTAAGGATCTGTCGCTTAGAATAGGCAGACTAAATGTGTTTCTGCGGCAACTTTCTGTGTATGTCACATAATGTTGTCCCTTGTGAGATGTGGGGAAGAGGTAGGGCTATTTTTACGGTGGTTATACACAGATGGCCAAGAGTCCACTGGGTACATCTTTGTCAAAATAAACGTATTTATATGCACACAAATAGATTTTAAAAGGATCAAAAGCCCGATAGATAAAGAGGTTTCAACTACTCAACACGTATATAAAGATAGACATTTATAGATAAAAACACTGGAAACCAGAGAGAATCAGATATAAACAAATATAGATGCATAGAGGTAAAGGAAGACTTTGCCATCAGAAAATCTACGAGTAACTTGTAGGGTATTTTTTGTACCCGTATATTTGACGGCAAGGGATGAAAAGTTGGCTTCTGTGTGTTCAGTGTTTTAGCTCATAGATATTAGAAGGTAGTGGTGAGTTTCACTCTTTTTCTCCTCATGCAGAGCTATTGTGGTTATGCTCCACTTCTATGTTTATTTATACAATTGCGTGTTCCGAAGTGTACTGAAGTTTATTTGTCTGTGTCTGTGTTTCCCTACTTCTTCCTTCCCCCACTCCACTCCACTCCACTCTCTCTCTCTCTCTCTCTCTCTCTCTCTCTCTCTCTCTCTCTCTCTCTCTGTGTCTCTCTCTGTGTGTGTCTCTCTGTCTACCTATCTGTTTATCTATCTATCCATTTATCTATCTGTCTATCTATCTATCCATCTACATATCCATCTATTTATCTACCTCAACCTATATTTGTATTCCAATCTATTTCTGTTTTTTCCTCCGTGCACATGGTTATATTTACGATTTCTTTGTCATCAACTCCATACATAAACTCAAACATTTATTAGTGACAAAAAATGTTAATTCTGTTTTGAACAATTTGTTGTAAACCTCAATGAAAACAATTTTTAATGTTGTTGTAGTTCAGCGGTTGGTACAATGGAACTTCATGTCATGTACCTGTTAAACCATGTCGTCTCATTAGGAGTTGTACAAAATTAACAAAGAGAAATGCATTTAACTGCGGAACTCTCTTAATATTCCTTTTGGGTAGGCCTTAAGAAAGCTTAAGACATAATTTCTCACTCGTGGATCGTCAAGTATTTGGAAATGTACATTGCCCATAATTTAATAGCTTTTATCAAAAACAATATGAAACAATGGAATACAGAGTTAACCTCTGAAAACGCAAAATTTTGCAAAATTGTTATTGGGATCTTTCAAGGGGACAGTTTGTCATCACTGCTGTTTGTTATGTGCATGATATCACTGTCTATATTGCCGAGAAAAGAAATCTGGATATGATCTTGGTAAGACTAGGAGTAAAATAGTCATTTGTTGTTTATGGGTTATTTGAACCTGTATGCAAGAGAAAAGAAAGATAAACACACTTATTATTACCACCCAGATATTTAGCAAAGACATTTGTACAGAATTTGGAATTAGCAAGTGTTCACATATAAGGCTGAAGAGATGAAAAGTAGTGCGTGAGAGAGAGAGAGAGTCAGAGATATCGGATAAAAAATGCATTGTTGAAGTAGATGAAGAGAAATATATAAATATCTAGAAATTCTTGAAGCAAATGACAGAGAACAAGCAGTGCGCACAACTTGGAGTAAGAGGAAAGTTGATAAGTGATAAATGCAGAATGAGTGCCGAAAGGGAAGAATCAGTTAGTCATTAAATAGCAGGATACAAAAAAGGTAGCGCAACGAGACTACAGAAAAAGACATGACAATATTGCAAAAATCATCGACTTCGACCTTTGTGAAAGATATGAGCTTGTTCAGGAAGTACAGTGGTACAGTCACCAACCAGAGAGCGTCATTGAGAATGAAAGCGTGCGAAATTTGTGGGACTTTAATGTACAGATATCTCACTACATTTAACATCGCCTCCCTGATATCCTGGCTTTGAAAATGATTCTGGAAAGTGTTTCATCATTAATATAGCATATTCTCGTGACAAGTGAGTTATGGAGAAAGAACAAGAGAAAATTGAAGATTATTCTGACCTTAAGAGAGAATTGAAAAAAATATGAAAATGTTCACACGTTGAAATAATACCAACGATTTTTTGAGCTTTAGCAATTGTGTCAAAGAACTTGGAAAGCTGTATGAAGAAAATTAATCTGAGGAGGAGCACAGTACAATTGAAGAAAGCCACTCTTTTTGGCTCTGTAAGAATGATGAGGAAGATTCTTGAGACCCAAAGCTGCTGGTTGTAGCCTGCTCTCAAGAGAAACATAACATCATTGCCTAGATATAAGAAGTAATATGTCCATCGTATTGATAAAAAACTGCATCCGGTTGTGGAGTTTCGACATTGGAAAATGAGGTTACCTTTTGCCACAACAGGCTTCAAGTCACTCTTGGGCAATGCACAGCACCTGATGGTCTACCCCAAAACCTTAAAATACCGAGTTAGCATCCGGCGTGGTCAAGTTTGCCTCATGGGGAAAGGGTCTCTTCAGCCTTGGTTGGCAGCACTCATAGAGATTGTGTCTCGATAAAACCACTGGTGGTTGTGTTACCCCATCACCACAATCTCCACTATGAGCGATATGAATGATTTAGAAAATAGATGTAATACCGTGAATGGTGCTGGAGGCAATACGACTTAAAGTGCTTTGCAAGTGTCCCATGGCAATGCAATATGGGCCTGGTCGTCATCATGCTACTGGAATAAAAAAGTAATCTAAAGGAGTCAGTAAGTTAGTTATGGAGTGTTTTTATAGAAGTAAGCCATTTAATGAAGATGAAAAGCTTGTTAGAGGGCATAGACAAAGGATAGATATGTCTTGGAGAAAGAGAGGCTGCTTTGAAGTCACAGAACAAAGACTATGTGTCCAAGCTAGAAGCACAAGAAAAAATGGATGGCTCTCAGAACTGGAGTTAGAACCAACAATAAGAAAAATTGAATCAGACTATATGAAAGAATTAGTTGAAAAAAATGAACCAGATATAGGGAATGTACAACATAATTTAGAGAGAGAAAAATAAAGATTGGAAGAACTAGATAGTAGGGAAATGATCATGCTTAAGGTGCTTTTAACTGTTAATTGATACGCGAGTTCTAAAAAGCTTTGAAAAGAGACATGCCAACTTTGTTATGGGATGAATTGATAATAAGAAGGCCTATGATTTTGTGCTACATGTTGGACTATTGAATGTCTCAAAATGTACAGTATTGCAGATAACGTAAAAGAACTACTGCAAAATAGTATGAGACAATGAAAACTAAAATTAACCTCAAACGTGAAGTTGTAGGGAATGTTAATTCAAAAGGGGAATCTTCCAAGGTGATAATTTATCACAATTACACAATTACTTTTTATAGTCAGTATGATACGCTTGACATTCCAACTGCGCAAAGTCAGTGCATACTGTGAATGGGGCTAAAAATACTTTAAACTTAATCACCTACTTTTAATGGATGATGGTGAGCATTTTAGCAAGAACGAAATTCAATTCAGGCTCCTTGGTAGGTAGTATCTATATGTTTAGTAAAAATATGGGAATGGAATTTGGACTTGAGAAATGTTGAGTTGTCACGTAGAAAAGGGGGAAAATCAGCCATTGTGATGGAATTTAACTCCCCTCTAGAGAAATGATGAACGAAATTGATGAAAACGAGTACACCTATCTAGGTATAATTGAGCTGGATAAAGTTAAACTGAATGAGATGAAAGACAAAGTGTATAAGAAATATAAAAGTCGACTGAGTCTAATTTGAAAAATTAAAATTAAAAGAAAAGAATAAAATAACCACAGTTAATACTTGGGTGGTAGCAATACTGATATTTAGAGCTCGTATTATTAGGTGGAATGAAGGAGAGAAAGTGAAATTAAGGCTATGGATAGGATACCAAGGAAAACTTTGACAGTATACGGAGCACTGCATTCAAGGAGTGACGTGGGCAGTATTGGAGGAGAAAAGAGGGTAGTTGGGGCCTGATGAGTGGAGAGTTTTGTATCAGCTCCCAAAAAAAACAACTGGGGAATTTATGTCAAGGAATCAACTGAAACGTTGATAGAATGTGTAAGGGTAGCAGGAACAATTGAGACAGAAGGAGCTGTACCAAAAAAGGAGATTAAGAGAAAGAGAAATGTTAAAATCAAAATAATGTGGACAGATAAAAGAATGTATGGGCAGCTTGTGAGAAATGCCCTGATGAGGCGAACAAAGAAAAGACCTGGGACGGGCTAATTCAAAGCAGCCTGAAAGTAAACCTGAATATTAGTGTGTGCTGCACAAGGACAAGCATCAAGAAAAAAAATATACTTGAACCGTAAGATTGACAGTAGTTCAGACAACCTATTGTGTAGAATACGTGGCGAAAGAAGTAAGACCATTTATCATATTGTTTGTGTTTAAAAAACTTGCCCAGCGGGAATATAAGAGGCGACATGATAATGTTCCACAAATAATACATTGGAAACTATGTAAAATTATGTCCTTGTAAAGGCTGGGAATTGTTCCAACAAGAGCCAGAGGGATTGATTGAAATCGAATGTGTTAAAATTCTATGGGACTTTAAGATACAATGTGTTGATGCCATTGTACCATCGTAGGCCAGACATTGTCTCTAAAAATAAAAGAGGTAAAACCTACGGTATTGTTGATATTGAGGTCCCGGCTGACTGCAGAGGGTTTGATAAAGAAGGAAAAGAAATTTAAAAAAATACCAAAACTGGAGAACAGGAATTGGAAGAATGTGAACATTGAAAACGATTAAATTTGTTCCAATAATTGTCGGGAGATTAGGCAGTATATCGAAAGGTTTTAAGTCACGCGGAAAATCTGGAAATAGATATAAAAGTTAGCTTCATACAAAAAACATCATTGCTTGGGACTTATAGGATATTAAGGAAAGTGCTAGAAACATAAGAAGAGAAAACACTGGCTGCCTTTCGACATTTGCTATGACCCGCCAATCAGTTTTATAAATAACGGTAATTCCATCAGGCAACCTCTAAACCATTTAAGATAATAGTAATAATTATTATTCTTATTGTTGTTATTTTCATGATCACCATTATTATTATTATTATTATTATTATTATATTATTATTATTATTATTATTATTAATAGTAATATTATTATTGGCGATCTGTACCCTCAGAAGAGAAAATGCCGTATACATTTCTTATCCATTAAAAAGGTGGCACAGAAAACCTTTCAAATTTTGGACCAATTCATCTTTAATGTATTCTTATCATATATTTGCATCTTGGTCACGCCATTTTACTTTTGACGTACTGATGAAAACTGGTTACGGTAAACATAATATTCAAAAACGTTCAACTTCTAAAATCAGGTCAAATGAAACATACAAGCATCATAAACCATATCATAAATTAAGATCGCAATTAACAAAGCACCTTTGTGATCCCTCTAGTTTATCTCAAGAAAGCCTTTACTAAGGTCCACCATTTCTAAAAAAATGTCTTTCTCTAATTTCTTAGCATTTACACAAATTTAAATCTGTATTATTACAAAAAATTCCATTACAGCTGCAGCTCCAATCCAAAGCGCGTGACTCTTCTAACCCCTTTCTACTCAATTTATGGTTAAACAAATTTATCTAATCTGTAAAGGAAAAGAGTGCAGCCAGTTTGACTTTTCTCCTTATGGTGTCTACACCAGCTATTTAGTTCTTTCCAATTATTTTAATCTTCCGGTGGGGAAAAGAGTAAACCANAAATCTGTATTATTACAAAAAATTCCATTACAGCTGCAGCTCCAATCCAAAGCGCGTGACTCTTCTAACCCCTTTCTACTCAATTTATGGTTAAACAAATTTATCTAATCTGTAAAGGAAAAGAGTGCAGCCAGTTTGACTTTTCTCCTTATGGTGTCTACACCAGCTATTTAGTTCTTTCCAATTATTTTAATCTTCCGGTGGGGAAAAGAGTAAACCATCTCCTTTTGAATCATTTTAATATGTAGTGCCAGTGGGCAGGAAAGATTATTGAAGTAGATATATATATATATATACGATATATACCTTGAATAAAACAAATTTTCGACTTCTTCACTTCATTTTGATCCTTCGTTTCTGACGAGTTTATTAACAAAAAGGTTTTTGAAACAGTCAAACTGGTAATTCTTTTTAGTATCTTAGTTGTTAATTCGACTTTAGTTTGTGCAATCTAGGACATACATTTTAGACATAATAATGGCTTCATATCTCCTTTGTAACAAGTTAAAAAAACCTCTCACTATTGTACCACTGTCATATACTACCACATTCAGTTTGGTTTCAAGTTTCATTAAAATTTCACTGTAGCTCATTTGGCCAAAATATGGTTACACCAAACATGGAAACACTTGTCTCTGAATAAATTCCAAACGTGCTTGTTCTTCTATACGCCAACTCTTAGTGGTATCACTTTTTCAAAAAAACAATTTTGGCTGTGTCCAAAGTTCCTTTCAGTCAAACTTGTCTCTTGTTAGGCAGTCAGCTGCAATTCTCTAGGAATCTCGAAAAATGAATACAAAATATGTTTATGGACAAATATTTTCAGTGCCATGACCATTCAGCAAAACACTTATTGAAACACCAGGAAGGTTCTACAATCCATTAGAACTTATCACACAGACCGTGTTACAGAAATGACTTTACGTTTCAGAGTGCTATACTTTTGCCTATTTCTCACCAAGTTATTGACAAATAAAAAAAATCTCTTTACATGAATTTCATTCAATCCCTTGGAAAACACAGAAAAGAAGCCACGTTAACAAGTTTTGTTTGGAGTCTGCAAGATAACAATTAGCCTGCACCTAATGTTGAATGGTCAATTATCGGCCAGCTATCTCCCCAAAAATGCAACTTATGTCAAATATAGCAACTATTACATGATTGAAGCGAGGAGAAATTGATTTCAAAGTGCCGTTATCAAACTGAATTCCAACTAGTCAATTATAACACAAAACACTAATCCCAAAGGACCTACCGATGTGTAAACGTCTTCTGAAAACTGAATATTTTAAGTTTATGTGCCTGAAGATCGCAGAGGATGCGTGAAGCATGTAGTAGAACAAAACAGTAGTTATTTTTCTTGCACTTAAATATATATTTTTATATGTTTATTTATATGTGTAAGGATATATGTATATTTATGCGATATTCATATTTAACGATATGAATACCTGTCATATGCATCTCGTGTAATGTGATCGATATTCTTGCTCTATCTAGGGTAGTATTATTTTGCACATCACATTTTCACAGAAGATGGGGCGCAAGGGACGTGGAGTGCTCAGTCCAAGCCATGGTTTGTGACTGGGGTAGACTAACCTCCGGGTGAAAGATGAAATCAAGTATCTTGTCTGTGACCCACTCTGCGGCCAAGCCAACGTCACCTCCACGTGGTGTGCCCTCGATAGGAAGTCCCGCGACTTCTGAACTAAAGAGGCTCTTGCTAGGGAGTAACAGCCTGAATTTCTGTTACCAAAGGATGACCTTCCCGTTAGGTGCAGGTTGCAGGGCCCACCAGCGTGTGTACAAGTCCCGACGCTCACCAAATTGCTCAACCAGGAATGGGTTAAAAATCCCTTACTGCCTTGTGATTAGGTATTGGATTACCAAAGGCTAGGGAAACCACCGATAACTGTGGTTGGCGTCTGCAAGGACATGCGGCTGTAGAAAATTCTGCCAAATTCCAAACATGCGGATCACAAATCGAAAATTCATACCGGATTGGTCGAGGCCCTGGTTAACAACGACCGCCAGCACCACTGACCAGCAGCGTGGTACCGGAAACTATGCTACTGCGGAACAACGGAGGAGATGAGGTGATGGGACGACATGGTTTTGGAAGGAGAAATGAAGAGGGCTAAGAGATAGTAGTCTTTGCTAAAAGGGTAGAGATGGCAGTGCTAAACACTTAGTTCAAGAAGAAAGAGGACCAAAGAATCCGCTATAAAAGTGGTGGAAGGAGTTGCCAAGTGGACTACCTAGGCTACAGAAGAAGGCAACTGAACGAAGTTACTGACTGCTTTGTACTTGGAGGAGAGTGTGTTGCTGCACAGCATAAAGTGGTAATATGCAAGCTTATGATTAAAACCAAGAGGAAAAGTAAACGGCAAGTTGAACCAAGAATAGTGGTGGAGGCTGAGAAAAGCTGAGTGTCGGAGTAAGTTCAATCATGAGTTACAAGAAGAACTAAGTTCAGTCACGGATGTGCTTGAAAATTGTTCTGAACTTACTGAAAAAATCCGAGAAGCAGCCAAGTCAGTCCTGGGGGTAACATCAAGTGGCAGTAGACCAGACAAGGAAACATGGTGGTGGAATGATGCAGTACAAGAGAGTATCCAAAGCAAGAAGAAAGCGAAGAATGCATTTGACAGATCAGGTCAAGAGGAGGATAGAATGGAATATGTGACCAGAAGACAGCCAGCCAAACGAGAGGTAGCCAAAGCTAAGGAAGAAGCGTACAACGATCTTTATGACAGACTGCACACAAAGGAAGGAGAAAAGGATTTATTCCGGATTNAGTTGCCAAGTGGACTACCTAGGCTACAGAAGAAGGCAACTGAACGAAGTTACTGACTGCTTTGTACTTGGAGGAGAGTGTGTTGCTGCACAGCATAAAGTGGTAATATGCAAGCTTATGATTAAAACCAAGAGGAAAAGTAAACGGCAAGTTGAACCAAGAATAGTGGTGGAGGCTGAGAAAAGCTGAGTGTCGGAGTAAGTTCAATCATGAGTTACAAGAAGAACTAAGTTCAGTCACGGATGTGCTTGAAAATTGTTCTGAACTTACTGAAAAAATCCGAGAAGCAGCCAAGTCAGTCCTGGGGGTAACATCAAGTGGCAGTAGACCAGACAAGGAAACATGGTGGTGGAATGATGCAGTACAAGAGAGTATCCAAAGCAAGAAGAAAGCGAAGAATGCATTTGACAGATCAGGTCAAGAGGAGGATAGAATGGAATATGTGACCAGAAGACAGCAAGCAAAACGAGAGGTAGCCAAAGCTAAGGAAGAAGCGTACAACGATCTTTATGACAGACTGCACACAAAGGAAGGAGAAAAGGATTTATTCCGGATTGCGAAGCAAAGGGACAAGGCATCAAAGGACATCCAACATATTAGAGTTATCAAGGATGCAGATGGAAGGCTATTAGCAGGTGAAAATGAGGTGTAAGGAAGATGGAAAAGTTACTTTGAAAGTCTCATGAACACCGAAAACCGCAGAAAAGTCAGAACTGAAGAAGCTCAGATAGTTGAACGTGAAGTTGTGTGACTTTTGTGTGCCTTTAAACACAAAGAGGCCCTAGTTACAGTATGGGCATTAAATCATTTCTACCAGTATCTGTGGAGCAGACATTTTACAGTGGTAACAGACCATCATTTTTCCAAATGGTTAAAATCTATAACTGTACCGAATCATTTGTTTGCGAGGTGAATGAGGAAAATAAAAGGTGATTTTGCCATTTTGGGGCATAAAATCTCCGATCAAATGCAAATGCTTTAGTTGGATGTCCAGTAACAGATGTTGTTGTTTAGATATCTACGAAGGACGTTAGTGAAGTGCGAAGAAAAGATGTAAACCTAAACCGATAGATCTTTTATCTATCACAAGGCATAGTGCTGCAAGATAAAGAGCTTGCTAAAAGAGCAAGTGGAGAAAAATATTATTGCCTTATGGAGAACGACTATCCTTTGTATAGAACAATTACCTAAAAACTTGGGCAGATGATAAAAAAACGCGTTATGCCAAAGAGTCCAGCTGGTATGATAATAACGAGGATGTACAATGATCAACTGTTTGGACACCCATATTTTTATCTGACCTACCGAAAGATATCGCAAAACAAATTTCTGGCCAACTATTAAAAGTAATATTTAGAGGCATAAAAAAATATTGAAAAATGTGCAAAATTCAAAAGAGCAAGGCCGGGCGGCAAGAAACCTTCAGTCTATTACGACATCTGGATCACTGGAAATGGTAGCTGCGGATGGATACAGACAGGCATCGAGATCCAACAAAGATAGCACTTATGCACTTTTCATTGTCCAAATTTAGTCACTGGCGTCTATTCCGTTAACAACAAAGATGCAGAAATTGTTGTTGTACGAGTAAAAGATTTTAGCTATACATATAGATGCCCAGAAGAGTTATGTCTTGACAGTGGAAGTCATTTCTCTGCAGAACTTATTAAAACTTTAACCAATCTTGCAGGAATGAAGAAAATATGCGCTTTCCGCCCTTCAACAAATGAATTAAACGAACATCTAAATAGAATTTTGTTTCAAGGAGTTATAATTTATGCTTTGGCAAAACCTTTGACCTTAGACAGCTACTTGGATCATTAAGTATTTGGATATTTAACAAAATGCTCCAGTGTACCTGATAGTTGGAAAAGAATTAGCATCACCCTTGGATATAAAGCCGGCTTTGAGACTATATTCTGAAGAAAAAACCAAAAAGAACGATGAACAAGTAGCATATGTAATAGTAAGGGAATTAGAATCTAAGGATCAAAGTCGATCACAGAATCAAAATGATAAGAACTGCCGAAGGAAAAAAATGAATGTTAGAGACAAATTATGGCTATGCTGCTTTATCGTGAATAAAGTAACTTGCAAAAAGTTTCACCAACTATGAAATGGTCCTTAAAAATTGATGGGGAACAAGAGAGTAAGGATAAAGAGAGTCAATTTAGATTATGTCAAGAAAGCAGTTAAAATGAATGAAAAACTAACGATGTTGTCACAGTTAACGATAAAAAGAAAATCAAAATTCCTCGAGAAATTGTAATAATAAAATACTTACTCAACTTAAGTAACTTCTAAACAAAGGGATTAACTCTGATTTTGACCATGATAGTTTATTGGAACAATTTAACATTTAGAAACTGACAAGAACTCTTTAGTTATTCATATCAGTTTTCTTTTGATATAATTTCCGTTGTAGTACTCAGGAGGGAAGTATGACGCGATATGAATACGTGTCACATTTATTTCATATGACGTGTGCCAAATGCTGCGCCATGTAGGATTCTTGAAAAAATAGTTTTTGACATGATCTCACTCAGGCATATTTTCAATCTAAGTTTAGGGAATCATATATTCGACCTAATGTAAGACCAGTGATGTTGCATGATAATTTCAGCCCTTAACCGATATAAAAGTTGTCGTGTAAAGTAGAATGAATTTGCTTAACGCAACAACGGTTGCTTGAGATTTAGCAAACGTTGTTACGTTAAGAGCAATGCACTCTGTATCTCCGTCTAGGGTTTGTTACAATTATGACCCCAATGATGTTTAAATAACAGATGGGTTTATATACCTTTTGTTTATTCTGCAAAGCCAAAAAATTGAGTTATAATTCATTTTAGGTCTGCCCAACCTGATGTCACAAGAAAACTTTACATTGTAATTGTACGGGGCTATTTCCTTTTGGTAGATCCTATCTTATATTGTAATCAGTTACAAGTGTAACAAAGACTTGTGTATCGTAAATAGGTGCAAAATAACAACAGTTTATACCAAAAAAATATAATTTGACGTTATAATAACCTTTTTTACGATCATTAAGTCAAATTTTGCAATAAGAATGAAATAAGAAACTTAAAAGGTCTGCAGTAATCGAGATACACTGTAAAAAATATGAACTCCTGTGTCTGTCAATTTATTCACAAATGATGTCTTAGAGGATGGGTGCGATGCATGGTCAAAAAATAGAAAAAAGTCATAAACTCGTAAATGCAGTCCTTGGGAACTTCAGGTACAACAGCAAGTTAAAAAAAACCAGACATAATCTTTCCCATAAAATTAAACACCAAGACTAATTTTCGCCATTGTTTCAGGACTTCACTTTGGACGTTCTTTGTTTATGAAGCTTAAAACTCCATTTTCAAAATAAAGCAAAGCCTCTATTGTTAACAGAATCTGTTTACAACCCACTACTTGATTTACCGTATTTACCGTATTTACCGTATTTACCGTAAGTTAATTTTGCTGAAAGTCAAAAATATTGGTCCAAATAAGTTAGGAATAATAATAATAATAATAATAATAATAATAATAATAATAATAGCTATAGTAAGCAAGTGTAGCCTTGGTAACAACAATGTGTGACGATGTAGTAGAAGCCAGAGAGAAAAAGTGTGAGTATAGCGTCTAATCTGTAGGTCCAGAAACATCAATCTTCTGCTAGAGCTTTTCAAACCTGATTATAATGGCAGGTTGAAGAAGGAAGACGTTGTAGATGGAGCATACATTTACAAAGAATACCGTACTTTCACTAATGAGCGCCCCGGGCGCTCATTAAACGTTCGTTGTGTTGTTGTTTTTTTGGGGGGGGCTCATTGGAGGGGGCGCTTTCAGCGCTTTCAGAAAATTTTTTTTGTATAAATACTTCTTTGATATGGTAACTAGTCAAACATAAAGCAGGACCAAACATCTGTTAGAAGAAAGCTTGGTGTTTTGATCCCTTGTTTGTCGATATTAAGTAATTCTTAGCCTTCATGTCATCTCAAAAGGGTTTAGTAGGGCATTACCCTGTTGTTACCGTTTTATTGTTCTCACATTTAAATAGCATTGGATTTAAAAAGTCCCCAAATTTAGGTGATAATACTATCTATAACCTTTTCTTTTATCAAAATTTTGGACTTCTTCTGACTTCCTCTCTGATTTTGCAACTTGGAGTTAGCGTTAAAATCGTTTCCGCCCTACTAGCCACTGCTATTTTAACGAAACTCTCTTTCCATTACCCTGACCTTTAACCTCTTGTGTACTTATAACTTGTAATCCAAACACATGCAAGACACCCCATTTAAGAAACTCACAATAATTTATTCAAAGCGATTCTTTCGTGCTCAACAGTTATATCCGGTATATCTTCACACATTTCACTCAATTCAGGTGAAAGAAATGCCTTCCAGCTCATTCAAATTGCAATGTTACTATAGAAATTAACACAAAAAGATATTTTATGCTCCGAAAATCCGCAGCGCACAAAATTTGTCCTGCAATACCGAGGCTTTTTCTATTGTCTGGTAGCATCTGTTTATGCTGTCACTATCCCTTGCTGGCTAGCTGCTGGGAAAGGAAATAATATATTAGTGCTCTCCTTGTTCCATTCTACTGACATTTGTGAGGTTATTATTGTATAATCATGACTGGAAAACTGGAAAACCTGAATTATCTAGTAAAAGTACATTTGAAGATTTACTTGCTAATGAAGCAGTCAAAATTACATCCCCAGTCACTTTAAGGTTTATATGAGTGAGATAATTTTTTTAACAAAGTATGTATACTACTAACCTATTTTTGTACAAAATCAGTTCCTTGTAGTGAGTAAAAAAATCATGAAACCTCTTTAAAAAATTAAATAAGGCCAAAACTTGAAAAGAAAATTGGTATAGATACTGATATCAATTGCAAAATTTTTGATGTTTTGTTTTAAACATTGTTGTATTTGTTGATCATTGCCAAGAGTGAAATTACTTTACAATAAGGAGCTTTAGGGTATTTAACTGTTGTTAAATACCCTACTCGTAAGTCTCTGAAAAAAAATAATTTTGAAATAGACTGGACATTATTTTGCAGAGTGACTTATACCCAGTGTGCTGTTTTGTATTGATTCCTTCCGTTTGCAGCACGGAGTTCATTCCGGTGTTTTTTGTTTGTTTGCTGAGGGCTCCCTTTTATGCTGACTTTCCCATTTCCAGAGCTCATACGGTTCTCTTCTAACAGCCAAGAAAATCCAGAATTTCTCGGCTACAATCCAAGTGAACTAACCCTTACGTCATCGCTTCCGAACAGGAACCTCATTCTATTCTAGTACAGTATTGTACTGTACGTATGTTAGGAAAATTAGAGACTTAGTGCTCCTTATTATGTCAGTAGCTTGCAGGTATTAATTTAGACCCCTCATATTCAATCTCAATATGAAATATTAGTTGTTATTAAAGAAAAGGTTTTGCTACTTTCAATGTTAATCGGAATCTACGCCGTATTTTTTGCTTTATGAAATTCTTTTCTGACTTAATTCCAATGTATATAGGAAGCAGGTTTATCTTGCATAAGGTCACAATTGCCGATTTTGGTATAGAGAAGTCATTTTTCATCACTCTCTTGCCAGCTTAAAAATTACAAATGTGTGTGCGTCTGTTTGTGCGTGCATCTCTGTGTCTCAGACAGTGTTGTGATCGAGTGCTGAAGTAATGAAAGACCAACCTAATTAGAGTTATAATTGTTTTAATTTCTTATTCTAATATGTGTTACTGAGTCACGGTTCCTAAGCACTGATGTGCTTTTCAAAACAGAAGGACGAAACTTGCAACATGTGTAGAGGCTGGTGCCCTCTATGTTTTTGCTTCCCTGATATTCCTCGCTAGTTTGGACTGTATATTTGGACCGATTTTAATTTTTCTTTTTACCCTTTTCTCTCCGTTATCTTGTTTTGAGTGATTTGACATTTAGTGTCAGCATAGCAAAGTTATAGAACCTGATTGCAGTAATAAAACTCTTATATTCGTACAATTTCTCAGGTGAAAAAAAGCATATTTTAAGCACTTGTTGAGGAAAATAGATGTTTCTTTTGTCAGAACCCGTTTAAAATTAAATGAGATTTAACTAGAAAGCCTGCACAGTGCTTCATTAAGACAAACTGACAAATATTGAAACAGACAAATAGTTTTGTGCGCTTCTTGAGAAGATTTGGTTTTAGAAATCTTAATTTTCTGCTATACGATGAAAAGATTAAACATTATTTGTTAAATAAAAAAACCAATTATTTTTACGGAAAATGGACGTCACTTGATACTAATTCCATAACTAACAGATATCCCTAGCGTGATTTTTGTTAACACGTTATGATAATGAAAAGAACAAAAGTACTTTAGTCACTACATTCAAGAATGCGGTATGATATTAGATTTTAGTACAAGGGAATGCGATCACCCTTATAATTGAAGGCCTTATTACACAAGGAATAATTCAGAATAAAACCCTTGGTACTTTGAAAACGTCGGTGCACACAATAGTAAGCACTGATGCTGTCTAGCCAATAGCCATGCGACAAAAAATAAAGAGGTTAAGCAATCCAGCAAAAGAATAAAGTGTACATGTTTTGATAGGAAAACAATGCGTACTGAAGGATCACTATGACATATTCAGACTACCTAGGGATAAGCCTATTAGTTTAACCTGTGCATTCCAAAACTAAATAAGATGCATGATAAATACAGCTTCTTTACCTTGAAATCCTTTTTCCTTTCTCGTTTAAGTAGACCTTTCCAATTCCAAGTTTTCGTATCAGCGTCTTTAATGAACTCTGAGTAATGAGTGTCGCATTACCAAACAAAATATCCATATGAAAATTTAAAGCCGATATCTGTTTTTGTGTTCCAAGATTGTTGGAAAACTCGGGTCTCAAAGTGGTTTCTTGGCATTTATTAAAAGCAGGATCCTGTGCAAAAACAGTAAACAGAAATAAAGAAACAAAAACCGTCAAGTACAACCTCCTCAGTAGCATCATTTTGTAGACTGCAAACTCGTGCTCAACGCAGCTTAACATTTATGGCTCTTTCTCAATTACATTGTTGGATGCTGTTTTGTTTTGTTTTTCTCCGCTCTATTAAGAAAGCATTGAAATAATTGTGTGATGTAAAATTGGAAACTGATAGAAATATAATTGAACTGATTGCTTTATTTGTTTATTAAGAGGATTAGCTTCTATTGACAACAAGTTGAAAACTTGATACTCAAATTCGTTAAAATGCACTTCAGAGGTCATGAAACTACCCAGAGAGCAAATGTCAAGCGGGGAGAAATTTACTCGACTTATTTCCATATTTCTAATTAAAGACCTTACACAAGTTCTCCTGGCAGTCTATTTATAGAATGACAACAAGCCGTAAACATGGATAAAAAAGAAAGGTTGGTTTAGGAGTAGAAAATCACAACCCTACAGAAACACAAATAAGATATACCGGAATATACAAGTTCTTGGGAGAAAAACAAAGCTTGAAGAAATTAGTACAAACTGTGGCATTGAAAGCAGAAAAAATTTGCTTTGCTAATGACTCTCCTCATCCGCAGAACAGTTACCACGAGGCAGGAAAAGACAGCAGTACTAAGAGTAAATGAGCAAGGTAGTTCAATGAGAACGTACACCTGTCTACAGGAAAAAGACATATTTTATACATGAGTCTGAAGACTCCCCACATGCTGAAGAAGCTGGGCTGATGCTGTCTTAAAAGTTAGCAAGGTTCTTGGTGGAATGGTAAGCGGTTTGTATCACAATAGCAGAAATCCACTGTGTGATTTTCTCAAAGGCCAATGAAATGCAATAACCAATCGATGAAGCCAGTGATGAAGCCAAGGAAGAGTTCTACTACCAGCTGCAAACCGTTAAAAAAGAGGCCATGAAAGGCCAACCACGTCTTTTGGAAAGTTTAATGCCAGGGTAGGCAGAGGCAATCCTGGAATAAAACAAGTAATCTGGAGCCATGAACGAAAATGGAGTAATCTTTGCACTCATTTTTCTCTTGAATACTGACTTGGAAAAAAACGTGTGAAGAAACCCTGGGAAGAAAACCCAAATAACACAAGGATTGGATTTTAATGAAAGTCTTACAGAAATTAAAAGACACATATGGAACAAAGCTCATAACAATAGTAAAACAAGGGTAGCAAAAAAGGGGTAGAAAGGATAGAAAAAAGACAAGAAGACCTTTGTTAAAAATTTTGCACTGCAAGGGGCTGGTCAAAGAAACTTAAAGGAATTGTATAACACTGCTTTTGATAACTTAACGAGCGATACTTAAGACAATCAAACACAAAGCACGAAGTACCTTTACCCATTGATGAGATGAAAGGAACAGATCGAGAGGGCACTTCAAAGAATTGCTCCACCGACAAGCCTCAAACCGAAGCATTGAGAAAATGTTACTCTTGGATGCACCTTATAGTAGTTGAAAAAGTCTGAAAAAAGATGATGATATATTGATAGCGACCGGTGTTCCATTTAGAGCTAAAAGAATAAAGTAACTAAGGAAGCTGCTAGTCATGCTGAGTAATTACCTGAAATGTGCTCAATAGAAAAATGGTCTTGTGCTGAGCAATATTTTTAAGGAAACGACCATTCCTGTATTGTATCATGTTTTCTTTTAATTGCTTCCTGTTTGCCACATTGCTATTATTATTACTATTATTATTATTATCTTTTTTTACACTTAGTGTCTGGCTGTTCTTATTGCCGAGTTCTATGCTGATAGGCCGCTCATAACAAATGACCATGGGCTACCAGCATTTTCTCTTTCAAAACTCCAGTACTTTTCGCAAAATCCTTGCTGTTCCCAACAACGTAGTCTCCTAAGTTGCTGTGAATTCCGAGCTTTTCAACCCACTTCTCAAATCCTTTGGTGACAGATCCAAGAGCTTCAATAGCAACAGGGACAATTTTTACTTTCTTCAGTTTCCCCAGTCTTTTTATTTCTCTTTTCAGATCTTGATACTTTTCTACTTTCTTTTCTCCTTCTCTGCCACGTTCGCATCCGCCAGTACTGTTATGTCAATGATTACTGCTCTATGTTCCTTCTTATCTACCAAGACTAAATCTGGCCTTCTTGCTTCAATCACATTATCACATTGGATATTTACATCCGACAACAACTTTACATCAGCATTCTCCAAAACTTCTTCAGGGGCATGCTCATACCATTTTCGTACTGCATTCTAGCCCTTTTTTCTTGCATGTATCCCAATGGATCTTTCTCGCTACATTATCGTGACGCTTCTTGTACTCCTTCTGAGCTAACATCTCGCATGCACTTACAATGTCTTGGATACTTTCACCTGTTTGGCCACACAATCGACACAGGGGAATTCCAGCGGTTCTATCAATGTGATATTTCACATAAATTGTCCTGATTGATTGCTCTTGTGCTGGAGAAATCAAGGCTTCTGTATCAACCTTCAAATCACATTTTGTCAACCATTCCCTTGTCTTTTTCTTGTCTACATCATCTGTCAGGTCTCTGACAAACTGTCCATGCGTTCTCTTTTGATTCCATGTATCTTTCACTTTGTTTTCATTTCTTGCCATAAGAAATCTATCCTACTCCAGTTCACTTTCATTTAATTTCTCGAATTTGGCTACACCCTTTAACATTTTCTCTTCAGATTTGGCCACGTACACTTTCAGACGACTCTCCTCTTCTTTGACACATCGTTCTATACTATAAGACCTCTTCCCTCATTTTTTCTTTTCACATACAGCCTGTCAGCATCACTCTTCGGATGAAAAGCTCCATACATTGTAATTGTTTTCCTTGTTTGTCTGTCTAAATCGTTAAGCTCGTTTATTATTATTATTTTATTATTATTATTATTATTATTATTATTATTATTATCTTTTTTCACATTTTGTGTCTGGCTGTTTTTATTGCCGAGTTCTATGCTGACAGGCGGGTCATAACAAATGACCATGGGCTACCAGCATTTTCTTTCTCAAAACTCCAGTACTTTTCGCAAAATCCTGGCTGTTCCCAACAACGTTGTCTTTTGAAGTACTCCTAAGTTACAGTGAATCCCAAGCTTTTCAACCCACTTTTTAAATCCTTTGGTCACAGATCCCAGAGCTCCAATAGCAATAGGGACAACTTCTACTTTCTTCAGTTTCCACAGTCTTTTTATTTCTCTTTTCAGATCTTGATACTTTTCTACTTTTTTTTTCTCCTTCTCTGCCACGTTCGCATCCGCCGGTACTGTTATGTCAATGATTATTGCCGTATGTTCCTTCTTTTCTACCAAGACTAAATCTGGCCTTCTTGCTTCAATCACATTATCACACTGGATATTTACATCCCACAACAACTTTACATCATCACTCTCCAAAACTTCTTCAGGGGTATGCTCGTACCATTTCTTACTGCATTCCAGTCCTCTTTTCTTGCATATATCCCAATGGATCTTTCTCGCTACATTATCGTGACGCTTCTTGTACTCCTTCTGAGCTAACATCTCGCATGCACTTACAATGTCTTGGATACTTTCACCTGTTTGGCCACACAATCGACACAGGGGAATTCCAGCGGTTCTATCAATGTGATATTTCACATAAATTGTCCTGATTGATTGCTCTTGTGCTGGAGAAATCAAGGCTTCTGTATCAACCTTCAAATCACATTTTGTCAACCATTCCCTTGTCTTTTTCTTGTCTACATCATCTGTCAGGTCTCTGACAAACTGTCCATGCGTTCTCTTTTGATTCCATGTATCTTTCACTTTGTTTTCATTTCTTGCCATAAGAAATCTATCCTACTCCAGTTCACTTTCATTTAATTTCTCGAATTTGGCTACACCCTTTAACATTTTCTCTTCAGATTTGGCCACGTACACTTTCAGACGACTCTCCTCTTCTTTGACACATCGTTCTATACTATAAGACCTCTTCCCTCATTTTTTCTTTTCACATACAGCCTGTCAGCATCACTCTTCGGATGAAAAGCTCCATACATTGTAATTGTTTTCCTTGTTTGTCTGTCTAAATCGTTAAGCTCGTTTATTATTATTATTATTATTATTATTATTATCATCATCATTAATGAGAATTAAAGCTTACTACACTTGTTGTTAGTTATCTGAAGCCCTGAGTATGCATTAGGCATACGAGGCAATGTGCCTCAGTCAAATAAGTGTGAGCGGGAGATGGAATATGCAATTAATTAATAACGAATACCCTTCTGGGAGAAAAGTATGTTGTTTTGGAAATCATTGTTGGATGTACAAAATTTTGCCTTTATATACAACAAAAAGATCAGGTCTGTGATTCTCTGTGCTTTCATCATATTTGATATTAAAATACCACAAAGTTTTTATTCCACCTACTAAACAATAACCTTCTATTCGTTGTCAGATCAGTTATTTGTCCTCTCCAAGTTGTATAAACTGCAAAGCTCCCATCGAATTATCCTGACAATACTGGTATGCGTTTCTTTGTATTCTTTTTGTAACAGTTTTCATATTCACTGAATACATGCATTACGGATTCATTTTTCTTTGTTTATGAGACGCAATAGTGTTTCTACTATATTGGCAATGTGCAGTAACACATTGTTTGTACGAAGTATTCCATTTTGAACCGTAAATTAAATATTATTGCCACAGATTTTGTATCTGCCTTTCTTGCTCACCCTCATGATTTTAGCAAATGTGTTTCAATAGGCAATTAAAAATCACACATAATGACCATGCCATTTATATTGTTGCCACAGTCGTTTACTACTTTCTGAACAATCTTGAGGTCGTTTTATTAGTCTGTAACTTTCTGTCTCTATCACACTGCACTAGTTGACCTGGTCTGTTACTTTGTTCTCAATGTATTCTAAATAGACATTTCATAACCAAATGACACCCTCCCTCCATTCTTTCTTTATGCACATTTTCTGTTTACATCGCACTCTGAGTTAATCATTTTATACATTCCTATTAGTTTCCTGGTCTCTCTGTTCAACACTTGAATGTTTTTTCTTCCTTGTGACCAATCCTCCTTCATATATAAACAATGATTTTCGCCATAAACTTTTTCCTTTTATTTTGTTCTTACCATTCAGGTTTGAATTCAATATACATCTTCACCTCCTATTTTTTTCTTTTCCAAAAATGTCATTTATTTAGCTCAGGGTTATCTTGTCTGCCTCTAGGATACCCAAATTCTCATAACCTTCAGCCTTAATACTTTTCATTCATCGCCCCTAATACTTTTCATTTGGTGTAAAAGGCGCCATTAATAGTCATTTTTTTCTTATTTTTTTTGTCCAGACACTTCAGTTCACTACTTTTTCAATCAATAATACCTGCTCCATATCTTACTATAACAACTGCCCAGATATTGACTGTATTAATTTTATTCTTCTCATTTACTTTTGACTTAAGGATCAACCTAGGACTTGTATACCTTGGTACTTTTCGTTTCCATTTCACTTTCCTTGATCTTATCCAATTCCATTGTTTCAAGATATGCATAGCCTTTATCCTCTACCTCTTTCAGCGTCTCTTCATTTGGAAGTTTAATTCCATCGAATTTTAAAAGTTTTCTTCGTTTGAGAATCACAACTCCATATTTCTTTAAAGAAAACTTTATTCCAATACCTTGGCTAGAAACAGAAACCGTGTTAACAACAGAATCAATTTAATCTTAACTTTTCCCAAAGAGTTTAAGGTCGTCCATAAAAAAGGTGATTCAACTTGAGTTCCTTTTCTCCCTACTCATAAAACGTAGTAACCTTTCTAAACAAAAGAGAAAAAGGTAGCATGCTTATAGTAAATAATAAGCGGATAAGACTCTCTTTCAAAGCTTCCTCTACATATATCTACGTCACATAGTTCCTCTCCATTAGAAGAGAGTAAGAGCTTCCACTGTTTCATGTCTCTCTCTAGAAACTGTCGAGGATTTTTGCTATGCCATTTCAGAGAGTCGTTTATCCAGCTATGGGGGTTAAAGTCATAAGCCATTTTTAATTGATTCATGGCATAGCTAGGTTCGTATGCTTCTTCTTGCAATATTTTAAGTCAGGTTTGTTAAGCAACTGATATTTGGTCCCAAGACTACACTTTTTATACCCTCTCTCTTCTTCAGGAAAAATACTTTTTTTATCAAAGTACATGTAAATATTGCAGCTTTGTTCTTGTCAACAACTTCCACAATAAGGGAAGCCACGTAATAGGACGAAATTTGTCAAGAGCCTTTCTCTTTGAAAAGTCTTTTTGGCACAAAGCAGCCCTTCCATATGTCATCCAGGTAGGTATTTCAGTCACTTCTTCCAAAATATCAGACATTTGTTTGGCTATTCTTTTATGTAGGTTATTCATATTTTTTATCCAGTAGCCCTGCACCCCATCCTCTTCTGGTGCCCTTCAGTTTGGCATTAGTTTATATTGATTTTTCACTTTTTCTTTATTGATCATCATCTCGTATTGCTCACGCTTGATATTTATCTCCTCTTTCATATTATTAAGCCACTCAGCCGGTTTATTGTGATTCTTTCGAAGAATCCATATGCTGCTCTAGAACTTCTTACTTGCTTCTGCATCAGGAGTGTTACCTCCCCTTTCTTCCTTTTCTTTTAGTTCATTATGGGCCTTTTTCTGACCAACAGAGTACAATCTGTTGATCTGTTGTCCTATTCTTTGTTCATAACGGGTGATTTTGTTACATTTAGCCAACATTTTTGTTTTAACTCTTCTAGCACCATTGTAAATCCTTTCCTTTTAACTCTATTCTTTGATACTAAAAACTCAAGTTTTTCCTTTCTTTTTCACTCAACTGTCCTTTACATTCTCTTTCCAAGACATTTGCTTCTTTTCCTAGTCTTTTAATACCCTTGTCTATTCGCTTTTTCTACCATTATTCTCATTTTTTTACCCTTGACAGATTTCTTCAGCCCCATTTGGTCTGCAGCCCAAACGCTCACAGCCCTAATACGATTATTAATTTCTGAAATATTGTGTGCATAAAAATTTTTTTCACTGCATTGGCTTTAACTGTCAACTTATCAAAAGAACTTTTATCAACCTTTTTGAATGGGATACCATCAGAATTTATACCTTGAGCTATTATTTCTCGCAACTGATCAATTATGGTTTGTGCTTCTTGTTTGGACACTAACTTGTCAATCTCAAAATGGTTTTTGCCTATATATTTATTAGTTTTAATATTTTTGCCATTTCTCATATAAATCTGTGGTGTAAGGTCATCAATATTTAATTCATTTATTGTAGAATCTGTAATAGCTTCCTCACTGTTGACCACCAATACTTCCAAATTTTCCTTCGGATATTTTCGAGCTCAAGTTTAGAAAGCCAGTCATTCTTTCCTTATGGACCTCACTTGATCACATAATCGTTGTTCAGTCATTTTAATTTCTACTACAGTACGCTTTCTCCATTCCCTGAACATTAGCTGTCTGTAGCCCTTAATAGGTCTACCACTATCATAAAAAGTCTGGTTCCCTAGAAACATTCCATTGCTACCTTGTTCACTTCTTTTGAGGATTTGTTTGAGCAGTAGTAGATGATGACCGAGCCCACGCTGCCAAACCGTGGGGCACCAGCCGGACGATGCACATTCACAAAATTCTTCCAGAAACATGTACGTCGTTATTTGGAATACATTGTTTAGAGATTTTCATTCATGCAAGAGTTAGTGTTGATGAGGTGGCACGACCGCCAGTATCTTTTTCGAGACATTTCTAGGAAGATTGCTGATAAGAGCTGAAGATCTCCACCTGGCCATAATACATAGGATAAACTTGCCAGAGACCTGTATGTCTCTTTTCCCTCACATGCAGCATGTCAACAGGGACGAGAAACAATAGAACAAGTTATTATCTTGGAGCATATTATTCAGAGGTTAATAGAGTTCAATAATCCTGTGCATATTGCATTCATTAACTTCAATAAGGCCTTGGACAGCATAAAACTGGAAAACTTTGGAACATTCTTGAAACAACAAATATTAATAGAGGATGGATCAACATCTTTAAACAAACGTATTATGACTCCACAGCACAAATAAAAACTGACCTTGGAATTACCAGGCCAGTTAAAATTCTGAAAGGAGCCAGGCAAGGGTACTTTCTTTCAGCATTGCTGTTTTCTGTTGTGATAGTCACGGAAATATGGAAAGCTGAGTCAGAGTATAGTTCAGGGTTCACTGTCGGTGGCAAACTAATTGCAAATGTCTCTTATGTAGACGACATTGCACTTACATGTAACTCTTGGAAAGAACTTCAACAATTTCTTGACTATTTAGTAAAATACTCAGCTGAAGTTGGACTTCTTATCGACACTTCAAAAACAAAATGTATGACAACAAATCCACACAGCAGTCTTGATCTGAGAATAAATGGGTGTACCTAGCACAGGTACACAATTTTGTATATCTTCGGCATACAATCTCTTCCAATAATGACGGTTAACGTCTGTTATATACAGAATAATTGTAGGATGGGCGGCCTTTCTAAAAAAAGTTATTGACTTCAAAAAGAGTATCATATCACAACATCAAAGCCCGCATTTATAAACTTTACATAGTCCCAGTTGTACATTTTGGTCTGGAGTGCATTTAACTGGACAAATTCCTTTTTACTGAAAATAGAAACATTTCAAAATTGTATAATGAGATTCATGACTAGTAGCAAACTCACAGATCACGTCCCAGTTAAGAAACTCCTCAATATCACAATACTGACACCAATCAGTCCAGTAATTAAGAGCAAGGTACTAAAACTCTTTGGGTACATTGAGATTAACTAAGCTATGCCTAGAAGAGATGGTAGAAGGAAAGAGAAAACGGTGACTGCCGTGCAAACGCTGGTGTGACGTTTACGTTTGGCCACAGTTAGCTTTAGACCAACTTAATATTGTAACAAAAGACCGGGATCATTGGAAATATATTCATATGTTAGCACGCAATCTGGTTTAACTGGAGGCAGCGTCACATGATAAAACTCGTCAGACGTCAACGTGGTATTTCGAACCTCGGAATTTGGTATTTATTCAGAATTTTCCTTCTACTAGATGGACTGCAAACCAAGGCTTGCCTTACCCAGGTCTAACAGATACTACACCTTTTCCAAGGGTGATCTAGAGGTAGTTGTGGCAAAGGATAACCTCAGAAACTCCAGAACCGGATTCATTTTAAGGTGATACCTAGGACGAATTATTATTGTTATTATAATTAATCATTATTATTACACTGCTCTACACTCAAAATGCCACTTAGTCTATTCGTGGGTTTTGATTATGAATATGTTAATAAAAAAGTATTCTGCCGTACGAATTTTTTTTCACAGAGCTTTGAAAGGTTTCTTTAGATGGAAATTTGCACAATTTTAGGCAATCGTACTGGGTGATGTATTTGCTAAATCTCTTAATCCTTTTATATATTTGCAAGTTTGAATGCAATATCTCCAATATTTAAATAGCAGGTTCATTCAGTGATTTCCTCCATTATTTTTCATTAAATATCCGATGAAGTTAAAAGAACTGCTTCACTCATCCACAAAAATAACAGCATTCCGAACACGAAATGTAGAAATGACTAAGTTTTTCTCAATGACAGACTCTATAGGTCACTGCACCGATGTTGTTGATGTAATGAGTGCTATGAACATTTGATATACTAACAGCGCATGAAGACTATTCTTAGATTCCTCGGTAGCTAGCCTAAAAGCAGTACTACTGCACAATGGAAATAAAGGTCCAAGCATACCCATTGCACATGCTGTTGGTTTACTAGAAACATGTCATAAAATGCAAAAGGTATTGGGCCTCATTCTGTATACTGAACATGAATGGGCTATTTGTGGAGACTTCAAGGTCGTTGGGCTGTTACTAGGTCTACAAAGCGGCTATACTAAACATAGCTGTTTTTTGTGTTTGTAGGACAGCCGTGCTGACGATGAACACTACCAACGAAAAAGCTGGCGAAAACGTAAGAAATTTCAGCCCGGAAAGGAATATGTGAAATTTCTCCCACTTGTAAAGCCTGAAAATATCCTCCTTCTTCTATTGCATATCAAACTAGGGCTTATCAAGCAGTTTGTGAAGGCCATGGATAAACAAAGCTCAGGTTTTAAATTCCTTCATGAGGAGTTCACCAAGGTCCTTAACTTTCTTGGTAACAAAAAGTCAGAAGACTACAAGAAAGCCTTGGTTCAGTCAGTGATGAACACGGGGAACATTTCCATCAGACCATTACCATTACGACCATTGAGCACCGCTATCCAGGTCGCTAGAACCCTGCGATGCTAGGAGACAATTGCTGGCTTCTGCAAAGGGAGACAACAAGTGCTCATCGCCGAAAGTCCTGCACCTGTTTTGAACTCTGACCGTTCATTGAAGTTCTCCTATAGGAACTATTAAATACTTAGTGACAATGCCTTTTGTAATTCTATTTCATGATCGATTCTTTTAGTTCTATTGATGTGTTGTACGCAAAGGCGACTAAAGTACTTTTCATATTTATGCCTTCATAACAGTTGAATACTTGCAAATGTTTTCTGTCTTTTCTTGTGAATTTGCTTGTTTTTATAATATAAGTTTAAGGAAAGATTCCTTTTTTTTCGAAAATATAGTTAATATTTAGGAATAATGCTGAAAGCAATATGCATAGAGACATATGACAGTGCTTAAGCTAGTGGATGGGAAAGCATGATCATATGACTATACAAAATATTAGCCTACCTCACGAAAAAAGCCATATCACCACAAAATAAAAACTAAACCGTAGAATTGTTTTTTACACGTAGATTCGAAATCAGCGCATTAAAATTACCCAAAAAATGTAACTGCCCTTTAAGTGGCAAAAATTTCTTGTAAAATTTGTAGAGCAGTGTTATCTAATGTTTATACAGGATAAATCTGCAGTCATGTCATATTTATAAATGTATATATATATATGTATATATATTCACTGTTATCATAGATGTCCTTCCTGGTCGTAAGCAGTGTAGTGCAATGAAGTTAAGTGGTTACTTCGTGTCTTCTATGTAATTTGTAATATTTAAATGTATTTCGTTTGTAGCAAGTAATCTATATTTTTTTGTTAATGTGCTAGTAATTTGCGTTTTTTATTGCTTGTGTTAGTTTTCCCGTTATTCCTGCAGTAATTTATTACCCTTTTTATAAATCATAACATCCATTTTGATGTTTACTCTGTAAAACCCCAAACCAAACTGGGTAGCTAATTTTTCACACAAGCTTACGTAGCAGCTGAAGGTAGATAAGGCATGACTCTGTGTAAATAATGTACTCTTTCTGTCATTCACTTTGAATAGAAATTTTTACAAGAATGCCAAAAGAAACCCCGTGTGCGTAAAAGTTCTGCTGAAGGCTATGTTATTGTGGTCATGCCAAAAACACACTCCCTGTTCCATCTGCCTTGAATTTATTTTCATTCTCCATTTCCTGTTAGGACAAGAAACCTTAGCTGTTATTTCATCCGCTAAGTCTTATAAGCTGACGAGATAAGAGGAAACCTCCCTTTTCAAAGGAATCCAGTTTATTGAGGCTATGTGTTTCCTTACTTTGGGCTTTGAAATTTTATTCATAAAACTTCAGATTAAAAATGTGATATCATATGTATGGAAAATTACCAAAAAGCAGAAAAACTGCGACGTTGGAAAATATTTGAATTTGCCCCTGCATCAGTAAACAGAAGCTTAGAAAAAATAGGTAGTGAGGAAATAGAAATATATTTTCAAATTTACGCAGTGTTATGATACAAACTCTTGTAGTTTATTCAATAACCCTTCTATTATTGAGTACTTGATACGAAGAACAACATGTTAATGGATTTTTTTATTTGTAATTAAAAGTGAATCTTAATTTTACTAATTGTAGATAATATCAACAAGCGTTGAAATAAGATTTTGTGATTATTAGCAATTAATCTGAAAACAACTTTTCAGCGTTTGAGGAATCTTTAAATAAATACTCGTCTATTGTAATAAATCTTTACCGAGCAAAAGCAGTTGAAAAATTGATATCATTTAGTTCTGATCTCAGGTAGACAATAGCCCAAAGCAAGTGTCAGCTTTTGTCTCAAAGTTAATGAAGTTCTAAGAGAAACTTGACTTACTTACTTGACTTAATTGCGTAACCCTCCTTGGGTCTTTGCACATTCTTTCTTTACATATTCCTTCCAGGTGGCACGATCTTTCGCCTTGCGTTCAGCATTCAGGATCGGAATTCTGAGATCATCTCGGATTTGGTCTGCCCAACGCTTTTTTGGTCTCCCTCTACTTCTTTTTCCTTCAAAATCTTCTTTGAATGCTCTTTTTACAAAGCTACCATCTCCTCTTCGATTCACATGTCCGAACCAAGTAAGCCTTTTTTTCTTGATGAGAGTTAGTATATCATCCTTCATGTTTAGAAGCCTTCTTATGAGAAACAGCCAGCAAATATCCTCGGTATTTGAACTCTGATTTGGGAGAAAATTTTGATAGTGTTCTTTTCAAATTCCTCCCCAAATGCATTATCCTATGTCTTGTTGACAAACAAGGGTTTCTTGATGCTTATCATGTTTATTAGCACCCTTTGTTGTCTTTTTTTGCATTTCTCCAAAAGAAGATAGTATTTCTAAAAAACCATTGTCTTTTAAGCTGTTTCATCCTAGCCCATCAGAGATAGTTGTTTTCAAGAAAAAACAGTGCCTCACTGACGATACATCTCACAATTTTGGCTTTAATGCATATATAATGGAAGTTCTTTACTCGCTAATACGCTATTTTTGCACTGGCTCTACTATCTGACTAGGATTGTGAGACATGATATTTTTCTTTTTGAGCGGACTTAAAAACACCCAATCTTAAAAGCCATAAAAGTACCAATCTATAATGATTGTGATCCAGTTAGCAACCTGGATAAAACTCTCAATGCATTGACAGATGAAAATTCTATAAGTATTGAAGCATGTAGGATAAGAGAATAAACACTAAACTCCAACACAATTTTTTGTTTTCGAAGCCAGGAATATGCCGAAAATGAACTTGTTGGAAAGTCAGCACAGGCTCATTAAGAAAGGTAAAAATGCAATCTGGACATACTATGGTTCTGGTCGGAAAACAGGAGAAATCATAGATGTAAGAGCTTTATCGTGTCATGAGTCGTAAGCTTTTTCTGAGCTACTTTTCTAGAGATACTTCTCCCATCGTCATAAAAGAAGCAACCCATTACTTTCCAGTGCAGAAATCCCATAAACAGTATATCCTACACTCTTCCAGAAATATGGCTTCCAGAACTAAAGAAAGAAACACAACAAACACGACAAGCACAACATAGGTATGGCGTCACTTCCCGAAACAACTTGAGTCCTGTCTACACGTAGGTCCGCGCTACCAAGATATAAAACTATCTAGTCAATCAGTAGCCTGACGATGGGAGAAATATCTCTCGAAACATAGCTCGGAAAAAGCTTGCGACTCGTGACATGATAAAGCTCTTACATCTGTGGCTTCTTCTGAGAGGTATAAAGTTCAGAATTTTCAGGAGAAACCGTGGTTTACTTTGAGGCAGGTAATAACAAACATTACAGTAAAATTGCAATTGTTATAGCCAAGTTAGCAAAGACGTCTTTGTTTAAACGTATACCATTCACTAAAGGTGTCATTAAGGCATGTTTTCACTGGAGGTACATCAAATTAACTTTTATCCAATGAATGCTGCAGCATTGGATGCAGAGGAAGTTAAGTCAACTAGTTTTATGAACAATTTCAAAGTTTCCTAGCAAATGACGAAAAAGCGTGATGACTTCCTTGCAAATGGCGACAGAAAAACCCATTGTAGGAACAAGCAACCTGTGATTAAAAAAAGTCTTGACAAACCATTAATTGGCGTGGTCAAGACCAGAAAGGAAAAATCCACTGATATTTTAAAGGTATAACCTAGTTGTCACTGGTACTATCCTCTTCTGCGCAGAAATATACTAGACTACATGGATGTCACCAAATGGAAAAATTCATATCAGATTTAGTGCATTCTTATGAAATCTAAACTATTATGAGAACTCTATTTGCGATGTCACCTGTGGTGTTGATGCTGCTTCTACTTGACTTCGTTGTATTGCTAAAACTTTAGATGAATTGTAATCACCCCAATACAGAAACAAAAACATAAGCGTTACCTGTCAAGTTCGGAGAACTCCCGATTTGATGTTCGTTTTGTTGCAATAGTCCAGAATTGTGTTGAATTAGGATACTTGCTAGATAGCTTCACTTCATCATATACATCAGTTGTATAGATATTTCTTCAAAACACCACATTCCTCACAAACAAGAACATTACTGCATACCAGAAAATTTGCCTCGTCGCCAAATATATTTTAGATCATTTCTTATTATTTAGACCCTGATCTAAAAGAAAGAAAAAAATTAACACAACTAGTAATAACACATTAACTACGACCTTGTTACAACAAACGATAACTTTAAGGTGAAAAAGAAGAGTAGACCATACAAGTTCCAAGTAAGGTATAAGCTCAACAAGCCTTAAAACTCCTGCGATCATGAACGTCTATGCAGTCAATCTTTACACTGAGAAGAGAAGAACAGGAAACCACGAATGAGCATAGAATCTTTAAATAGAATTAAGGGAGAAAGAAACCTAAAGAACAAAGTGGAAAAGAAAAAATGAGAGACCATTCAACCGCAACTAAGAAAGACGTACAACACGAAAGAGGTATAGCCAAATACCAGAGTAGATAAAAGGAAATATTAGGAATAGAACAAGTATACAAATGGCAAACTCTCTCATTGACCAATCCAATCCTTTTCAAAAAAGTATTTGATTTCCATCGTGGAGTCAGTTTGTTTTACATTCTAAAATATTATTGAGTTCTAGAGAGAATTGTTAAGATCACATAATTTTATATAGAGGCATAGAATGTGGAATGCTGGAGGACGGATAGACTATTGAATGGCTCAAGCTGAAAAGGGGAGTACAAAAGGGTTTTTTCTACCTTGATTCCATTTTTAGTTTCTGTTAGTAATCGGTTTTCTTATAAAGAAAACAAAGAAGCGTTAAATATAGGAATTACATGAGGAAGCAGTTAAAGAACCTAGATTTCACAGAATTAGCTTTCATCTTTACAAGGCCCTACCAGTTAAGAAGACAAACTAATAACCTAAACAGAAAAATTACTGATTGAAAATCAATAAGAAAAAACAAAGATTCCAAAGCTTAACTTTATTAGAGACAACAATATCACGTTTAATGATGGTTTAAATATCATCATCATCATCATCATCATCTTGCGGCCTCAGCCGAGATAGAATTCACTACACCTTTTCAGTATACCCTATCGGTCATAGCTATTAGAAGGTCTTCCTTGGCGATGGCAGTGTCCCTGCACATAATGTCTGGAAAGGTGAGCTTCCGAGACGATGATGTGTGAGTGATGATGGGTACCTCCATAAAAGAAACGAGGACATACGTTCATCTGAGGCAGATACACAGTGTCCAGAAAACTGGACAGGTCTTCTTTGCACTAAGATTGATATCCTAGGTAGGTCACCCTATATCATTTCAAGAGTTTGATGTTTATTCCATGAAAGATTTAATACTCTTCTAAGGAGACGGGTATAGCATCCATCTAGGCGAAGATGTTGTTTGGCAGAAAGAGTATATATTTCAGATCCGTAGAGTAAAATGGGTTCGATTATTACCCGAAAATTCTGGTTTTAATCTTACGATTGAGCTGGGATTTCCACATCTTATCCATTTTGTTACATGCATTCCATACCATGTCTTTCCTGGTGTTAAAATATTTTTCAGAGTTTATTATGTGTAATCCTAGATACTTGTAGTCTTCAACACATTTGAGAATGTTATTTGAAAGAATTTTAATTTTGATGCTGTTGCGAATATTAATGGGCATACACTCTGTTTTCATACAGATAGAACACTGTAAAGTTTGCTGCTGATTCACGGGCAGACAGCAATGCCTGGGCATTAATAAGGTTGTCAGACAAAAGTGCAACGTCGTCAGCAAAATCAGTATCAGTGATATTAAGAGCAGGATAACGTGAGTTTCTTTGGGGCTAGTACATGAGTCCATTTTCTTTCATTGTATCCATGGAAATCCGCATGATGAAATCGATTACAACGATGAAGAGGAATGGTGCAAGTGTATCGCCTTGGAGAATACCAGCGAGAATATCAAAAGGCTCTGTTTTGCCATCCGTTGTCAGGACAGTGGAGCTTGTGTTTATATGCAGGACTTTAATAGCTTCAATGATTTGTGTTGGAATGCCATAAAAGCCAGTTTTCCAGTCGTTTTTCCCGGCTGGCACCTTTGGTCGTTGTTGCCGGTTTTGATCCTGAAAGTTGGTTTATAGTTTTCCAGACTGCAGAGTGTTGTTGACTGATATGAGGATTGAAGATATCATCTATTTTCCCATTTATGAATGCTACTCCCGCTTCAAGATTAACATTATCGAGGGATTTTTTGGCAGCAGTTAACTTGTCTTTATTTGTTCAAGATGGATGAGAATGGTAAATAGATGATATTTTTTTGAGATTTTCTCTAGCTTCTGTTACATTGGTATCTACACATAGCATATTTTTACGTGATTTTGGCTTTTTGGAAAGTGTGGATAGAGCAATTTCCTCGTTAGCTTTAATCAAATTTTCATGGATCGATTCGATGTTATCAGAATCAATATGAGAGTTATCAGAATCAAGATGAGAAAGCTTTTGGAATCGATTGAACACGTTCACGCATACTGAGAAGATATATTTTTATCACGAGAGACTTTTTTCGAATCTCTGGCTTTCATAGGATCAAGCCAACAATGTCATTCCATTAATTTTGCAATATATTTTGAAGTTAATACTTCATCTTCAGGCTACAAGGTAAAAATACAAAAACAGTAAAACTGCTGAATGCAATATTTCTTATCTCATGTCAACATCTCTCTGCAGTATACATAGCTATAACGAAATGTAACACTGTGAATTCAAATCTTCAATCTTTTTGATAAACTATGATAATTGAGAAACCTTTCTTGAGGGACCTTGTTGACAAGTTAAATTTTTATGACTAATTCGCGGCTTTTGTACTCATCCTATGTATTCAATGTTGGTTTTATTTCCCGAATGAGTAAACTCTGGCTTTGGGTCCGAAAATTGCAGTGATGGAGAGTTTTGACAAAAATGAAGTGCTTTCAGAGTTAGATGAATTGTTGAGGTTTTGCAGACAACACGAGGTTAGTGGAGAAATTATGACGGACATCAATGTAAAAACGTTGACATACATAAAATACTGCAAAAAACAAAAAACACCAAAGAACATCCAAATGACTCGCAAGTACCTTAAAGAGAATGATTTACTAGCTGTTCCCTTTGATAAAGGTACAGGTATTTGTTTAATGAAAACTGATAGTTATAACCATAAACTGGAGGATATTATTAACCTTCCACAGTATGAAAAACATACGAAAACGCGAAAAAACGAAAAGCATCCATTGTTGAAGGAGGAGGAGAGGATAATAAATTTGCTAACTGAACTGAAGGATCAGAACAAAATAACGGAAATACTTTTCGACAGGATAAAACCAACCGGAACTAAACCATCCAGGCTTTACGGCTTGGCAAAGGAGCACAAACCATCAACACCACTCAGACCCGGTTCAGCGTATTACCCCATAGCCAAACAAGTATCTGATTGGCTTTCAGTAGTGAAGGAATGTCAAATAAATTCATCAACACAATCTATACACAAAGTTTGAAGGATATACATTTGAACAAACATGAAGAAATTATAAGTTTTGACGTTTCTGCACTTTACACTAATGTTCCGGTTGAGGAGGCAATAACTTATTGTGCGGAATTGTTATACTCTAATGACTACAAAAAGCCCCCGGTATCGAAGGAAACCTTTATTCAACTAGCACGCATCAGCAGTCGTGATGTGCTACTTCTAACGCATGATGGTTATTACAGACAAAAGGATGGATTGGCGATGGGAAGCCCACCGGCTCCAAATCTAGCTAATGGTTGGCTCAGTAAGTTCGAAAAGAATATAAAGGGCGAAGCAAAACTGTATTCCCGGCACATGGATGATATCATTAGGGAAATTAGCAGAGAAACGTGTGGAGATCAATAAGTTCCACCCCAACCTAAAATTTACCATGGAGAAAGAGCAAAATGGCAGTATCCCATTTTTTGACAGGCGAATCATTCACAGAGGAGAACACTTAACATCAACGTGGTACAGGAAAGCTACGGATACAGGGCTGACCCTGAACTTCCACTCACTAGCTCCTATGATGTATAAATGCTCTGTAGTCACCGGTCTTATGTATAGGATTTACTATGCATGCAGTACGTGGGAGAATTTTCACCAAAGCCTCGTGGAGAACAACCAGTACTCCCCATCATTTTACGATGAAATTATTGAGAAGACTCTGGACAAGATTTATCAACCGAAACCACCGACAGAAGAAAAAAGTAATGATGATAAAACAGAGAAAAAACTTATTTTTCTTCAATATCGAGGAAAAGTGACCGAGAATTTGAACGCTCGTTGAAACACATTGAGGCACCGTGCAAAATTGTCTCTACGATTAAGAAAATAAAAACAGCTCTACCATCATTAAACCATCAGGAACGATCTCAGTTCTACCATCATTAAAAGTACCCGTGGAAAAACCTATGCAAAGCGGTTTAGTATATAAAATTACGTGTTCGCGATGCCTATCGTGTTGTGTGGGGCAAACTAGCCGACATCTGCTAACCCGTGTAAAGGAGCATAAATATAAAGCCGTGGGACAGCATTTTAAAATGTGTAACGCGGAGCTATCAATCAATCATGCAGAAATAATAGCCAAGTCGACTAAGTCGAAATACAAGTTAATGACATTAGAGCCATTACTCATTCGGGAAATAAAACCAACATTGAATACATAGGATGAGTACAAAAGCCGCGAATTAGTCATAAAAATTTAACTTGTCAACAAGGTCCCTCAAGAAAGGTTTCTCAATTATCCTAGTTTATTCAAAAAGATTGAAGATTTGAATTCACAGTGTTACATTTCGTTATAGCTATGTATACTGCAGAGAGATGTTGACATGAGATAAGAAATATTGCATTCAGCAGTTTTACTGTTTTTGTGTTTTTACCTTGTAGCCTGAAGATGAAGTATTAACGTCAAAATATATTGCAAAATTAATGGAATGACATTGTTGGCTTGATTATATATCAATGAAACCAAAGAAATTATTTCATAGGATCGACAGATGGCTTCTTCGAAACTCTCAAGCTTAGTTTCACCTTAGCAGAGACAATACGGTAATCAGATCCCACAGAGGAGAAAGGTGAATATGCTCGACAATTTTTTATGCTGTTCTGCTATTTCTTACGGGTCAAAATGTAATGTAGTTGGGCTCTGCTGCCATAACGATGTTCAAATGTCCACAGCTGGTGTTTGGATTTCATAAACTTGGTGTTTGCTGGACAAAGATTGAATTCCTCCNTGAATACATAGGATGAGTACAAAAGCCGCGAATTAGTCATAAAAATTTAACTTGTCAACAAGGTCCCTCAAGAAAGGTTTCTCAATTATCCTAGTTTATTCAAAAAGATTGAAGATTTGAATTCACAGTGTTACATTTCGTTATAGCTATGTATACTGCAGAGAGATGTTGACATGAGATAAGAAATATTGCATTCAGCAGTTTTACTGTTTTTGTATTTTTACCTTGTAGCCTGAAGATGAAGTATTAACTTCAAAATATATTGCAAAATTAATGGAATGACATTGTTGGCTTGATTATATATCAATGAAACCAAAGAAATTATTTCATAGGATCGACAGATGGCTTCTTCGAAACTCTCAAGCTTAGTTTCACCTTAGCAGAGACAATACGGTAATCAGATCCCACAGAGGAGAAAGGTGAATATGCTCGACAATTTTTTATGCTGTTCTGCTATTTCTTACGGGTCAAAATGTAATGTAGTTGGGCTCTGCTGCCATAACGATGTTCAAATGTCCACAGCTGGTGTTTGGATTTCATAAACTTGGTGTTTGCTGGACAAAGATTGAATTCCTCCATAAGGTCAACAAGGTGTTCACCATTACGATTGTTGTTGGTATGAAAGGTGAACTTAGCAATGTCAGATCCAAGCTTTGCATTGAAGTTTCCCGGGATTAAAAGAAAATTGTGAGCTGGAACATTTTCAAGAAAAGATCGTAGAGTGTTCTAAAACTGATCGACATCTGCGTCACTATTATGGTTGTGTGGACTATAGCATGATATTAAAGTTGTTTTGAGATGCCCTCAAAATCGGCAGTGATGACTCTTGGTGATAACATTTCTATTTTTGATACATTTTCCATGGCTTTTGGTTACAGTAGGAGACCTACACCACCTACGGAAGAGTTGAAAGAATTTTTCAAACAAGAGGCAGTAGCACGGTAATAGTCTTCGATTTTGTGGTACACAATATTAGTGTCAGAATGAAAGAAGAGATGCTCTTGAATAGCAATGATATCAATTTTCTGATCCACAGCACTTTTGATAAGTTCGTTTAGACGAGATGGTGGATTTAGTGTTCTAGTGTTAAATGTGCTGATGAAAATATGGCTTCTGCATGAATCAATTTTTGATCTCATTCCTTCATCATCAGGTACAGCCTGTCCTGAAGGATTTAGAATTGTACCGTCATTGGTTCCAAAGGATGAAAAAGATTTAGGAAGTTGACCAAGAATAGTAGGGTCTGGACCAATATCTACAGGTGAACCAGAATAATTGGTGTCCTGAGTATTTGGAACCCTGGTGCAGTTAGTAGTGTTAGAAATTCATAATTTTGTCAGTAGCTGAATACTTGATACTCCTCTAGAGCTATCAAGGATAGTTTTATCGTGATACCATCACTAGATGGGCTGCCTACCACGGCTTAGAGATGCCCATCAACCCTCATCGAGGGTAGGCTAATCCGCACCAGTTTCCCAACCTGGTATTTTCAGAACCTCACATTGAAGGAGGTTTGCCTAAAGAGAACGTGCTGAGAATGGAAAGAACATTTTTCTGGCATATCTCCTATGTCGAGGCTATTTGCCAGCTGGAAGAGAGCCACTAAAAACCTAATAGTTAAGGAAGCATAAAGATAGATAGAAAATACACGTAGTATAAAATATCAATGTCAAACGCTAGCAGGTGAAGTAATATTGAGTGCTTCCAAACTGAACTACGCTTGCAGTTGGAAAAGAATCTGGAACAGAGAGACCTTGACTATACTTATGACGATCAGAGCCCTTGCGAATGAGAGGAAAATAACCGTCAACAATAAAATAGGAGTATTATATTATTAGTAAATAAGTATTGAGATGGTTATTTCATAGAAAAGGTTGAATAAAAGTAAAGTTAGAATGGAGGCTTCGGTTGTTGGTAAAGGGCATTGATAAAGGGTTTGATGTTAAGATATACCCCGATTACTTGATAATACTTTACTGATTCTTGTCATCGTAAAAGGAAATGATCAGGGGCGAAGAAAAGTCATAAATAAGCAGGAATACAACCAATAGCTAGAGAGAAATGTTAGTTTTATACGAATGGCCGCAAAATTGTCCACCAGAAATGGCAGTACAATACCAATACATGCACGGTATAGCACTACAATTTTTCTGACATAATACAACTGTTCATTGAGCAGCCTCTCCAAGCATTGCTATGGTGTTTGGATTCTTTACTCTGAATTGGACAATAGCAACCAGATGATTGCTCAACCTTTGTAAGGATTGCCAAGGAATACTAACGAGGTCAAACTTCCCATTATAAAGACTCAATACCACCAGATTTCTATCCGGTTCTTCATGGTTTCAGGATAAAACGGTGACGTACTTAAATGTTGATCAAGGAGATTCTTACTTAGGGCATTTGCTTACCCGAAGAAGGTCATCGATACGTAACAAAGGAGCCTCAGAGTTTTCAGGAAAAGGAAGGATTTTGTTTCCTCCTT
>RDPX01000024.1:2467134-2535724 GCA_003991215.1 Morbakka virulenta
TTACTCATTCGGGAAATAAAACCAACATTGAATACATAGGATGAGTACAAAAGCCGCGAATTAGTCATAAAAATTTAACTTGTCAACAAGGTCCCTCAAGAAAGGTTTCTCAATTATCCTAGTTTATTCAAAAAGATTGAAGATTTGAATTCACAGTGTTACATTTCGTTATAGCTATGTATACTGCAGAGAGATGTTGACATGAGATAAGAAATATTGCATTCAGCAGTTTTACTGTTTTTGTATTTTTACCTTGTAGCCTGAAGATGAAGTATTAACTTCAAAATATATTGCAAAATTAATGGAATGACATTGTTGGCTTGATTATATATCAATGAAACCAAAGAAATTATTTCATAGGATCGGCAGATGGCTTCTTCGAAACTCTCAAGCTTAGTTTCACCTTAGCAGAGACAATACGGTAATCAGATCCCACAGAGGAGAAAGGTGAATATGCTCGACAATTTTTTATGCTGTTCTGCTATTTCTTACGGGTCAAAATGTAATGTAGTTGGGCTCTGCTGCCATAACGATGTTCAAATGTCCACAGCTGGTGTTTGGATTTCATAAACTTGGTGTTTGCTGGACAAAGATTGAATTCCTCCATAAGGTCAACAAGGTGTTCACCATTACGATTGTTGTTGGTATGAAAGGTGAACTTAGCAATGTCAGATCCAAGCTTTGCATTGAAGTTTCCCGGGATTAAAAGAAAATTGTGAGCTGGAACATTTTCAAGAAAAGATCGTAGAGTGTTCTAAAACTGATCGACATCTGCGTCACTATTATGGTTGTGTGGACTATAGCATGATATTAAAGTTGTTTTGAGATGCCCTCAAAATCGGCAGTGATGACTCTTGGTGATAACATTTCTATTTTTGATACATTTTCCATGGCTTTTGGTTACAGTAGGAGACCTACACCACCTACGGAAGAGTTGAAAGAATTTTTCAAACAAGAGGCAGTAGCACGGTAATAGTCTTCGATTTTGTGGTACACAATATTAGTGTCAGAATGAAAGAAGAGATGCTCTTGAATAGCAATGATATCAATTTTCTGATCCACAGCACTTTTGATAAGTTCGTTTAGACGAGATGGTGGATTTAGTGTTCTAGTGTTAAATGTGCTGATGAAAATATGGCTTCTGCATGAATCAATTTTTGATCTCATTCCTTCATCATCAGGTACAGCCTGTCCTGAAGGATTTTGAATTGTACCGTCATTGGTTCCAAAGGATGAAAAAGATTTAGGAAGTTGACCAAGAATAGTAGGGTCTGGACCAATATCTACAGGTGAACCAGAATAATTGGTGTCCTGAGTATTTGGAACCCTGGTGCAGTTAGTAGTGTTAGAAATTCATAATTTTGTCAGTAGCTGAATACTTGATACTCCTCTAGAGCTATCAAGGATAGTTTTATCGTGATACCATCACTAGATGGGCTGCCTACCACGGCTTAGAGATGCCCATCAACCCTCATCGAGGGTAGGCTAATCCGCACCAGTTTCCCAACCTGGTATTTTCAGAACCTCACATTGAAGGAGGTTTGCCTAAAGAGAACGTGCTGAGAATGGAAAGAACATTTTTCTGGCATATCTCCTATGTCGAGGCTATTTGCCAGCTGGAAGAGAGCCACTAAAAACCTAATAGTTAAGGAAGCATAAAGATAGATAGAAAATACACGTAGTATAAAATATCAATGTCAAACGCTAGCAGGTGAAGTAATATTGAGTGCTTCCAAACTGAACTACGCTTGCAGTTGGAAAAGAATCTGGAACAGAGAGACCTTGACTATACTTATGACGATCAGAGCCCTTGCGAATGAGAGGAAAATAACCGTCAACAATAAAATAGGAGCTACAAATAACATCTTTCATTCTATTTTAACAATGAGGAAAAGTATTGAGATGGTTATTTCATAGAAAAGGTTGAATAAAAGTAAAGTTAGAATGGAGGCTTCGGTTGTTGGTAAAGGGCATTGATAAAGGGTTTGATGTTAAGATATACCCCGATTACTTGATAATACTTTACTGATTCTTGTCATCGTAAAAGGAAATGATCAGGGGCGAAGAAAAGTCATAAATAAGCAGGAATACAACCAATAGCTAGAGAGAAATGTTAGTTTTATACGAATGGCCGCAAAATTGTCCACCAGAAATGGCAGTACAATACCAATACATGCACGGTATAGCACTACAATTTTTCTGACATAATACAACTGTTCATTGAGCAGCCTCTCCAAGCATTGCTATGGTGTTTGGATTCTTTACTCTGAATTGGACAATAGCAACCAGATGATTGCTCAACCTTTGTAAGGATTGCCAAGGAATACTAACGAGGTCAAACTTCCCATTATAAAGACTCAATACCACCAGATTTCTATCCGGTTCTTCATGGTTTCAGGATAAAACGGTGACGTACTTAAATGTTGATCAAGGAGATTCTTACTTAGGGCATTTGCTTACCCGAAGAAGGTCATCGATACGTAACAAAGGAGCCTCAGAGTTTTCAGGAAAAGGAAGGATTTTGTTTCCTCCTTCTCCCTCTGGCCCCTAGCCACTGCAGTGTATGCAAAATTATCATTACTTACAGTTGTTATAACTTGATTAAAACGAAATGTGTCTTTTGTGTCTAGCCTCAGAAGTCAAGATTTTTTTCAGTATAATATTGCAACTCCGATAAGTTAAATATCTCTGATAAACCGCCACTAAAAAGTTGTGGTCTTTGCCAAAAATTATCGTCCATGTTCAAATAACTTTCAGAAAAATTTAATGTGTTTGACATAAACTGCAGAAAATTTTAACCAAAGAACTTGCGAGTTTTGGTCCACATTTGAGTAAAAAGATAAAGAAAATAATATATTTCCAAGGCTCTTGGCAGGGTAGCTAAATATGATTTGTAATTTCTTCATGGCTTTGCTCGGGTAAAGAAAACCACGAACTGTGCACAATAAGTGAAGTGCAGTATCATTACAGTCATTTTCTAAGAACCTAATTATTAAATTATTCATTTTAGTTTTTATTCATTTATTTAATAATATTGAAAAAGGTTGCGTCGTAGTCAATTAGTAAATAACTAATATTACTGTTCCCCTTAAAAGACCTGTTGCAAAAGTAAAACAAAAACGATAAAGTGCAATTAGTGTTAGACGCTAAAACAGGAAAAATACAACTATGTCATAAAATACTGTATAACATTTTTAAATTGTTGCAATTTTTTTCGAGGTAAAAACAAGGGAAAATAACGAATATTTCATTGGTGACTTTTTCCCTTGAGTTAATAAGTTAGCTCAATCTGACCCCAAACATTTTCCCCGACTTTTTCACACCTTGTAAATTACAAAGATATTAGGAAACAAATAGAAAAACAGAGTATGAAAATGTTACTTCTGTCAAAGGGGAAATCTAATAGAAACCTGAACCTGTTCCTTGCTAGTGTTTTATGTCAAAACTAGAGCCGTTCTCTGTTTGTCAATAGTGTGTGTAGGGAGGAAGCGGCAGCGAATATGCAATAGAGGGTCTTTATAGGACTACCCTGTGTAATATGTACCATCGCGCTTTGGTAAGGTCCTAGGGAACTTGGGTTTCGGGGAAACTCGGGAGCTAACGTTTTCCCAACCCATTTTTCTCTCTTTTTGGTCATGCCCGGGTGCGGCACAAATCGAGTGCGACAGAGAAAAAAAATCCTCGCGAATGTATGTCAAATTAGACTACATTGTTGATTGAATTTTTTTTGTGTCATTGTTGTTGTTTTTCGGTGCACCTTTTCATCATTTGTACAAGTAGAACTTTCGCAATGAGCCACAACGACATTGTTTTTTGGTTATCAATCCTCTTTTCGGATTAACTTTTAATTTGCTGGGCTTTCGTCTGTAGAGCACAGACTTTTGAGACTATGGCTGAAGTCCATGTCATAGGAGAGATACTTGGTGCAAGTGGCTTTCCAGCAAGTAGTTTGTATTGCAAGTGGTCAATCCATGTTGTTGGATCATGGAGAATTCTAGCAGGCCTTAAAGAAGGCCAGACACAATTAGATGACCCACAGAATGAGGAGTATGCAGTGTGGGCACATCCCATTGATATTCACTTTGCTACAAAAGGACTGAAAGGATGGCCCAAACTGCACTTTGAAGTATGGCATCAAGATAGTTTTGGTAGAAATGAAGTGTACGGATATGGATTTTGTCACATTCCAACTTCACCAGGAACTCATAAAGTAGACTGCGTTACTTGGAGACCAACAGGGTCAACATATTTAGAAGAAATTAGAACGTACTTTGTTGGTGGATCACCACAACTAAGGAACACTGATATTATATACACTGCGCCAGACAGGCACCGCCTACGTACTACTGCAATGGGAACAGTACATTTAGAACTGGGGGTCATTGTTAGGAATTTTGACAAATTTGGCATTGAATGTTAATTCTTCGTTAAGAAAAGTTGGTATTATTTCCCATACCGCTCAGTTGACTCGATTTTTCATACAGATATTTGTGTAACTCATAACATGTAGAAAGTGTACATTAAAAAAAAAAAAATTGCCAGAAATAGTTTTGGGGATAGCAAGAATCATGGTCTATTGTTCCAGGTTTATTGTACAGGGTTCAATTTGTATAACTCCGCCAAGTTTATTGAGTATCAAAAGAGAAGTCCAGTCCTTAGTTAAACTGGGTTTTGTTTAAGGCCTGCTTTTGAAGTAATTTTTTTGTCTCGAAAGTAGTCTTAACGCTTTTCCCCGTGTTTTCTGTTGATTTTCTGAAAGCTACCAACAAAAGTATGGCCACTAATAACATACTTTTATAAATGCAACGAGAAATACCTAAGAAACATTAAAAGAGTTCGACAATTCAGTAGAGATGAATTCTTCATGAAGGGTTAACAATTTGTTAACCAGTCAAACACCTTTTTGTTTAAAATTAACAATTTTAGGAAGAAATATTAACCTTTGAGCATGCATTATGCATACTAATTTCAAACACAGCAACTACAAATTCCCCTTTATACATAACATGAAATCTTTTGCCCCAAGTGATTGATGGCCTGCCAACTAAAAAGAAATGAAGACAAGGCCATTTTCACTCATTTACATTTTAAGAGTTACAATTGGTACAGTGATAAATTTTTCCGGAAGTTGTGTTTTCACTCAAAGAAAACATTTGGAATGCAATTTTTATTTGATAACATCCCTGGTAACATAGAAGTATATGTGATTTAAGGTGCAAGATATCTTTTAAGGTCTTGTAAAAATTATCACATTTTATAAATGTAGAAATCATGTCAATACTAAAGAGATGTTTGATTTGGTGTGTTATCTTTTTAAAATTTTCTCTAAAATATGCACCTTAGAATGGTGATTTATGTTTGAAATTTGATTTAAATTTTTTTTCATTCTCATTTTTTAAACCAAGATTGAAATACTGTAATGTATTTCATTACATGCAGATTATCTTTGTTTTACAGGGTAGGTTATCAAGACATGCCAACTGCTAATTTTTGTGTGTGATAGAGTGCAAGAGATATGTATATTTTTACTGAAAAACACTGAGAAAAATTTACTCTAAGTTTCTGCCATAAGAACATAGTGATGTCCTTATGGCAGAAAGTTTAGAAATGCACAGGTTTTTGAAGTTGTGGTAAACACAATAGCCTAGTATCCCAGCATGGAACATTATTTCAAACAATACTTTTGAGCCAAGTGCTGCTTTTGCAACAAATCAACACCCTTCTATATAATAATATGAAGTTTAACAACCGTGTGCCTATCAAAAAAGTGTGATCTTCAATGGTAAGACAATAACTAATGCTAACTACAGTTTTTGTTTCCCTTGCAACATAAAAAGATAGATATCTTTTATAGGGACAATGAAGAACACTTTGTTTCATCTTACCTAAACTCAGTTGATGAAATATTTGCAAGTTTTCACTGAAAAATGTGTTTTAATCCTGCATACAGTGGAATTTAATGAAATGTTGTACATTATTTACTTAACTATTAAATTGGATATCGCAATTTGACAGTATACAGGTATTTTTTCCAAGTATTGGCCCTTATTTATTTACCTATATTTGAAATTTGTAAAACAGGAAAATTTATTTTGGTATAATTAGAAGAACCAAGGGATAAATTGGACCAAATAGCCTCCTGCACCTGGTTACCTTTTTTAAGATATAAAAATAGCTTCTTTCTGGAAAAACAAATAATTTCTTAAATAAATCATACCACTTGGTAAAAGAAATGCCATTTGTCTTTAACAATATTATCTTCTAAACCAGGGCTACTACCCTATTTGCCACACATTTTTACCTGTCAAGATATTTTTCTTACACAGTATAATTCTGACCAAACATACTTTAATCATCATAATCTTTTCCCAGTATTTTTTTCATTTGAGGTTGGAGTTTCTCAATTCTCAAATAGAAAATCCTATGTTTTTATATCTTTAAGGGCTTGTTAAGTTGTTTTAGATTAATTTAGTGCTTAAGGCCTGAATACTTGGTACATTCTTTTTAGAGTTTATTTTCCCACCCCCAACTCTAAGCTGTAACTTTGAAAGCCTATATTATTCATGCTTAAACTTGTGAACCATGTTGTACTATCATCCTTATTATTGCCATAATGACACTAAAGGTGGATTTGTCATACTTTACAATCTGATACACATGATTTTGATGGTGTGTTTTTAAGAATGCTGAAACAACTATGTCATTTTGTCAAGAGTCAGAGTTTCCCATTGAAAATATTGTATGCACATTCAACTTTATTTTCAGAAGTAAAACAGACTGTTAAAGTGTGTACACAGCAAAGCACAGTTTTATCATATTTTAAATGTTTTGGTTAAGTAATCTTGAATGAGCCATACAGCTTTTTTAAGCTCATTAAAAAATATATTTATATATTTCCTTTGTGATTTTATTGGAAAATTTGGTTTAGATATGGCACTCTATTAATTACTATATACTTTTAGCAAATGAAAGATGTAATATCTTGAAAATTCTGAACTTTATGGACTCAGAGGAAGCCATAGATATAAGAGCTTTATCATGTCATGAGTCGTAAGCTTTTTTTCAAAGATGTAATATGTCTAGAATTTAAGTCATGGTATAAGAGATGAGTATGTCTACATTTAATTCAATGCTGTATGTATATAGAAACTTGCAATATACACTTGGCAATTATTTGCAGATAATTAATGGATTGATTGGATAGGTTTGAAGAAAAAATGAGGATGACCTTGAGAATTTGAAGGGTTGAGTGTAGGCATGCTCAAGATGATTTTGGGCAAAGGATAGCCAATTTCTAAACCCATAAGATACAAGCTAGAATGTTAAAGTGATGTCAAAGTGTGAATGATAATGATTGTGAGATGCTAGTGATTTGACCAGAAAACACTGTTTTTTCACTACAAATGAATTTCATCAATTGAACAGTCATCATCATCATCATCATCATCATATTCGGTTTAACGTCCGGTTTACATGCTAGCATGTGTTGGACGATTTCTTGAAATTGACTTCCATGTTATCCTATCCTTCACCAGGTCTCTGCTGACACCTTTTTGTTTCAGATCCATCCTTATCACTTCCTCCCATGTTTTCTTTGGTCTTCCTCTGCCAGTGGTTCCTGCCACCTTGATTGTTCTGCATCTACTTGTCCAAGCATTCTTGTCCATTCTCTCCACATGACCAAACCAACGAAGCCTCCTATTCTGCATACAGCTGCCAATACTGTCCAGATTTAATCTCCTTCTGAGTTCATTAGAACTGAGCCTGTCCTTTAGACTTACGTTGCACATCCATCTTATCATTCTCATGTCATTCCGCTCCATGCGGCTGACATCTTCAGCTTTCACTGGCCAAGTTTCACTGCCATACATCATTGTGCTACGTACACATGCCTGGTAGACTCTACCTTTGGTAGGTAATGGCAGAGCTCTGCTGGTTAACAATGGCATCAGCTCCCTGAACTTACTCCATCCACTGTTAACCCTTGCTGTAACACTTGCACCAGCTCCCCCCTCAGCTCCAAGGGTGTCACCAAGGTAGCAAAACTTCTGGACAACTTCAATATCCTCATCCTCCAAATGCACTTTATGTAGGTCTAAGTCACAGGTTGCCTCTCCTTCTTTGCACCTCTTGCAGCTAAAACGGTTAGTTTCTGTCAGTTTGCCCTTTATTCCACTGCACCGTTTATGTACCCAGTGCTTGCAAGTACCACAATAGATTGAGTTGCTCCCAACTCCCTTCCCACAGACTGAACAGGGAAACTTTCCTTTCTCCAATGGCTTTCCTAAATTGCAACCACTGACCATCACTTTTGTCTTGCCCATGTTCACTCTCAAACCTTTACCTTCCAAACCCTTCTTCCAAGTCTCTAACTTAGCAAGTAGACCATCCAATGTCTCACAGGAGAGAACCAGGTCATCTGCATATAGCAATTCCTCTGGGCAACCCTTTCGAAACTCTCTTGACAGTGCTTCCAAAACACAAATAAAAAGCAGTGGACTTATTACAGATCCCTGATGAACTCCAACACCCACACCAAAACTCTCAGTATAGGAACTGTTGACCCTTACCCGACTTTTAGCATTTCTGTACATTGCCTGAACAACCTTAATCAGCCATTCACTTACTCCTAGTTTCCGTAAAGCCCACCAAACAACTTCTCTTGGCACTCTGTCAAAGGCTTTTTCCAAATCCACAAAGGCAAAGTACAGCTTCTTGTTTTTCGCAAGGTACTTCTCTTGCATTTGTCTAAGGATAAAAATGGCATCAATAGTTCCTCGTCCAGGCATAAAACCAAATTGCATGTTATCAATGTTTATTTCAATTCTAATTTGTTTTTCCATAACTCTTTCAACAACTTTCAGGACTTGGTCCATTAACTTTAATCCTCTGTAATTATCTCTTTCTAGAGCTTCTCCTTTTCCTTTGTAACAATTGATAATTGTACTTATTTCCCAGTCCTCAGGAATGACACCATCTCTTATGATCTGATTTGTTAGATCAGTGATCATCTCTATACTTCTTTCACCTGCAGCTTTGACCATCTCTGCCACAATTCCTGAAGGACCAGCTGCTTTGCCTTTCTTCATTTTCTTTACAGCTTCCCTCACCATTTCTTTCTCAATGAAAATGGCTGGTCCAGATACTGTTTCTACCTTTCCAAGATTTTCTCTATCCCAAGAAAACTCTGTGTTCAACAATCTCTCATAATAGCACTTCCAGGCATTCTTCTTTTCAAGTTCACTTGTTGCAAGTTCTCCATCATCATTCCTGATACACTTTTCTCCAATGATATCCTGATTAGTCTTGATCATCTGCTTAGCTATCTTGAATACTTCATTCTTCTGGTCATCTCTACACATTATGTCTGGAAACCTTCTTTTCTCGGCATCCATCTTTGCTTTGTAGATTGCTTGCCTAGCTACTCTCTTGGCCTCCAGATACCTTTCTTTGTTAACTAACCCCTTTTTCCATTGACTCCACAGCCTTCTCTTCTCTTTCACATAATTTTCAACAGAAGTATTCCACCACCATGTCACTCTATGACGTGGAGGCCCTTTTGTCCAGCCACAGACTTGGTCTGTGGCTTTTAAAAGTGTATCCTTGATCTTCTCCCATTGCTCTTCTACACTTCGTAGGTCTTTTCCTGGACTGGCTCCCACAATTCCATTCACTTGATCTTCAAAGGCCTGCTTTACTTGTCCATCATTTAGTCTCCACACCTTTCTCCTTGGGATATACTTTCTTTTCACTTTATGTACTTTCTTAATCCTGAAGTCACAAATTACTGGCTTATGCTGGGTCACAAATTCTTCACCGGGTATCACTTTTACATCTTGCAAATACTTCCTGTCTTTTGTCTTTACCAAAATGTAGTCCACTTGAGTCATAGCTGTCCCAGACTCATAGGTTACCAGATGGCTATCCCTTTTCTTAAAAATAGTATTCGCCACCAACATATCCATGGCAAGTCCAAACTCTAGAATTCTTTCACCCTCCTTATTTCGGTCACCATATCCATTTCCTCCATGGACTCCCTCAAACCCAGATGCTGTTCTTCCAACATGGCCATTTAGATCACCTGCAATAGCAACAATTTCTTTCTCTGCCAGCTTACCAGTGACTGCAATGAGACTGTCATAGAATTCATCCTTGTCTTCTTCACTTAAGCCACATTGTGGTGCATACACTGATATTGCTGTGAAGATTGTCTCACCTATCATCAGTTTAATCAGCATAATTCGATCATTTATGCGTTTGACATCAATCACCTTGTCTATCCATTTCTCTGCAACAAAGATACCTACACCACCTGTGCCTTTTCCATTACCAATCCAAAACAGCTTGTATGTTGCCTTTTTCCCTTCTATCATTCTTACAGATTTCCCTCTCCATCGTGTTTCTTGCATGCAGCACAAATCAATGTGTCTTCGCTCAAGAAACTCTGCTACTTCACCAGATCTACCTCTCAAACTTCCCACATTCAGACTACAGAGTCTGAAGCTTGTCATCACTTCCTTCGGTTGATGTAGTAGCTTGATAACGGTCTGATTTTGCCTACATCGAGCAAAGGTCCTACCGTGCGCGACACCTTCACTTAAATTAGTTCCAGTCTCGTTTACGCAGTTATACCGGATATCTTTGGATGTCATTTCATGGTATGATGAGGCAGTGTTTTTATAGGCCGGATGCCCTTCCTGACACCAACCCATTAAGGTAATGGGGACCAGTGTTTTTATCGAGACACCATCTCTAGGTGATTGCCATCCAAGGCTGAAGAGCGCTTCACCTGCCCGTGAGAGAAAGACTATACCCCGCCAGTCCTCAAACTGGTATTTCATGCTTGAATGAGACCAAGCATGGTCTTCGGGGTTAAGTCCAATTTTTATATCCTAAGCTTTTTGAAATATTTGATTTAGCCACCCAAGTAATGTCTAAAAGAGAAGTGGTCATTTCATGATTTTACCCAGGTGTTTTTATGTGCTAAAATCAATTTTTGTTGTTGTTTAATGGACTGTGGCATTATACCATTTATTTCCATTCTTCCAGTATTAACATTTCTGTCATATTGTAAACCAGAATGGGTGTTAATGCATAAAAGAAATGTTGGTTATTTTTTGTAGCTTGGAATCCTTAGAAACTCTTTAAAGTTCAGTTATGGTGCTCACTGTATGCATCTGATTTTTTCAGCTTTTAAGGTGCAAATTTTATCAGTGTGATTGGTCTGTATTATGTAGAAGATTCTTTTATTGAGACATTTTGCTACAGTTCTTGATTGAAGCCAGAACTTTATTCTCTCTATTCCACTAAAACGTCTGACTATGGTTGCTGAGCATATTTGGCAGAGTTGTTTAGAGACTTAGAAGTTAATGTAGCTGTTTAAAACACTTTTCTGAAGCAGGTTTCATGTTAAAAAATTGAAAGTGTAGTGATTATTTAGAATGATAGGCCTATACTTTGTTAAACATTGCAAGATAAACATGAAGTTTCTGGAGTTCATTTTTCATATTTTCTTGGCCAATAACTTCTGACAACTTGTGGAGAGTTGTCAGGTTAGGCAGTTTGCATATTCACAGTACTCAATGGACAATTTTGAATGGGCTAGGAAGGTCTAAGGTCTTGTTTGCCAAATTGTCACTTCAGGGGTTTCTGTAAGGGATCTGTGGTTGCATAAAATAATTGTTTTAAGAAACTAATGCCATTGTGTGGGCCATAAAATGTCACATATAAGTAAGATTGGAACTCTTTCTTTTCCCACAAAATGAGATGCAAAGCTTTCTTTGTAACAGTAACCCCCTCTGTCACTGAGGGTGCTTAAAGTATATTACAAGCTTTTTTACATGGCTGTTTGAACTCCATTCTGTTTATAGTTCTTGCAGGTAAATGTAGAGTGTGTTTATGCTTGTCATAGTGTGCTCAGCAGCCAATAAAACATGGTCATGAGTTGGTTTGGAGAGGGTGTGAAAACTCATACATGGCAACAAGCTTGGACATATCTGAAAAGGCGCAAAGCTTTTGGATAGATCCATTACAATTAGCACAGCATTCTCGGGACACCTCTTGCAATTTCTTGATTTTCTTGATTATTGTCAGCCACTTGAACTAAATTGTAGATACTCCCACATTGGATATCACTTCTCTTCAGTAGGAGCCAACTCTCCATAAGTACTTTATATAAAAGTGTAACAACTTACTCTTCTTCTAAAAATATCTAGTTACTTTGCTTGTAAATGATTAAGATTAGTCAGGCTTTTTGATATGCTCACATAGAGAACAGTTTTTTGAATTTATTGTGTTTAGCCTTGGATTCTGGTCAATATTTTCTTGGCATTATTGAATATCCTTCATCCTGATTTTGTCATATTTAACTGTTACTTATACTTGGTGACTTTGTTCCATTTGATTTTTTATTTATTTACTTGTTTATTTATATGCCATTTGGTTTATCCTCAGAAGATAAATTTTAGATGTTGTTGTTTTAATTAATTAATTTTTCTATGAAAAAATTACATCCAGTAATATAATGTGGTGACAACATAATTAATTTGATTAGTATTCAAAACAGATAGGCATAGTCCTTGTAATTCTGCTGGTATGCATAATAGGTGGCTACAACCCACATAATCCCTAAGCAACAATATTTATTTACATAGTTGTATACGAGCTTCTAATATTTTTTTGATAATGCAATGCTACTATTTTATACAGAAATTCCATTTAAATAAGCAGGCTTGTCCTTGTGAAATCAATCAATGAGTTTATAATTCAATATCAGATAGTGAGTATTGTTAAGAAGTCACTGCCAGTGTAACATTGTGAACAAGACTGTTTTGTCTACACTGATAATTTGGTAATAAAGAATCATCATCAGGAATGGATAGCTTGATTTCAAGAAGTCATGGCCCTCTTCACCAGCTCTCTCTGGATGTTCCAGTCTTGGGCAACTCTCATTGCTTCTGGCATTGTCAATCTGCAGAGACCTTTGGTTTTATCACACAGTCGAGTTTTTGGTCTGTCACTGCTCCTTTTTGCAATAACCATGCCCTTAAGAAGAGTCTTTTCTAGACTGTCATGCTTCAAGATGTGACCTATGAAGGATACCTAGCGTGTCTGTATTGTGTTTAACATTAACTCATTAGTTACTCTGTCTGCCTGACTGATATGAAGAATTCTGCGATAACACCACAGTTAAGCTTCCCAGCCATTTTCTGTCTGATGTCTTTAGGGCCCAACATTCTGACCCATAAGTTGCTATCAAGAACAGGAGTCTTTTCTTTGTCTTAAGTGATATATTTCTATTCTTCCAGATAGTGAGAGCAATCGCAGCATTTTTTGCAACTGCTATTCTTTTTTTTATTTCTTTGCAATCATAATATTTGTTTGAGAATGTAGCCGCCAGGTGTATGAAGTTGTTAACATTTTCGACTGTTTCGTTGTTGATGGTGATATGGAATTAAGCATGATTAGAAGCTTTACAGATTCCACGACCTTTGTTTTCCTTACTTTAAGAAACAGTCTGCTAGCTTCACTGTCCCTTTTCACCCTGACCACCAGTTTCTTGCAGTTCAGTCATACTCGAAGCAATCAGGACAACATTACCAGCCTATCTTTTGTTCGGCATTTTTGTGTTCTGCGACATCTATTCCTCCTTCAAATCCCACTAGTGTCTTCCTCATGATTGACTCCGAGTATATATTAAACAAATGAGGTGACAGGGTACAGCCTTGTCTGACGCCTTGTTGGATTTCAAACCATTCCGTTGGTTCTTAGATTGTTCTTACAGTAGATCTCTGTTGCTCATACATGGATTTCAGCAGTAATATTATGTGAACAGGAAGAGGAGTCGTGGCTTAATGGTTAGTGCAATGCATTGTAACCAGGAGTCCCGGGTTCGATTCCCCAAGCTGTCGAGGAGAATTTGGAACTTAACAAAGAAAAAAAAGCCATTGGTTGGTGTCAGGAAAAGCATCCGGCCAAGAAATCCCTCACTGCCAAATCAAAGTCCCTCTGAAGGGCACCAGCTGAGCCCCAATTGCTGGGGGGAAATGACGTTAAAACTAAAAAAAAATATAAAAAATTATGTGAACAGGAAATCCCATATCACGAATGTCATTCTATAATATATCATGCGCAACCTTGTCAAAAGCCTTAGCGTAATTGATGAAGTACAAATGTAAGTCTTTGTCCCGTTCCCTATTCTTTTCAATAACCATTTTTAGTTAGAGGATCTCATTCCTTTAGTTTGGTCTTCATTCGGTTTGCAATGATTTTCAGTAGAATTATGCTACTGTGGCTAGTAAGAGCAATTGTTGTTGGGCCACTTCTGGGTGTCTCCTTTTTTTTGGAATCGGCACAAATACCAAGTCCATTCAGTATTTTGTTTCATATTGTTTCTTTCCAGATTTTTGTCCAGAGTTGACAGTAGAAACTTTCTAGAATAACACCGCCTTTCTTGATCATTTCTGTTATGATTTCATCTACGCCAAGACTCTTACCTGTTTTATGATCATTGGTGGCTGCACTAACTTCTTCCTGAAGGGGTGGTTGTTCAATTTTTGAACGTTCGCAGTTCACTTGATTGGAGCAGATGTTGGGATCTTTCACGTACAGTTTTAAGCAGTATTTCCTCCATCTTTGCTTGACTTGGTCACTGTCACACAAAATCGTTCCATCTTCGGGCTCGATTTAGTCAGCCCTTGGTTTGAACTTTTTAGTGAGGTTCTTAACAACTTTTTATAGCTACTTGGTGGAGTTGGTGGTAGCATTTTCTTCCACGTTTTTGCACAAGTCGTTGACATGTGCTTCTCTGTCTTTCCTCGTCATTCTCTTGATCTTGATATTCTGATTGTAATATATGGCTTTCTCCTCGCGTGGGTTTAAGCCTTCGACTTTGATTCCTAGTCTTTCCTGAACTTCCTTCACTGTGTCATCCGATATCCATTGCATGGTTTTCTTTTTCTTTCTTGGTATTTTGTCCTTTGCAGTGTCTGGTAGGATGTTCTTTCCTCTGTTCACCATTTCGTTGAGTGTCTTTTCCGCATCGCACATAAGTAAAGCTTCAAGTATACCTGTGTTATTGCAACTTTAAAAACGGTATCAGCTGATTCGTAATCTAGCCTCAAATGTGGGATTAGTCGCTCAACCTTCTTGAATCTGACTTACAACCCCGCAGTTGAAAGTTGGTGGTCACTGTTGTAGTCACCCCGTGGTCTAGTTTTAACGTTTTTGACACAGCTTCTCCATTTATGGTTTACCGTGATGAAGTCAATTTGGTTGCACAACTTTTTTTTAGGCGAGGTCCTGGTATATAAGTGTCGAGGATGGTGTTTGAACATCGTGTTCAAGATCGCAAGGTTGTTTGAGCTACAAGAATCAACCAAGTCTTCTCCTCTGTCACTTCGATCTCCTAAACCATATTGTCCGCATATCGTGTTGGGGCATCTGGTGACGCCCACTTTGGCATTCTTGTCTCTTATGACAACTGTGATATCTCTGCTTGAGATCGAGTCAAGGGTGTCCTGAAGACTATTGTGGAACTCTTCTATTTCTTCTTCTTTTGCCACACTGGTCGGTGCATAGCTCTGGGTAATGCTGATGTTGTGAGGCTTTGCTTGTATTCTAACTTTGATTAGTCGATCACTGTTTGGGCTGTAGTCGATGAGTGAATACTGGTGTATTTACCAGAATTACAGCAACACCTTGACTGTATCCATCTTCCTTACTGGAAAAAAGAATGGTCTCATTCTCTGCAATTCGGAAGCTACATTGGCCATTCTAGTTGGTCTCAGAGATGCCTAGGATTTGGAGGTCACGTCTTCTCATCCCGTTGCACACAGTACTCAGCTTTCCCAGCTCTTTTATCTTACTGACATTCCATGTGCTTAGCTTGAACAAATTGCGGAATCTAGATGGCACCTTAATGAGCCGATTGCACCAGTAGCACTGGATCACGCCTCAATTAAGGAAAACCACTGTCCTGCTGCCAACAGCTTCACCGTAACCCTGGCACAGGGAGCAAGTGGGGTACTATACTTGCTCAAGGCAACCCTGAGATGCAGTTTAAACATAATATTCAAGACGCAATAACGAATACTTGTTGCAAAATTCCTTGAAATCTCATTTGTTCCTGTGTGACCACTGTAGGCATCTGGTTACAATGTCTTGTCATGATCACGCCACTACACATTCCCATTCTTATCTGCTGTGATTGCATTATCACCTCTGCAGAAGCTTCTCTTGTGGCACAGTTTGTTCTTAAAAGCCTTTTCAATTTCAAAATACCTCTGGTAGTATCAGAAGCAGTCGATATTTATTTCAGGAAAGCAAAAAAAATATCCTTGTGCATCTTGCACAAGAAGCTGTATACATCTTCACAAACGTCTTGAGAATCTGCAAAATTAGAGAAAGTGAGTGAATATCTTTGAACATTAGTTCATTGAAATGCATGCTGTAACACTTCTTCTTTAGCACACCTGCTCGTTTTTTTATTGTAGATGCCCCATCAAAGTTATTCCAGCCATCATTTCAAAAGGAAAATGACATTGTCAAAATATTACCTAAATACTTTAGCAGGGCTTTAGATGCAGCCCTTTATACGGTGGAAGAATGCCAACAAATCTTTAAAAACATTACATGTATTACTGCAACAGCACATGAAGGACATCATTTTGGTCATGGAAACGTAATTTCACTCATAATATATTATTGCATAAAAACCATTTGTAAGTATATTATTGCTGATGCGATAGAACCAAATATCTTGCTCTGTGAAAATTCTTTATGAAAAATGTTGATATTTTTTTACCAAGAAGGCCAACTCTTCTCTTCCTTTTGCCTTGTCTTTTTGTTTACTGGTGAATGTTTAAGTTTTTTAAATATGTTCATACATAGCAGTACCTTATCAAAGGAGCCTGTTTGAAATATTTAAATGAGCAATAAGTCTATTTTTCCATAGCTGCTGTTTTCCTTTTGCATAGTCATCAAACTCAATGGTAGCTTGAATCATCTTGCTTGCATCTTTTGCAGTACGTTTGTTTATCCTGTACTGTTCTCAGTTTATACAAATGATGATGCTCCGTAAACCTGTTTATATTCTGTGCAGCGTCTACAGAAAGCAGTGTTTTTTTTAAGGCGATACAACAACCATCAGTAACTTGAAACCATTCTAGCTGAAAATATGCTTGTTTTTGGTACAATTCTTCTCTTTCAAAGTAAAATTGTCTCCTTCTTGAACCATTGATTTGATATACTATAAGTTGTGGCACTATAAGCTTCTCCAAGTAAGAGGGGAGCTGCACTCTACTTTCAAGAGTGTTTATTTTGTCATTTTCAATGATGGCTAAGACCACATTGTCTAAAATTAATGTAGAGGGCTTGGATTGGCATCAAGTGATCCATTTTCTGGACTAGCGGGACATTGCTGGAAGCATATTTTAGAATGGGCAAGGAAAAAAAACTTGGCAAAAATATATTATTGGTTACACACATAATGGGAAATTGCCAGCAAATTACTCATCTCCCAACATTTCAGACAACTGGCACAGATTTCTGACAACAGAAAAGGGAACTAGCTAACATTTACCCTTATTACTGCATCGGAATTCTCGACTACTTTTTATGTCAATAAAAGTAATTTGCACCAATACAGTCATTTTGAGTAGGGTATTCATAGGGTATTCATAATGTGTTCAAGCCTTGTTATTTAAAAGAGATAATAATAACAGAATGATAAAGATTTTGATTTGTATATTTCATCACACTCCCCTTTTCAAAACAAACGATGCTCTTAAACATATAGAAATGGTGATGCATGAAACTGTAAGGGAGTTTGACTCCACCTTTGGGTTCCCCTATTTTGGCCTATCAGGAGATTCAGTCGGTTTGAGGTTAAGAATCCACTACCTTTTAACAAGTATTAATGAATTGACTGTTGTAAGTACAAAACTTGATTGTTTCTTGTTGCTAGCAAAAGGTACAATTTTGGATTTTTAAATTACAATTTGGGGATCATTGGAAAACGACCTTCTACTAGAGGTAGATAATTTTAAAATTTGGGCTTTTGGCGCTGTCAGCTGTGACTCTGATGGTGCTCTTGTTAGGTTCTAACAGGAGCACCATCAGAGACGTCACGACCCTTTAAACTTGAGAACATTACGTGCTGGGGAAAAGCATTAAAAAATGTTTTTTTCAATAAATGAATTCCCAAGGGTAGTTTATATTATTTTGAACAGTTTTATTTATAATGGGGTGGACAAAATAAGATTATGAAGAATTGTCTATTGCAAGAGGTTTTACACTCCAAATATCCAATACTGGTAAGAAAGTCCAGGTGTTCCTGATTTACGTATTCCTGATATCTTTACTTTTGGAAAAATGATTCTTCTTTCTGCATCTGGTACAGCTTAAGAGTCTTGGATTCGAATGCGCTGATCACCATAATTTATTACGTCATATCTATTGTCATGATTCCCAGTACGTCCCCGGGTTAATTCATCATCAGAACCTTCATCAACTAGAATATCTGCAAGTGCTTCATCCTTATTTTCTAAAACATTTACATCCACACCGTCAAGAGCTCTAATATCCATTTTTACTTTCTCCTTGGTTTCTCTTAGTTCCAACTATGTTAACCTATTGTTTTTCAAAATATCTCACCTAATATTGGCTAATTTATTTGCATCCAAATAAGTTCTCACATTTGGGTTTCGTTTCTTCCATGTATTACAGGAATATTCAGTATGGCTCTCTGCCGGTTTTTCTAGTGACATATAAAATGCATACATAATTTCTGCATTATCCTCTCTATTCCATTTTTGTCATTTTCCTTTTGTTTTCTTATTTGATGATGTTTCTCTGGATGGGCCAGCTGATAGGTTTCCCTAGTACCATCGGAGTTTTAATTGTTTAATTCATTTTGAGAGGTTGATGATTCAGTCGCACACTTTTCGACCCCAAGCTGGTTCAGCACCCTTGGGGACGCGTGCCTTATTGACCCACGCGACAGACGATGTGGTATGATTTTTGACTTCTTGTTTTCATTTCTAATCAGGAATGCATTTTAACCTTCCTGCCAAGGGACTAGCCATTCCGCGCCAGATGCCACCTGGTATTTTTATTATTATTATTGAGCAAAGCAACAGCAAACCCATCCGACTCCCAGCCCGATAAGGGTAAGCTGGGTGCATGCATCACACCTAAGTGTGTGTGATAAATAGATGGTAATAAAAATACAACACATGACCTCGCAGGTGGGGCCTGGTTAGGTTTCCCAGTTTGGGTGACCCATTCTGGTTAAAACGGTCTACGTAGCGAAGCTAAGTAACAAAGTAAAAATTCGGTAGTCGGCCCTTCAGAACAAGAGAGCCACGCTCACCACACCTAGATATGATGCTCCCCCACTTCTCCCGCCCGTTAAACAGAAATGCATGATATGTCAGCCCTTTCGGGACACCCACAACTGGTTAAGGTCAGGCAACTGACTGGCAAGTCTGCGGTTTGAGCGGGAATGTTTGATCTAGCCCATTCATAATTACCAGGCAAAACTAGTTCGTGTACCCAACCAATCAATTAAGATCAGAGGTCATACTTATGACGCTACGCCACTTGCTGACAATAATTGTCAGTGCCTGGTGTAATTATCAGGGCAATTTGACTACACAGGTCAGGGGTCAATGTCCCTTTCCAACAGTACTAGGCAGTACTAAGTTAAACCGGCCAATTAAGGCAAGTTCAACTTTTCCCACTGTTCCTTCTGAGTACCCCGTGGGCTCGTATTGCTCCACCACTCAATAATAATAATAAAAATACCAGGTAGTATCTGGCGCGGAATGGCTAGTATCTTGGCAGGAAGGTTAAAATGCATTCCTGACTGAAAGATCCTAAACGATTAAGAGGTAGAATAACTATCTAACTGTTAATAACTGGATCTGTTAGCAATTTCTAAAGCTTGTGGTGACCTGAATTATAATCAACATTCCTAGTAATAGTACAAGGTTTAGTGCCTGTTAATGATGTATATTATTGTATATTACTGAAAAGCCTGGTTCCTGGATAATGATATTAAGCACCACCAAGAGTTTTAGCGTACTTCCTTGAATATTATACCAAATGTTTTTTGATTTACAATATGGCAGTATCATTCCTATATAAAACTACTTTACCATTGTATTTAACCATAATAGTTTTAATCAGTGAATAACAACCGTTTATTGTGTTGATATTATTGTTTGTATTATAATTGCCTCTGCCATCATACTTGTTTGTTGAGTAATTTTTTTCAATAAAAGCATTATGTCAGTCAAGAGCTCCTGTTTGATTTGTTAAATCTACATCACTCTGATAGCCTGCCTTGTTTTGATAGACACTTGCTCCAGATGAAATTGTTGGAGTTGTTAATTCGTATCAAGTGTATTCATATCTTTCAAGATTATTTGAAAAGCTAAATGCCATAATTTATTATGTAACATAAAAATAACATGTTTAGAGATCTATTAAACTCATTTAGAAGTGAATCATTTCTTTGCTTACTTAATGCAGATGTTTTATTGTTGTCTGAATGAGCTTTACGTTAAATCATTTTATCACCATTATTCTCTTGAGTAGGTTTTTTCTCTTGTGTTGATTTTTTAACCTGTTACCAACCTTCTTTCCAACAATCTCTCTTAATTTTTATCAACTTTACTTGCAACTTTAGTTAAATTATCCATATTGTCATCGCCTATTTTCCTTTGTTTCAGAATTAATTCGATAACTACTATCAACATCATACTGATATGCTTCACCAGTTATTTGATATTTGTCTTAATTTTCTCATATATAATGCCAGGGTATTATTTATCTACTCAAGTCAAAAGTGTAAGACTGATAGGAAGACCATTTAAACCAACCGGTTGGTTATTATTGTCAGTGATATACATTCGAAGGTTGCGAATACGATTTGTGCTTAGGTGATTGAATAAAACGTTTACTCTCTTTGTGGAATGGATATGTTAGAGGCAATCCATCTCTATTGAATTGATAAAGCATGTCTGATAGAGCTCCATTTTGTAAGGAATCACTTATCAGAGATGTATGAATCATTATACCATCAACATCTCTTGTGATATTTGATAAATTATGACTATACATTGACGCTGTTATTGCACCTTTATAAAAACCTATAAGACTAGCAAAACCTCTAGTGGAAAGATATAATTGATAACTGGTTTTAAATTTAATATATATTTTCAATCTACTTGATGTGAACTAAGAGTAATACCAGTCTTTGAATGATTATAATTTGATAATGTTTGTTGTATAAGATCATTTATGTCTCAATAAGTATAATTACTATTATAAAATGTTATGGTTGACCATGTATACCCCTTGTCACAAGTGTATTTAAGAATGTTACTGTTAAAAAAATTTCTAATCTTAAACCAACTGTATCTCATGCTTATTGAATTAAGAGCTACATAATATTGTTTGTTTTCGTCAAGAACAAGTTTAGGATTGAAACTCACAAGGAAACCATGAGATTTACTACTAATTGATGCTAAAAACAATGAAGTATCTATATAGTAGTGGGTTATATTAAATATCTTTAAACATAAAAATAATGATGCTTCTTGAATATCTGATATAATTCAAGTAATTTATTAAGAAACACCCGTGATTCGTTAAGAAGTGTTGGGTTAGTATATCCAGCTCAACGAGAAGGACTGATAAAAGTTAGACGTTATACTAAATCATTTGGATTGTTATACTAAATCATATTACTGACAATCAATTTTTGCTTACCAGAACATCGATGCCTAAATGACAAAAGCTCTAAAACAAGTTTTAGCTAAATTTGGGCTGTTGATTACGAATATAAACTCAGTTTTTGTCTATCACATTAGGATTTTGAGATATATAATTTTTGAATTTTTGATGAAACTTATCAGTGGCAAATAACAATTATCTAAACTTTCTTTTCTTGGGTGATCTGTGATGTACAGCTTCCTGGTTGTCTCTCATCAAGCTCCAGCAATAATCCGCCATCATATGTGAGCCCCACCGGCCTTGATACCGTTCTTCCATTGTTTTAATGTCCTAATGAAAACGCTCCTCTTGTTCCTCGCTCACATTCCCAAGGCTCTCCGAAAATTGTCTGAATAACTCTGTAAATAGTGAATCTTGATACATATATAGCTTAAGCATTCTGCACTGTGATCGAGAGCTTTGATGAAGTACTTCATAAATCCAAGGTTTATGTGAAAGGAAGAAAAGACAGTGTTATTCTTATTCGCTAGAGGATCATTGATAACATATTTATCGCCAGATGCCAAACTCTGTCGTTAAGACCATTCATTTTTCACCCAATGCTCTGGTACAGCTCTACTGTCCCAGTAACAAAGAAGACAGAGGTATTTTGTATACTCTCCTTGCTGACCTAAAATAAAGTTAACTATTTTCAAAATGAAACATATTAACCACCCATGAACGTGATAGTACAACCTCTCTAGAACAATCTTGATCTTGTTAAATTCTTCTTTAAGTTTTACAAAATGACCTATTGGTTCAGAGCCTTACTTATTTCCATTGTGTAACAGAACACATATCAACTTCTTTTGGAACTGTCAATAAAAAGTCTCTTATCCCTTAAATCGCATGATGGAAGTCCAAAAGAAAAGTAGCCCTTCTACATCAGTACAATAGACAATCTGGGAATCTGAATGAAAGTACTTACGCAATTTGGCTTCCCTGTTACTGTTACGATAAAGTGAGACACTTGTGCCGGGTTTCAAGATTCGATTCTCTTGCAGTCTTGAACCCAACAGTTCAGCAAACTCTTTTGGTAGATAAAGATCTCTAACCAAATCATTCAAAACAGACTGAGTAAACAGATTTGTTTTGTCATCACATTGATTAAAAAATATCTGTAGTGTCTTCGTCATCAGTTAAAGCATGCGAGCAGAGATATGTGTCATCAATTTTTGGAAGGTCAGTAAATATTGGTACAGGTATTTCTTCACTATGGGCAACTGGTCTAATAGCTGAAGGGATACTTGGGTATTCCAAATATTGCTTGTTTTTCTTATTATAACTTTTTACATTGACAAGAAAGAAATAGCAGTCACCTAAATGATTGTTTGGTTCTCTCCAAACCTAAGCTTGAGACATTGATCTCAAGGTCTCAACAGAGGTTTTGCACACTTTGTGAGAAGCCCAATGCTTGTCTCGATCTCCACGTGGTACTTTGAAGTACGCAAAATACACTCTCTTAACAAAGTTGGTAATGTTGTGCCTCTGAGTCTTCAAAGTAAAGCTTCCACAGATGTAGCAAAATATATTTGGATCATTTGAGCACCGTCTTCTGTGAGATGCAGAGGCTATTGTTAGATCAGCAACACATCCTGCAGACAAATACAAGAAAAACGTTGTTAGCTACCTGAGTTGTTAATTGAATTTCTACCCAACCTCCCATACATTAGGCATTGTTTCACAAAAACCACCAGGATGAAATCAATAAATACCAAAATATAATGTAAAATTCAATAATGAAACACTATCTGCGACCAATTTTGTGTAAATTGAAATCTGTTTGTTTACTTTGGTATCATATAAAATGGGAATATTATGCATGTCCAAAGAAAACGAAGATATTCTCGAGTTTATTGGGAGACTAAATAAAAAGTAAATTTACCAAACAGAGCATATAATCCGGCCCTTTTGCTACACTTATGAATAGAAGTATATATACCTATAGCCCAAAAACGTGATGTAATAGAAAAAATATAAGATCAGACTTGAATTTAGCACCCTCAAATTAGTCTTATACAGTTATTAAATTCCTTGTTGGAGAAAAAAAGCTTTTTTTGTTATACAGTGTTATTGATTATTTCATACAAGGACGTCACAAAAACCGTTGCTATAATTGTTTATCTCAACCATTCTACCATACTGATAAGGATACAAGACTTAACTGTTCACACGTCTGTGTATCTGCTTTTCCCTCTCATAATGGAAGAAGTATTATTTGTAGAGAGCTAAAGATTGATAAAAATAATACAAAATATCTAGACTTAAAAACAATAAAGCTGTTATGGAACCATATTCACTCATTTTTGTTGATAAACCTATGAAAAAAGTAATAAAGAATTATGATAAAACAATCTAACACATTAATATATAACTATACATTGTTTAAGTTGCGAAAAGAGAACAGAAGATTCACATGAATATTATAGGACATCAAAGAATGGTAAATTGATGCTTAGTATAAAGGCTGAAAATACTGATAGAAGCGAAAAATATATTCAACGAGTTTATAGCAATATCTATTTTATTGATTCAAATGGTATTACACTTGCTAAAGGTATTGGTAATAAAGCACAGCAACTAGCATTAAAGAAAATTTAAAAAAATAGAGGTGTGTATGAAGGAAAAAAGATTATACAAATTGAGTATAAAATCATTGATAAAAACAATAAATACTATAAAAATGAAAAATAGGTAGAATAGAGGTTAAAATTATTATAAAGAAAGTTTTTTTTAATAAAAACACTCCAACTCTATCACTAACAGGGAAAAACAGTCTGACTAATTTCTACTATTTTGATGATAAAATTGATACGTATAAACTAAATGATATTACAAAGTTGCCAATATGGTTCTAAGTACAAAAGAGAACAATCTAACAAATTATTGTATGACTACTTATTGTGTTAAGGGTAAAAAGCAAACACAGTCTATGGATGAATATTTTGAAATGTCTAAGGATGGTGGACTGATGCTTAAATCAATTTGTATTATTTGTCAGGGAAAAAAGATTACATCCATTAAACAGAATTTGTGAGGTGGGATGGTTGATATTCATAAAAGGATAGGAAAACGACCAAACCAAAGGTTGCCTGGACACCAGGTCAGTACAGATATATTGGTCCTTATTAGAGTCTCAATAAAGAGGTGGAAGATGATTCTTATGGTAATATTACTAAATATCATGTTATATTATACAATGAAGTTGACAGAATTAGTTCAATAAATGACTTTTGTTATAGTGTTCGTAAAAAGCCAATAAATGAATGTGATCAAGATATGGTTGATTCATTAGACAATATTCCATGGTCAGATGTAAAAATGGGGTCTGGTGGCTAGATTTCTAACCAAATATAAAGCAAATACTTGGATTAGGTATTAATTCAAAAAACGCAAGAAGCCTTTGAGTAAATGGCAAATAGAATTAGCAAAGAAACTTCATAAACCTGTTTAAAGAGAATTTACTCGAAGGCATTTTATTGTGTATCTCGTTGATGAGATTTGGTCAGCTGATCTTGTTGACATTCAACAGTTTGGTAGATGGAATAAAGGTTATAGGTACCTGCTAAAGGGTATTGATGTGTATATCTACTGAGAATGAGGAGAAATCATCAGTAGTCGAACGATAGGTCCCAACAATTCAAACTAAAACAAGGAAACAATTTACTGTTTAAGGTAATACAAAGCATCTTAATACACTACCTAAAGTGGTAAAAAAGATAAGATGATAACAGATAATAACACAAAACATTAAAGTATTACAGTGACACCTGTAGAAGCTGGTAAAAAGAAGAATGAAGGAACTCTTTATTTTTACATATACGTTAATATGGAACCTGTAATACAGAAACCCAAATTAAAAATAGTTGATAAGGTTAAGATAAGTAAATTCAAATGAAAGACCTTTGATAAAGGATACATATCAAATTTGGAGTAAAGAATAGTATATAATAGATAAGATCCAAGAGACTAATCCTATCACTTATAAAATGAAATGATCTCAATAATAAATATACAAGGTAGTTTCTGTGAAGCAGAATTACTGAAGGAAAATAAAGAGGTGTTTTGAACTTATAAAGTGATAAAGAAAAAAAGATATCCTAATAAAATTAACAGTTGAATTTCATTGGACAGTTTACAAGATGTATATAGCCGTTTTAAAATAAATTTCTACTATAGCATTGTTAATGAATCAAAAATTTGTAAGAATGTGATCCTAATTTACCAGACACAAATGTACTAATTACAGGAATTGAATGCTTTCCAAATTATAAAGGGAAACTGATATATAATAATAAAATGAAATGACTTGTTATGAATTACATCAAAATTACATTGTTGGTGTTTTTTGAATTGGATATTTTAAAGGTTGAACAAAAGTGTGGTAAAAGAATATTAATTTTTTATAGCAGTTTAATAAGATCTCTAATATACAATGTATTAAATTAATATATTGTTTATTTATTTTGCTATCATACAATAGCACAAGATATAATTTATTTACAGCTACTGACTGCACCATTTGTTGTGTACATACTTATAACCATTTTTGTAAGTCTCGTGACACTTCTAAGGCAGTGAATACGCAATAAAGCTCCGTCTAGCCTTTCCGATATTTTTCTCCTGTCATGTGCAAAGAGAAGATTGCGTCTGTCGTACTTCTTTTTGGCATGAATCTGAAGTGCACCTTGCTGATCTCTCCCTTCTTCCTGATCCTGCTGTTGATTACTCTCTCTCCCATACCTTCATTAATTAACTTATGACTTTGATACCCCTGTAGTTAAAGCAGACCTGCCCATCTTCCTTGTTCTTGAAAATGAGTATAAGGGTGCTCTTTATGTGCTCGGTTGCCAAGATATCATTTAACGTCATTTGACGTCAAGAACACAAGGGCACTACTTCCTAGGCATTTTGACATCTCCACTGGAATACGGTCCAGGCCGACCACTTTTTCTTTTTTCATCCAACTTACAGCTCTATTCACCTCTTCCATTTTGATATCCTCTACAGGTCCTTCCCCAATCTCCTAGTTCGTCTGTACTTTCCCTTGTATTTTCCGCGTTCATTGGCTTTTCGTAATACTCCTTCTATCTCTTCAGGATGTCTGCCTCCAAATTCAGAAGAAGACTCTCTGCATTTTTAATCATTTTTAGCTTGCACATCCTTGGAAGCTCGATCAAATTGTTTTGCAATGCGATATACACTTTTCTGTCCTTCTGTCCGTCCGTTGTTTCAAGGTTACTATACAGCTCCTCGAAAGACTCATACTTGGCTTTCTCCACACTCTTTTTCTCTTCCTTGCTGGCATTACGGTATTCCACTTTGTTCACATCAGTTTGAGATTTACTCCATTTCTTGTATGTTTCTTTCTTCTTCGGAAGGCATTCCTGTAATCCGTCATTCTACCACCAAGCATCCTTGTTTGGTTTTCCCCTACCAGCAGATTCACCGAGTATTTCGTTTGGCAACCGACTTGATTGACCCAGACATAATATTCCAGTCAACCGGAAACACTTCGCCGAGTTCCTTTTTCACTTCCAAGACAAATCTATGTCTGAAATGTTGTTCTTTCAGTCTCCACCATCTGATATTTTGTTGCATTCTCTATGTCCTCTTTGCTCTGACGCTCAACTTTGCCCTGTAGATAACTGGTTGGTGCTGACTTAGAGCACACTTTCCCGCTACTGCTTTGCAGCCTATGACTTCCTTATGGTGTCGCCTGGTACGTAGGACGTAGCCGATCTGAGTCTTGTTATTTCCACTGTAATAAGTGCTTCTTTGCTCATTAGTTTTCATGAAGTAGGTGTTGGAAATAACCAACTCACAGTTTGTTTCACAAACTCAACTACCTTTACCCCTCCTTCATTCCTTCTTCCCCAGTCATACCTTTGCGTAACATGTTTTTCTCCCACGTTGTCTTCGCCAACATGTCCACTCAGCTATGCACCGATGAACACCTTTTCCTACCCCAATACTCTTGTCATGGAGCAATCTAGCTCATTCCAGAACTTCCCTTTCAAGGATGATACCAGCCCCAATTCTCTTGTTGCCCTTACTCTAGCAATAAAGCTTGCAACCGTCACTTATTTCTCTGGCTTTTGCACCTTTGCTTTTAGTTTCCCGAACACACAAATGTTGATGCTCCTTCTTTGCATGAGATCCAGTACTTCTCTTCGTCGTTCGTTCATGCTTCCTTCCTTTCCTTACGTCAACCACCAGTAATAAGCGGTCTAATGACCCACTAACAAGGCAGTGAGGTAGCGATTAGTGAGTGGTAGGAAGTATCCACATGCACATTGCACTTTACGGGGAGCTACACCTCCGATGAATGATTTCAGGCTGACATACCCTAGCCATTGTCTCATTGGCTGGATCCGCGAGGAAACCAATTTCAGGGCACACTACGAGGAGATAAGATTAGCTTGGTCGTGGGTGGGTCATAGACAGGCTACTTACTTTCGTTTTTCTCCCATAAGAGGCTTTTCTACCTTCTTTTACACTTGGCTAGGAGACACCCCACCCCCCTTCATGCCCCAATATATATATATAAATCAAATAAAATTGAATTAATTGAATTATAAGTAATATTGAAATTGAGAGAAATTTTATTAAAAACTGGGCTCTGGAACATTTTTGAAAATAAATTTATTTGTGAAAGAAATGTCCTAGAACACTCAGTTATAATACTACTGAAGTACCTGTTACTATGAATCTTGACATTGAATTATAATAGCTGAAAAACAAATAGGGCTTTAAGTGGCAGAATTTTTATCTTCTGTTAAAAGAAATGAAATTAAAAAAAAAAGGGGGCCGTAAGGGGCGTAGAGTGCTCAGTCAAGTCTATGACTGTGTCTGGGACAGACCAACCTCCGGATGAAAGGCTAAATCAAGTAGCTTGTTTGTGACCCACTCTGCGGCCAAGTCAGCCTCACCTCCTCATGATGCGCCCTGAAAAGGACGTCTTGCGACTTCTGAACCAACGAGGCTCTGACTACGGAGTAGCAGCCCGATTTTCTGCTATCGGAGGATAAACTCCCCGTTAGGTGTAGTATGCAGGGCGCACCGGCCTGTGGACACGTCCCGACACTCACCAAATTGCTCACCCAGGAATGGGTTAAAAATCCCTCACTGCCTTGTGAGTAGGTATTGGATTACCAATGGCTAAGCACACCGCTTAAAACTGTGTTTGGCGTCAGCAAGGGCATGCGGCTGTAGAATAACTGCCAAACTCAAAGTTATGCGGATCATAACTCATCAATACATATCAGATCGTTCGAGCCCCACATTTCCAATGACCGCCAGCACCACTGACCAGCAGTGCAGTGCTGGAAAATGTACTACTGCTGAAGAACGACGAAAAGGAAGGAAAAGAAGAGGAGACCAAAAAAGGAGAGAAAGGAATGTAAAGGACGATCACACAGTATTTCCGCTAGTAGTATGCCCAAATGTGATAACAAATTTGTAGAATCCATTTAGCAAAGTTCATATAAATTCCGTAATTATTCGATTTACTGCACCCTACTCGAATAAACGCACCCTTTAGAACCCAAAAACGTTAATGAGCGCACTCCCTCAATTAAGCGCACACTTGTTTCAAAGTAGAAAATTGAAGGTCAAGAATTAAAGCACTAAAAACATATGTTTTAGTGAGTATATTCAATTATGTTTTTAACATCATGTGCGTAAATCACAATGCTCATATGTTTACAGATATCTTTACATTTGTCAATTTCACTTTTGAACTTGATGAATGTCGACGTTGATATTTTAGACATTTAGTGCTTTATAAGTTGACTGACTTTTCCAACAAGAGCACTCCCTGAATAAGCGTACCCTCTAGAATCCCCAGAATTATTTAAGCGCACCGTGCCGTTAATCGAATAATTACGGTATGTAAAAAGCAAGCTCCGAATATGAACATTTCCAATCTTTTAAAATATCAAATACATGGAATTAACATATTATGTTTGTTTAGGTATTTTTGAAAATAATTTTGTCATTCTAAAATAAATTTTAATAAATTTTGCCTCTTTATATGCATGATACAGTTGCAAAGGCTCCGAGCACAATTGAAAAGAAAATCTACAAAAAATCAAATTACGCGAATAATTGCAATTATTTTGAGGCATTTAGATATATATTTTTACTTTTGTTTATTGCTTTTAAGGCCTAAGGAGGCCGAGAAGGTTATGGTTATTGAAGATGTTAATGATCAGATCACGAGAAATATTGGTTGAAAGGATCACCACATTGTACAATATCGAGTACAGACCACTTTAAGATCATTTACGTACAACTACTTGCATCTTAACCTTGAGGATTTCCTAGTAGATAATAAACGATTAAAAATACTGCAAAATGTACCTAAGTGTTGTTAAATTTTAAAGCCGGATAAAGGACAAGCTGTTGATTTGATTAACAAGAATGACTACTATGAATCTTTGCAACATATTTTCGGGGATGATTCGAAGCTCAAAGTGTGCAAAGAGATCCCATCTTTACGTAATTTATGTCAGATGTTTACTGGTGTCAGAAGTCTGTTGTTGTGTATATATTAACTCAAATTGTGTTTACGAACTCTCTTGTGTTTTTTAATTTTGTGGCTTATGGTAAGTAGACATTATTAGAGTTTCGTTTTTTAAGAAGAAAACGAGTTTATTTTTTCGCCATTAAAATTAATCACTCATAAGTTAACTTTATCCTAATGCGTGGTAGCAGAATCTTAAAGAACTTCGCTACATCAGTAAGAATCTAGTTACTTATTATCATTGGAGGTACTGAAACGACATGACTACTTCACGAGCACCCAAACAGTAGACTTGTACGAAATCTGAAGATTTAAACTCCAGTTCAAACTGCAAAGAAAACTTGAATATGTTATCACTCAACAATAACTTTAGACCTTCTCTTGTCTAGAGTAAAACTTGCCAAAAGAACCGTTTAATTACGTCACCAACACGTGACTTAATTAATTATACTAAAGGAGTTACTTAAGGTCAGGACAAATATTCCATAATAATTTCAAAAATACTATCGTTAAGAGTTTTATAGCTTTGAACAGTATCTAGGCAAAGACCAGAGAACATTATGGACTTGAAAGGACTAAATCTGGATTTATCGATCTCACAAAATCTGTTTGCAACACGAGGAATCTCCAAGAGACTTTTATCAACTTAATTTCTCTTTTCTTTTTGTGACGACAATTTAGTCACTGTAGAAAGATGATAAATGCACCATGGTGATCCATTTACAAATGATGAGGACATAACCCCTTTAATGGAAATTTCATTTATATTTTTATGGCTCAACAGTCTTCACCCTGGTCTACATGTAATGAAACAAAGACACAGTGCTGAGCTGAGGGATAAAATCCCTTCTTCTATCAAACTGGAAATCTCACAGATGATGGGCGCTTTGTTAAGTCAGCTACAACCCGCTGACGAATTTCGAATCATATGTTCCCTGATCAATTCCTGCTACCCTTTATCTTGTTCTTCAAACTACCAAATATTGGGTGCTGTGCCATATTGTTAATCAACCATGTGACACCCATTTTTTGTCTCAGTGCAGATTCCTATCGGAAGCAGATCACCGACGAATAACCAGGATTTTGGAAATTTATTCTGAAGACCTTGATTTTAGGAATGACTTTTATTGTGAGGATCCAAGATATAATTTCGATAGCGAGGAACAAATCAAGCAAGTTTTCAATCCCGGTGTCAGTACTAGGATATTACCCTATATGGACTGCTTTTTTAAAACCAACATCAAGCTACCTTTTGCATAGATACTGGTGTCAAATTACGTCTCTCATCGCTGACAGGTTTGCCAATCCTGTAGGCCTTTCATTACAGCCAACTCACAAGGGATAATATAAAGCCGACGCAAAGACACCTCTTAGCACAATCGGTGAAGTCAAAAGCGTGACATTGAAATGTAAGGCTCACACCTTATACCTCGACGCTCTGGTTATCAAAGATGGTCTTGGATCTAACATTGTCAGAGGCAAATCATTCCTAGAACTTAATGACATTGCCGTTCTCTCGGCTAAGAAACACATTATCATCAAAGGCAAAGGTGTGGTCCCCTATGCTTTAACTTTCGTTTCAGAACATCCATCAACTCGCGGAATGCAAACTTAAGAGTGCTGTCCGCACATTCAAAGACAATTATTACCATGGAGTGTGCAATATTTGACCACTCAATGTGTCTCAAATGGGAACTAATTTAAGTAGAGCCTTGTGTATGTTTCAAGACGCATCAGTCTTTAACTAGCCGAAACCTCAATTCACCTGGGTCACTGACGGAAAACTTGTCAAAACCATGTTTGCCAGATGCGCAGTACAATAGAAATAATCCCAAATCAAATTGAACAGCACAATTGTGTCAATCATGTAACTCGTATTCCGAGACCTCCAGTGGAGTCAAATATGTCCCCAGGAGACATCAAAGTAGATGACTAGCTACCTGTCAAGTATAAAGAAACCCTGTCTTTATAAGAATCCTATGTTTTTAAGCCATCAATCGGCCGTTACAATGACCATTTTCGAAAAGCAAGAGGAAGCGTTAAAATTGGTCAGTTACACTTCCAAATGGAAAGCCGAGGGTTCCACCATATTTTCCTGAGAACCAACACAACTCCAATCAAAATTTGATGTGACAGAACAGCAAGGAATATTTCAATGCCCAGAAGATGTCGGTAATCCAGTGAAGCATATCTGCAAATCTATTGAAGGCTACCGTTTCCCAATAGCATTTACTTTTATTGGGGAATATACACTTGCAAACACTTTCAACACTCATGACAGCCGTTGGTGAACTACTTCGAAATATTTCAAAATGGAAATACATTATCGTAACTGATTTACGTGATGTTTTTTATCGAATCCCCTTGAAGACGGATCAATGGAATAATACACAAAACTTGACACTTTTGAAGGGCTACGTGTGTTTAAAGTGTCAGCCCAGGGACTGCTGGATTCCTCTAAAACATTGGAAGAAGTTATGTGTACCAATGATTCAAGAGGACGTTGTTGCAAAAATGGCAAACGATTTGTTGGTTGGTGGAAAAGATTTCCCATTACTGTACAACAATTGGATGAGAACACTTGATAGGACTCGTTTAAGGAATCTGACAGTAAAAGCACGAAAAATCATAATCGCCCCAACAAAATTACTGCCCCTGGATGGGACTTGAACAATAGTACCATTTCAACATGTCAGCCTGAGAATTCAACGTTTAATGCCTGTGATCATCCCACAATTGTCACATCACTCAGACTATTCATTGGGTCGTACAAGGTTTTCAATCGGATTATCCAAGGATGCTTGAAACTTCTAGAATACCTTGAAAAACAGTTGCAGGCAAAGTCAAATCGGACAAAATTTCTTGGCTTGATGATCTTTTTTTGTTATTCAAACGTGCCTAAAATAGTTCATCACTTGCCGAAAATATCACACTTGGACAACCAGATGATCACTTGATCATATTGCAAGATTAATCTAAGGTGGAAATCGGCTCTGTACGTTGTCTCATGAGGAACAATTTGATTAAACAGGGTGGTTTCTTTGGGGATAAACTTAAGACACATTAATCTACATGTTGCGACTTGAATTGGAACCACTCAATATTGCTCCTTCCGTGAAACATTTTGGTCCATAAAAATAACAATTTATCCAAAGGACTCGAATTTTCCTCCCAAAGGTATGCAAATAAAATACCCTGATCTTTGTTTTGTCCACGAAGATTTGTCCAAAGGAACTCGATCGATCATTAAGAAGAAAAGATTACATCTGTCAAACGTTACCTTTAGAAAGTAACTGTTAGTTGCGGTGGTCTCTTAGTCGTTTTCTATGCTAAGCTGTTCCAAGATGAACAGGATTTAATCGTGATTCCTCAACATTTTCTGTCGAGAATTGTTACAGCAATCCATCTACGACAGCACCACTCCTCAATCCATCAAACGAAGCGACTTTCCCATCGATATTATTTTGTCTTAGAAGCTGACGATACCATTGCCAATATAAAAGGTACTTGCTCAGAACACGTCACATTACAGAGCTGGGAAATATCTGGCAGATTATTTAAATCCATTAACATTTTACGAGTACTCTCTCAAAGACTGTTTGAAGCTGTCAATCGAATTCATGCTATTCCATCTAAGATATTTGAGCAAGTTTATGGATGCGTATCTTTTGATGTTACGCAATTGCTCACCGTCGTATCCTTTAAAATAACTGCCGTTATTATTTTGAAGAGCACTTCAATGATAATTTAATTCCAACAAAATTGAAAAGTCGTACACTAAAGAAAATTCTGATAGATTGTTGCAAGAAAACTGCTTTTTCCTTGAATGAAGTTTTTCTTCTTCTGTCGAATGCATTACACATCCATTTCCATCAGCATCTTATGGAATTCTTCTTCCAACACAAGAAGGTCGCTGTCCATGAAAGGAGCACATCGCAGAAGGTGGTCAGCTGTTTCTGTCTCATTGTAACATCGTCGGCAGTAGGGTGAATCAAAATCATGAATAATTACTTTTCCAGTTCCGTCATAATAACATTTCCCAATGCAGGTTCAAGTAATGATCCCGTTGAGTTGCCACAAACATCTTGATAGATAACTTCATTCATTCATTCATGCTTTGCAGGCTCAACCTTTTCCATAGTGGAGCTGGAAAATTTAGGGAGATCTTACACAAGATAGGACAAACAGACTTCAACAGAATTTTGTGAATATTCAATTCGTTTGATGAAAACATTTGGTTCAAATCAATACTTTTCAGAATGATAATATTTACTTCTCAGATATCAGAACCAAGCAGAGTGAGATAGACAATTTCTATGAACATTAACACACTGTACAGTATAGCCATTTTAGTAGTCAAGTACCATGCAAGTTGAAAATAGCATGGATTAAACCTTTGTACTATCACACATTAAAGATTTGTTCGAATAAGGAAATTTTAACAAATCATTCTATGCATATATAACATATAAAATTTGGAATGACTTTCCAGCCTATTATCCACTCGAATATTTGGCGATTGAAAGCTAACTTTGGTAACAATTACAAGAATAACAAAAAAAATGACATTCGTCAGAATTTTTGTAAAACTTCCTCATTCTGATCAAAATGAAAAACATCTGTTCAGGTCATGCTAAGGAAAGCTAAAGAAGTATACAAAATCATACTTTCACTTAATAACCCTTTTTGAAATAAAAGAAGAGCTGCTTCCTCTGTAGTGAAACTAAGAAAATAGCCATATATTATCAGACAACAGATCGCTTTCTACAACTCCAGAAAGCTGTTATCTACCAAGCTGCCTGTCCAGGGTGTGGGGAAAAATTCATCGAAAAAACACATCGGAATTTAATTCCATGTATAAATAAACATTGTACCCGAAAAGATCAGCCAATGTTTTACCTTTGAGAGGATGTCAATCATTCCATGAAATTATCAATATCTTCTCGCTGTCGGCAAGCATTGATGATTAAACAATTGTTTTTGACAACACTGGACAAATTCATAACGCACGTCTAAATAACTTTTTAAAAGGTTGATGATAGTGAAACATGATCACAGTAGTGTTTTTAGAACCTTTCTAAATTAAACCTTAAGTCTCTAGCAACAGACGTAAGTATAAAGGCCTCAAAAGAATGGCAATTATTCGAGTAAATTGCTTTCTTTCAGAGTTACTTTGTTATTGTTTCTCATAGCACTTGCAACTACATTCTGTTTGTAAAGCGCTGAAAACTTTGTAAACGTTTGGTTGAAAGTTACAAGATAAAATTGTAGAAAAATACAGGAAAAATATATTTTACTTTCGTGTATTTCAATTTTTTAAATCTTGAAAATGTTCATGTTAGGTCTTTGCTTTTTACTTTCAGTTTGTACTAATGAACCCCTCTTCTCCTTCAAGATTACCAATTGTCTTCTTTCCAAATTTTGACAGGTAATGTTTTTAAAAATTATGATTCCTTAAAATTGGACCTGTAAATTAAAATTCGGGCATGGTACGTGCCAATAAATATTTCCCTTGATTCTCCCTCTGACCACATATTCACACACCGTCGTTACAACAAAATGTTGAAAATCCTGTAGCTCTTCCTATCGTCCAACAATGCTCGCTCGTTTGTTACCGGATATTTATATGAGGGATACCTTTTTCGCCTGGAAGGTCACTTTGCACTGGAAAATAATTTCTCCCTCCGGTCATTTTATCTCAGTCATTTTTTTGTAAGCGAGGAACAACCGCTGGTACTGTGTTTCGCCAAAGAGATTGGTACCTAGTAACTTTTTTTCCTTTAAAAATAGCGCGGATTCCAAAGTTGATATCTGTTGTCAAAATCTTGGTCTGTTTTCAAAACAAAGTGAGCATTCAACCCAGTCACAAATATACTGGGACACTGCACAATAACTGACATAACGTAACAAACGGCTATGGAGACATTCCGTTTAAAGTACCTTAGATTATGCGATGAAAACAAGGTAATGCCCTCTGATTTAATTCTTCAAAATTTGAAGGATCACATCGGACAAGAAAATGGACGCTTAGATTTATCTGGCTGCAGCTTGTCCGTCGAAGATTGTAATGTATTGGGTAAATGTTTTGCAAATGATTGCTTTTTAACAGAGATTCGCTTCTCTGACTGCCTACTGACTGAAGATGCTGTTATCTTTATAATAAGTTCACTTTATACTAATCGTAAAATAAAGAAGTTTGATTTAAAAGGCAATAATTTGCGGTGTCGTGGAGCTGACGCTGTTGGAAAACTCCTCAAACGAACAACAACGTTATCACACCTACGTCTTGAGTGGAATTCCCTTGGAATGTGGGAATCAGGGGTAACTTCTATTGCAGAAGGTTTATCACAGAATCAAACGTTGAAATTTTTAGATATGCGGAATAATCAAATTTCACATGAGGGAGCTACAGAGTTATCAGGTGCTCTGAAAAGAAATCGCGTTCTGAGAACTTTTGACATGCGGTGGAATAATGTTGGAATAATAGGCGGAAGGGGTTTCTTGTCCACCCTAAAACATAATCATGTACTTACAAAATTCGAACTTGGAGGTAAGGCTTTAATATCCATCTTTTATTTAGACTGTTGATTAGCATTAGCAACCTTTGTTATTCTTCAATGCAATCCCACATGAAAGTAAAATTTTACTCTGGTACTTGTGAACAATTAAGTATTGTACATGGATGAACACTTCCATCTTGATGCTTTGTATTGGTATTCAGGGTACCAACAACAACAGCTTGAATCATACTCTTTCCACCTGCTAAAAATTAGCATAGGGTATTCCAGTTGCTTATAATCTGTAAAGCTGTCCCTGCAACATGACATATGAGAAGAAGTGCTGGAATCCAGAAAATTTTACTCTGGGTTTGCACAAAAATTAGCAGACTGAGTATTATTTGACAGAGCAAAAATTATTGATCCAACTTTATTTCTATCATATTGCTGAGCTCCTAATCTAGTAGTTCTTTACCCCAACTTCCATTTTTCTTCATATGGGAAGTGTCTCTTTTTTTATCTTTGGCAATAGTTTGGTATGCTGGCCATAATTTTTCTTTTGTCTAGCTCTAGTGGTTAGCATTTGTTTATCAGCATCCTGTGGAATCTTTGGAGCAAGAATTGGGTTGTTGACTGGCAGTTTAATTTGTGTGTGTTAGTTGAAAAGGAGATAATTCCATCCCAGAATTGGGGTGTTTAGGTATTCAAATAAACCTAAATGCGCATCATTCTACCTTTTAAAGATTTTCTTTATGGTTTTGACAGCCATTTTGCTCACTGAATTCCATTGTGGATATCTGGGACTGAAAATGTGCACTTCAAACCATACTGTTAAGCAAATTTTTGGAATACCATGTTAGGTGAATGCTGTTCTTGTGAAATTATGACAGAGTAGGCACTTGTCTGCGATAGTGCCACTTTCGATAAAATTAGAGTAGTAGTTGACAATTACAATTTGAAATTTCCTTTTGAAGTTGAACAGAGTCAACTTTGTTTCACAATAGAGCTGGAGAGGGTTTTGTAGAAGGGGTCTTTTTTGTTGTTTCAATGTTTCAGGCATGTATTGCAGTGTAGTATCATTTTTTCTATATTACTGGAGGGACCTGGATAGCATACTGCATGTTTTGCTCTTGCTATGGTCTTCTCTATTCCAAGGTGTGATTCATGAAGTATATTTTAAATAAGAGCCCTCAACTTGATAAGAATAACATTAATAAAATGTTTTTGCCTTTTTGAACATCTTTAGCAGCCTGTAGGTCATGATGCATAGAAAAATATTTTCTTGGCTCTGGTGTCATCTGCTGTGGATTGTCAGACCATCCATGTAGGATGTAGTACACCACATCTTTAAGGATGGGGTCTGCTTTTGTTTCTTGTTGAAGCTCTTCAAGACAATGCAAAGAAATGGGAAACTCTTTCACAAGTGTATGTACCATTATGTTGCACTAAGCTGTAAGAGTGTTATCATCAGGTTTTGCGAATAAGTATTCACATGATGAGTGCAGCTCTAACCTGGGATGTACTGAATGTTGATGTCATATTTCCAGAGGACGATGACGAGGCATTGGATCATAGAAGGAGGTTTAGAAGTCAGAATTTGAAGGATGTACTGTAGGGGTTTCTGTACGTTTTACAGCAACTTCATTGATTAACAGAGAGTTGTTAAGTGTATGTTAAAGTAAGGGATGGTATTTAGTATGTTGGACAATGAAATGTTATCAACATCACTAATTGCAGCTTGTTTTCACTTCTTTCTTGAGAAAACTTTAACCAATTAAATAGAAACGTGGTTATAAATGCATCAAAACAAAAATCATATCTCACACCAATACTCACAACAAAGCTTTTAAGATTCACAATGTTGATATACCTGAGTATTAAAAGTACTAAAAGTATTTGAGGCTCAAAAGCAGGTAGCCCTAATAACCTTCTGGCAGCCCCAAGTATAGATGCACTTAAGAAATTGCAGCACCTCTTTCTTTCCTGATCAATCTGCCTTTTATACCAGACACTTTTCTGACTTCAGGGAAGTCAGCAAAGGTAAATCAAATATTCAAATCTGGTAAGAAATATCTATTTACTAATTACCACCCTGTTAAATATCTTATTAAAATTGTCAAAAACTTGCATTTAATTAATTTTTAGTTTTTTTAACCCATGACCACTTTTCTTCATAACTGTTCTACACAAGGCACAGAAATATTCTCATTTATGATATTCATTTAAATATAGATCAACCCCATCAGAGAGCACTATGTCAGCTTTGATAGGTTTCTCTCAAAACCAGGAAAAATAACCCATAGTATTCCACAAGGATCCATTTGGGGTCCTTTACCCTTTATTATCCTATAAATGATATCCAAAATCAGCTTTCTAAATGTACTATGCTGACATAAGCTGATAATATTAACCTTTGTTACTGTTCACCCCCAAAAGAATATATTCAAGCTATAGTCAACACCAAAGCAGGAATCTTGAACACCTAGGGAAATGAAAGCTATTTAGTATTAAAGTTAAAAGAAGGCAAAACTGAGATAATTGCATATGGAATCAAGGAACAAAAAAAATATTTTAGGATCATGATAGAAAACACTACTACCAAGCAATCTTGGTCATACAAATTTCTGGAAGTGATTCTAGATCTGGCCCTGAATCTTTTTGAAATCTACACTTGAGCTAGTAAGAAAATTGGTGTAAGAATTAAACTGCTTCCATATATCGCAAAAGGGGTAAATGCTGATTACTTGCTTCTGTCATGTTTAAATCTGGTAAATTAATCTATCTCCTGTCAATATATTATCAAACTGTAAGAAGATGAATTTTTGATATTGTTTTAATTATTGAGCCATTCTTCACAAAGGTTACATCCAGTAAGATAATCTGGTGACATTTATTATTGGATCTATTTGAGCTAGTAAGAAAATTGGTGTAAGAATTAATTGCTTCCATATATCGCAAAAGGGGTAAATGCTGATTACTTGCTTCTGTCATGTTTAAATCTGGTAAATTAATCTATCTCCGGTCAATATATTATCAAACTGTAAGAAGATGAATTTTTGATATTGTTTTAATTATTGAGCCATTCTTCACAAAGGTTACATCCAGTAAGATAATCTGGTGACATTATTATTATTATTGGATTGGTGTACATAATAGGTAGGCACAATTCATGTAACCCCTAAGCAACAATACTTGTTTACATAATCTTTGTTAGAATTACTTATACTTTTCTGATAATTAATGGTAACCAGTTTATACAGAAATTCCCTTTAATTACCTTCAGGTCTTGACTTTGTAACCCAACATCAAGTAGCCAAGTATCACTAATAATTCACCTCCACTGTAATATGAACAAGAGGACATTTTGACCAAATCAATAATTTGTTAATGAAGAGCACTTTTGCAAAATTGTTTGAGATCCTGTTTGTTCCTCCATGCCCACTCCAGCTGGCCCATTACATTCCTGGCACCAGAAGTTAGCCTTTCAGGTGAAACCATTTTGATCACAATGTGCCAAAGTAAGCTGTAAAAGATGTCAATACAAGAGCAACTAAAGGGCATTTAGAAGAACTTGGTAGAGATAAAGGTGCAGATTCAGCAACCCTCAGGAAGCCACGATAACCCACCCAAACAGACAACTGGATCCAGCGTACCACAATTACCAGTCATTCAGATTATGGTTCTTAGAGAGAAAAAATTCAGAAAGTATGTTGATAAAAGAGATGACAGGGTATTAGAAGGATGGTTATCAAATGCCAAAAGGGGGGCAAAGGTGTTGTCGAAGGCTGATGCAATGGACACTCTTTTCATGCCTGGAAGGTGACACCCCCTACCCTTACGGTAACTGAGTCTGTGAACCTTGCATTATTATTACTACGTTTGTACTTTAGTCAAGAAAGCTCTACTCAATATTCTCAAATTACTGTGTTGATTCCTGGGTTGTAACCTGAACAACTGGTGTAGTGACAGATATACAAGGATTTTTCCACCGACATAGTTAGAGAAAATGGCTACACACAGAGCCCCAAAGCAATGGACTTTGACAAAAGTAGAGACTGTGAATAGCTTTGAGAACTGGAAAGAGAACTTAAAGTATGTATTATCACTGGATCCCTCCATTTCTTGTAAGCGGCTTCACTTGGGAAAAGAAAACCAGAACAACACCTAACTGTGGGTTCACCGATGACCCACAAACTGTTGCTGAGGCAGTCCATAAAACAGCTGCCAAGAAAGTGACTCATCTTGAATTAATGTTGGGGTAGATAGCCAACTATTGCCCTGTGATTTCGAGGAACACTATTGTCAGGAATTCCACATCAATTGAGTCAATTTGGCAAGTTATACGTGCCCACTACAGATTCCAGTCAAGCTGAGCCCATTTCCTCGCCCTCGCCAATATTAAACTTGAGCACGGTGAATGACCAGAAGACCTATTCCTGAGACTTATGGCCTTCGTAGAGGACAATTTACTTACCCCAGGAGGAGACATCACCCACCATGGATACCAACCCACTGAAGAAGAGGAATTAACCCCCTCCCTCAAGAACATTGTAGTATTATTATGGTTAAAATTAACTCATCCAGACTTACCTAAGCTAGTGAAGCAACATTACGGTACAGAACTTCAGTCGAAAACACTAGCTAGTATAAAACCAAAGATTTTGCAAGCTCTAGAGACTCTTCTGGATGAGATCCATACCACCAGTGATGCTAGGGTTATGAGAACATTCAACAATCAGAGGACCCAATACTGCCTTCAAACGTTGTCAAAAGATTCCAAATGTTCCAAACCTACATGCCCCCTTTGCAAGCAAGCTGGACGTCACTCTACTGACCACCTTCTAACTTTCTGCCAGAATCCGACAGACGTTACATGACAAGAACCAGACTTTTTGCCAACCTCTATGATTTGGACCTCAAAGACGATATTGATGGCCAATCTTCACCGGAAGACCCACCTTCTTCCAGCTGTTCAGTTACACTGGAAACACCCTCATCAGCTGTTCAACGTGTTAAAGTTGGTCAATCTTCTTTCATTAACGCCTATCACCACCATGTACCTGTCACTGTGATCCTCGACTCTGGAGCAGAAACCAACATGATCCATCAGCCTCTCGCCGTCAAACTGAACGCTAAATTATCCAAGAGTAATCAGCATGCTCTCCAGGCTGATGGTCAGCCACCTTTACACGTAAAAAAGGAGAAACAAGATTAACTTTATCACAGGGCAATGAAAGTTTTCACCTTGAAGCCCTTGTAGTCAAAAACTTGGATGTAGATATATTGGGAGGTGTCTTATTTATGAAAGTTAATGACATTACTATAAGACCTTCCAAACAACAAGTCATCCTCACTAATGGAACCTCCATTCGTTACGATCTTCCTTCAATGGATCCACCTCAAATACGTCTAACAACCACCACCTTGAGAGCCCCTTCGAGCACAACAGTTTGGCCGGGTGAGTTTATAGAGCTATCTTCTCCGTTACCATCATTGTCTGATTCCAAAATCGCTCTCGAACCTCACATCCAATCCCCATCTGGCCATCCCCTGATATCATCGAAACCGTTGTTTGGAATACGGGATGCTCCGTATTCCAAACAACACGTCACAACCAATCAACATCAGAAAAAGCCAACATATTGCCCAGATCGCACCAGCTCACATCCCACCATCAGCTACTACCAACACAAGCCAACCGTCACCTGATACACCAAGCCTCCACGACACTAGATCTCAACTACACTATAAAGCCATTCAGACTGACCCTGACCACATCTTACCAGGGACTTTTTGTAACAAATTTCGTGAACTACACCAGTCATTTGCTGACACGTTTGACCCTACTTTCCCTGGTTACAATGGTAATGTAGGTCCCTTAAAGGCTACAGTTAACATGGCCCCAGTTGAGCCCCCTCGGAGAAAAGGACGATTACCACAGTATTCCCGTAACAAACTTGAAGAACTTCAATCTGAATTTGACCGCCTCGAAACCCTTGGAGTATTTAAATGACCTGAAGAAATGGGAATCACTGTCGAATACCTTAATCCCTCCTTCCTTGTAAAAAAACCTTCAGGAGGCCACTGCTTGGTCACATCTTTCACCGAGATTGGCATGTACTCAAAACCACAACCATCCTTGATGCCAGGTGTTGTTTCTACCCTTCGCAAGATCGGACATTGGAAGTACTTTATAAAAACTGATCCAACAAGTGCTTTTTTTCAAATCCCGTTAGAGAAGTCGTCTATGAAATACTGCGGAGTTGCTACACCCTTCCATGGTATTAGAGTTTATACAAGAAGTGCAATGGGAATGCCAGGGTCCAAAACCGCCCTGGAAGAACTTATGTGTGCCGTACTAGGTGACCTTATCGTTCAAGGTTGCACAGTCAAAATTGCTGACGACTTGTATTGTGGTGGCGAAACACCTGTTGAACTTTTGAGAAATTGGGAGAAAGTTTTAATTGAACTCTCAAACTCCACCCTTTGCCTCTCTGCTTCAAAGACCGTTATTGCACCCAGATCCACCACTGTCCTCGGTTGGAAATGGCAACAAGGTACCCTGACTGCTACCTCCCACAGATTGACAGCTCTATCCACTTGCAACCCACCCAAGACTGTTAAGGGTCTCCGTTCCTTCATTGGTGCATTTAAAGTACTTTCTTGCCTTATTCCCAGACGCTCCAACCTGTTATCACCATTGGAAGAATCCGTCGCTGGCCGCTCCTCTGGTGAGACCATCTTGGAACGACTCACTCCTCTCGAACTTTGAAAGAGCCAAACAAGCGTTAAATGGCCCAAAGACCATCCATCTACCTCGTCCTGATGACCAACTGTGGATCGTGACCGATGGTGCTGTCAAAACCCATGGCCTAGGAGCTACTCTCTACATCACCCGTAACAATAACAAGCCCCTCCTATCTGGATTTTTCAGTGCTAAACTTAAGAAACATCAGATAGACTGGTTTCCTTGTGAACTGGAAGCCCTATGGATTGCAGCTTCGATTAAACACTTCAGCCCATATATTGTTCAGTTTACCCACAAACCCTGTGTATTGACCGACAGCAAGCCATGCGTCCAAGCTCATCAGAAGCTCTCAAGAGGATCGTTTTCAACCAGTTCAAGACTTACTACCTTCATGTCTGCTGCCAGCCGTTACCAGACATCAATCCGTCATATCAGTGGCACTGCCAACACCCCCTCTGACTTCACATGTCGTAACGCCGAAGAATGTCTTGACGGGTCATGTCAAGTTTGTTGCTATGTGTCTGAAATCGAACAATACCCAGTCAGAGCAGTTTCTGTTAAGGACCTTGTTTCTGGAACTGTCAAATTACTATTCACTACAAGATCCACTTGGGCACTGTTCAAAGCGAAGATCCTGACCTATGCCATACACATGCCCACTTGACCCAGGGCACTCGTCCATCCAAGAAAGCCACCAACATACGAGACGTGAAACATTACCTACAGTCCGCTACTATCACCAGAGACGGTCTACTTGTCATTCGCCAAGAAGAACCATTTGCACCCACCATCGAACGCATCATCATCCCACGAAACTCATTTCCTGGTCCACTAGCGTCATTTCACATTCGCCTGGACCACCCTTCTCCTCATCAGATGAAGCAAGTCCTTTGCCGTCACTTCTTCGCCCTCGACATGGATCAACTCGTTGAAGATGTCATTGTCATGCCACCTATGCACATCTGAAAACCATCAAACATGCAGCAGAGCCCCAATCAGTGTCTTCGTCTCCAACAACCATTGGTTCTCAGTTTGCATCCAATGTACTACGTCGAAACCGGCAGTTCATCCTCGTCCTACGTGAGAACGTTACCTCATTCACCACCTCGGTCATCGTAGATAGAGAAGATAAAGTATCCCTTCGGAACGCCCTCATTTCTCTCATCTCACAAATTCGATCCCCCGATGGACCCCAAGCAACCGTCTATGTGGATTCTGCTCCCGGATTCCCATCCCTCAAGTCCGACGAAATCCTTCAAAAGTACAGTATCGTCATCGACATTATATGTCCCATAAACAAGAACAAGAATCCTATCGCCGAGAGGGCCATACAAGAACTCGAATTCGAACTGTTAAAACAAGATCCTTCAGGATCTCCCGTCGATCAAGCTGCTCTTGCAATTGCCACCACACGCCTTAACTCACACATTCGATCTCGTGGGTTATCCGCCCTAGAAATGCTCACACAACGTAACCAGTTCAACAACACACAAATCACCTTGTCCGACGAAATACTCATTTCAGCTCAATCATCCTCCAAAGACGCCAACCAGTGTCCAGCGAAAAGTCCAAAGCCCACGGCAAACCACGTCGATCAACTCCGTCGATCCATCCAGGTGATCTTATCTATCTACATCAAGACTTCAACAAACATTCTGCCCCTCCGCGTATATGGTCGTATCTACTACTTCAACTCATTGCACTATCCGTAAGTTCACCGACACTCAACTTCGTAACGCAACATATGAAGTCAAGTTGGACGACTGTTTCCTCGTACCAAGTGACTTCTCTCCGACCACCCTCGCTTCAACAAGAGGACATCCCGTAAACCAACTGGATTCAGATGACGACTCTACGACAGCCACTACAGATTCCCTAATTGAAGAACAACCAACACCACCTGTTCTAAGTCCACCCCAACTTGTCGCCATATCTCTTGAACTGACTCAACTACCTGAACTGACTCAGCCACCTGCGTCTGTCACCCCTGCAACAGATGATGTCACACCTCCACTGCGCCCAACACGAAAGCGCCAACCACCATCTTACCTCAAAGATTATGATTGCAATTGAACTTTCTTAAAAATCGATTAGCTTTATGTATAAATTTTTTTTACAAAAAGACAGAAGACAGTCACGTCACTACATTGACATTCTGTTCAGTACGCCACTGGGGCTACCATGTTTGTTCTACCATTTTTGTTTACGTTTTTCCACGCTACCCTTACGGTAACTGAGTCTGTGAACCTTGCGTTATTATTACTACGTTTGTACTTTAGTCAAGAAAGCTCTACTCTATATTCTCAAATTACTGTGTTGATTCCTGGGTTGTAACCTGAACAACTGGCGCACCCAGGGTACAAGGAACTGATCTTTTTGCAAGTCAGCAGATCTTTGCAAGAGTCCATTTAAGACTTTACCTTTGTGTTGATGGCACTGATGGCAAGAGTTGGGTATCTGTCAAGTGAAAGAAACACAAGGATAAGGTGCAGAAAGATCAGTTTATAGACAGTCCATGTATACCTTACCTTCATAGAGATGTGATGAGGTAGGGACATGACCACTCCAAAACTACCATTCAGGAAGCTTGCTTTGAAGCTCTATAGAAGACCCAACCCCAAGGAAATTTGTAGCAGTAAGAGAAGCAGCAGTAGAGGAAGGAAGAAATTCACCTTGCACAGCACCAATGGGCTAGAGATTCCATACGTTTGGTACCTGGAAGTGGATATTTAGATAGCAGGAAAAACACATAACAAGTGTGGCATCTTGGTGCTGAAGGGCACTGCAGCTATCTGCTGACCAAGACACAGGCACAAAGGCATTTTGGAATCAAATGTTATTTCAAAGGTTCCTGTACCAGGCAGAACAAAACACGAGCTAGGAAGCAGCACTTCCACAAAATTGTGAGTAGCAAAATGGTATGGATCCCCAATGTCAATCATTGGAGTTTCATTGACTGATGCCCAATGTGGAACAAATGCACTTGTGGAGTCACTTGCTGTTTCATGTCCCAGAGGACTTGAAACTGGAACCTTTCTTGTTGAGTCATTCTCACTTTGCGTTGAGTTCCAAGTGACAAACCCAACCAGGTGGAGCTGAAGATCAAAGCATGCATTGGAACTGTTGAGCTCACACAAGATTTACTGACATTGGAGCAGTCACAATTCACAGTTGAAGACCATAAGGTGATAGTATCTTGCATCCCTACAATCTATTGCCAAGAAGTTGATCAAACAACAGGGGTCACTATGCTGCAACCACAAAGAAAAGACGTCCTGTCACAAGGATTGAACCTTGAAAGTTTTTCAGGATAAGGGAAGAAAACACAAAAGGCATTGCAGCTTTTCAAAAAAGCACATTGATTCCTTCCATCATGATGGAGATACGCCAGGATGTACACAGCCAGTGTAGCACAGGATCCACACAAATGACAAACTTTTCTGTAAATCAACATCACTGTAGGATTCCTCCCAACCAGTTTTGTGAGGTAAAGGAACACTTGCTGCAGTTGCTGAGAAAAAGTGTCATCAGACCAAGTCAGTTCACCTATGCCTCACCAATAGTACTTGTATGCAAGAAGTCTGGTGCACTCTGGTTGTGTCTAGATTGGAGACATCTCAATGTAAACATAAAATGGGATGGATGGCCCCTTCCCAGGATCAATCACATAGGGGTACACTAGAAGAATTGCCACAAGACAATATTTACAATTGCAATTGGACCCTATGAGTACATATGTATGTTATATGTATGTTATAGAGATTCATCCAGACAATTTCCCAAGATTTTCTGCTGCATTTACTTCTCAGATGCCTTGAACATCTGTTTACCAAATTGAGGCAACATGGCTTATGCATTAAGCCTGGCAAATGCCTATTCGTCAAAGGTCAGGTGACCTATCTGGGACATTTGGTATGAACAGGTTGTGCTACAGACCCAGCCAAAACCAAGACTGCACCAGCACTTGTTTATCCTAAACACACAAACCTTTCATTGTGGAGACAAATGCCTCGTAATATGGTTTAGGATGAGTTCTTCCAGAAACAGGATGACAAGATTTAGGCTATTGTTTATGCCAGGTAAGGAATTTAAGGACCAGCGAGGAATATGAGAAATGCATCCATTATGCTTGAATTTTTTGCTTTGACGTGGGCTGTCACAGAAAAATTCTGCAAATACTTACCTGGATCAGAGTTTGTATTCTATACAGATAATTATCTACTTACCTACGTGTAAACCAAAAGTAAGCTGGTGACTGCTGGGAAATGCTGGACTGTAGAGCTGACAAGTCAATTTTGAAATCAAATACAGAGCAGGCAGACACAGTCGCAATGCTAATGTGCTAAGGCACCTAATGAGATGCACAGAAACACTTATCCTCCAGAACAAACGTTGACATTCTGGCTACTACAGCAGGTTCTACTAGTGTTCCTTTAGCTGTCCAATTTGAGTTACTTGGGGATTCTAATCAGCTAGAGTCTCTGGGATTAATACCAAAAGTGGGAAAGTAAAGCCAGCCAGCAATCTCACTCTTATTGTTGTAAGAAGACCAGACACTAAAGTTGCAATAGTAAGATGCAGCTCCACAGAAGCTAAAATACTATCTAAACCTTCAAAGCAGGCAAAAAGAGAGAAAAAAAGGAAACACCACAGGCTCAGATACTTGTTAATTACATGACCATTATCATTGAAACCAATGAAACTTTTGTCAAAATTGTCTATGCCCCTGAACGCGAAGAGAAACAGCTTCTTGTGGTGCCAGAAGTCCTTAAAGATGACGTGTTGAGAGCAGCACATGATAACTTTGGTAATCAAGGATCAGAGAGGACTGAAAAGATCTTGTGCCCATGGCCCTGGTAGCCTGGAATGCACATTGATGTGTAGATGTGAACTTTCAAATGTGACCAGTGGATTGTAGCTAAAGGATCTTATATGTAGAGTCGACCTCCTATGGGTAGTATCATGGCAACAAATCCTATGAAAGTACTTGTTATGGACTTCACGCAATTGAAACCTCAGATGGATGGGAGAACATCTTTGTACTCACAGACGTCTTTACAAAGTAAACTGTTGCGATATCAACAAATTAAGAAAAGCGCTGTTGTCAAAGCTCTAACACGGGAATGGTTTATGGTATATGAAGTTTCAGAACAAAGCAGAAATGGTAAAGAAACTCTGTTTGATTTATGGTGCAAGGAAGTCAAGGAGCACTCCTTACCACCCCAAAGAAAATGTAAATTATGAATGATTCAAGTGTACATTACATGAGCTGCTGTGAGCTTTGCCACTGGAAAAAAGAAGCGATAGTCGGAACATGTAAAGGAGCTATGTTTTGCATATAATGCAACACCACATCTTCAATTGGGTACTTTACATTCTTTTTTATGTTTGGGCGTGACCCTCGTTTGCCAATAGACCGAGTTGTAACTAGAGGAAAAGCCAGCACCAGAGGATCAGACATGATTTACCAAGGATTACGAGGAGCTATGTTAAGCATACAAAAGAGCATCAGAGTGACCCAAAAAGAAAGCAATGACAAGGGGGGGGGGGAAGTATGATAGTTACTCTCATGCTTTACCTTTTGTATTAGTGATTACTTCATTTCTACCTTGTATAAATACACGTGTAGATGTACCTTACCTTCGCCCTAAACTCTGGCGCTTTGAGTTTCTTTAGACTACGTTAATCGTTAGAGGAGTCGACAACTCACAATACACCATTGACGATAATTCTGTTTTGAATCCACAATGGCAATGAATGGCAGTGTCGGATCATTCAATCCTTGTGTTGAGAACTTTAGAGACTCTGTCAAATGTATGGAGACATATCTATTATGGACATTCTGTTCACTATAGATCGGCAAATGTGTTATTCTTCTACAGGAATTTGCCATGTACTGCAGCATGTACAACACCTGCAGAGTTATTGCTTAAAAGGCGACCACATAGTTGACTGAGTTTCATTAAGCCATGTTCGACAGAAAAGATCACCAGAAATAAGGAAATAGTCAAAAAAATGCCACGATAAGGCGAATTTCAGGCAAGAGTATTCTCTGTTGGGCAATATGCTCGAGTTATGAGTACCCGAGGAGCAAAAGTCCGTTGGAGTCCAAGCACTGTAGTTTAGGTTAAGAGACCTGACCTCTTTGGTCAAGATTCTTGGAATCGCAAAAGATTTGTGCTTGCAGATCACTTAATTATTTACAACAGCAGTCGCAGTGAAGCTATGGGCAGTTCAGATAGTCTAGTTACCCCATCTAGTTCAGATAGCCAGATTGATAGAGATAATGAAGAAGTGATATAATTGCCTGCATCGGTGGTGACTGAAAAGCCTATGGTGCCTGAAGTAGTTCTAGATTTAACACCTTCACATGCTGCTGTAGAGAGTACTATTCCCACAACATCAAATACATCTACACCTTCTAGCCAGGACGTGACGAGTGAAACAGTGTGGTATCGTCATAAACTGCAATACCCAGTTTGTGTTTACATCTTGATATCATCCTATCCCACATTATGTTCATGATCCTACGCCTATGGGAAATAATATTTATCTTTGTTGCAATGTAAATTAAGTCACCCTAGTTATCAACGTCACTGGAACTGATTGTAAAATAACATACCTTGTATATAAATGACTATCCAGTATTGTGTAAAGTTAGCGATAGAGTTAAACACTACCTTGATTAAAATATAATAATATATGTGCCATTCGGCGTGGATTTTCTAGCATGCTACGTCTTTCCAGCGGGTTGTAAGGACACAATACACAGGACCCTCCTAGCCAAGGTATCATCACAAGATCAGGAGATGGACCTCGTCATCCAAGGAAGGCAGTTCATCTAGGGGAAGGAAGACCCTGATTCCAAAGCTCCGCTGCCTTGGGGCTATACCCAACCTTGGAAAAGGCTAGGTCCACAGCTTAAAACTGTGGTTAGCGTCAGCAAGGGCATGCGGCTAGAAAACCACAAAGCCACACAAATAAGATGCGGATCAACTATAAAATAAATATAGCGGACCTGTCGAGGCCCGGGTTACCAGCGACCTCCATACTCAATGCTCATCAGGTTGGATATGGAAAACAGACTACTCCTGTAAGAAGGAGTACGAAAAAAAGCAAGGGATAGAGTGAGGAAGAAAAGGTAGAAGTGGAAGCCGCTTGAGAAAATTATCACTGCGGAGACACTTAATGTAAGAACCCTAACAGGAAAAGGAAGAAAATTGGTTGACTTGATGGGGAGAGGAAGAATTGACATTCTGTGCGTGGAAAGGAAGTAAAGCAAGAGCATTAGGCGAAGGTTACAAGCTGTACTACCATGGGACTGATAAAAACAAGAATGGCGTGGGCATTATCCTGAAAGAAGAGTACGCCTCGACTGTACTAGAGACGTAGAGAGAATGTCGGTCCAAGTCATGAGCTTAAAATTGAATGTTAACAGAGTTCTGATAAATATCGTTAGTGCCTATGGACCACAGTGTGGGAGCGAAGTAGAAGAAAATAAGAAGTTCTGGAGGGAGTTGAATACTGTAGTAACGAGAATACCACATTGAGAGAAAATTTGCATTGGTTCTGACCTGAACGGCCATGTGAGAGAAAGAAATGCAGGAGATGAATAGGTGGCTGGGAGATACGGATATGGAAACAGGAATGAGGGTGGGCAAAAAATCATTGACTTTGCAGAATATTCCTTTACCTGTCTTAAACACATACCATACTTTAGAAAGAGATTAGAGCAGAGAGTTACATGCAGGAGTGGTGGAAGAGCCACGCAGATTGACAATATCTTATATAGAAATAGAGATATGAAAGAAAAAGTTAATTGCAAAGTTCTTGGAGGAGAAGGTGTTGCTCGTCAACACACGTTTGTAATTTGCAAGCTCAATATTAAAGTAAAAAAGCATAAGAAGGTGATCAGGACACCGAAAATTAAATTGTGAAGATTAAAGGACGGAAAGTGCCGAAGAATGCTAAATCGGGAACTACAGGAAATTATAAACTTCGAGGGGAATATCTTGGAGCACGGGCAAGATGTAGCAGACAAATCAGAGTCACCAGAAACGGTTCAAGGTATGATATCAGGACATCACCAAAAAACCAAAGAGACTTGGTGGTGGAATGAATCGTTTAAGCCAGTATAAAACGAAAGAAACAGTTGAAGAAGAGATTTTATCAAACTGGAGATGAAGAAGACAAGAATACATTACCGCAAGAAGGGAAACAAAACGTAGAGTAGCCGAAGCAAAAGATCAGGCTTACGATAGGCCATGTCACCGACTAAACTCAAAAGAAGGCGAGAAAGAGAGAGAGAGAGAGAGAGAGAGAGAGAGAGAGAGAGAGAGAGAGAGAGAGAGAGAGAGAGAGAGAGAGAGAGAGAGCTATTTAGAATTGCTAAACAAAAGAACCGTCCAGGAAAAGGTATTCAGCGAGATAGTGATACGAGATGAAAATGGACAATTATTAAAAAATTGGGAAGATATTTTGAAGAGGTGGAAGTAGTATTTTTGGAAGTAGCGAATGGTAGCTCGGAAACCGCAACAAAACATGCAACGATCGAAGTAGACGGGAAGCAGGAGGTTATAAATAGGATTGAAAAGAAATGAATAAAAGAAGCCATGAAGAAAATGAAGAATGCAAAAGCAGTCGGACCAGATAATATATCCCAATAGCATCTTGACGTTGCTTGGGAGAACCAGGTTTGAAGCTACTAACACGGCTATTCAATGAAATACTTGACGTGGAAGAGTTGCCGGGGGAGTGGCGGAAGAGTATGTTGGTACCGGTTTATAAGGGACAAAGTGATGCGCAAGAGTATGGGAACTACAGGGGAATCAAACTGATGTGCCACACTCTGAAGTTGTGGGAGAGAGTAATGGACAAAAGACTAAGGTCAGAAATCGAAATCAGCAAACAACAGTTCGTGTTTATGTTGGCAGGCAGTACCACAGATGCACTGTTTGCGTTACGAATCCTGCACGAAAAACATCGAGATCACCAACAACAACTAAAAAACGTATTTATCGATCCAGAGAAAGCATATGACCGAGTACCCAGATAGAAGATGTGGTGTTGTATGAGGCTGTCAGGAATCACAGAGAACTATATCAGACTGGTACAAGATAGGTACAAGGACAGTATGACCAGTGTTCGAAGTGCTACAGGAAGGACAAGTTACTTCGAAGTGAAAGTAGGCCTGCGCAAGGGCTGCTCTACTTTAAGCCCTTTTGCAGGCCTACTTTCGCAGTGGTAATGGATAGACTCGCAGATGATGTAAGAAGAGATGCTCCTTAAAATATGATGTTCACAGATGATATTCTGCTGTGTAGCGTGAGAAGAGAAGAAGTTGAGTTACAGCTGGAGAAGTGGTGTTATGCCTTGGGGAGACGAGGAATGAAAATACGCCGGAGAAAGACAGAGTACCTACTTCTGAACGGAAGCCAGAACGATAGAATACAGCTGGAAGTGGGGGGAATCCCTAAAGTGAGCGGATATAAGTACCTTGGGTCAACTCTACAAGCAAACGAAAACTGTGATAGAGAAGTAAAGAGGAGAGTTCAGGCCGGTTGGGATAGTTGGAGGAAGGTAACAGGGGTACTTTGCGATAGGAAAATATCACCACGGATGAAGGGAAAAGTTTACAAGACGGCAGTGCGTCCAGGTCTATAATATGGTCTGGAAACTGTTGCTACCACCCTGCGACAAGAAGCGGAGCTAGAAGTGGCTGAAATGCGCATTACAAGATGGTTGCTTGCTGTGACACAACTAGACAGAATTCCTAACTACCACATACGAGAAACATCCCATATCAAAAGACCGAGAGACAGGATTAGAGAGTCAAGGCTTCGCTGGAATGGGCACATAGCAAGGCGAGGTGCAGATTATGTAGGAAGGAGGGTACTGAGGTGTGAAATCCCCGGTGGGAGGCGAAGGGGGAGGCCGAGAAAAAGGTGGAAGGATCTGATTGACAGAGATATGGAAGCTGTTGTTGCGAGGGAGGCTGATGTGATGAACAGAACAGGCCGAAGACGGCTGACCTGCTGTGGCAATCCCTAAAGGGAAATAGCCGAGAGATAAAGAAGAAGGCATGTAATTTGTCTAATACATGTAAACATTTAGGAAGGAGGAATGTTATATATTGCGAAATTAAATACAATAGTTTCACCATGCCATATTGTCTCTTCATATCCCTACTACCCTTTGGATGTGCCGCCTCTCCATTCATTAGGCTCTACGACCAACAATGGATTTTGTTTCGTCATCCGACTTAGTCTCCAGTCCACTGAAGAACCAGAGGCTGACGAGTTCCAATGACCCAAACTACGTAAATGCAACTCGCAAAAAACCAGAAAGAACCTGCATAGCAAGCATAATGTTCTATCGTTTGTCGTGGTTGTCATATCTTTGTCTGGATGAGATTGCTAGTCAAAACTCCAGATTATTGGAAAATGTAGGCATTGACTGCTTTCTTAAACTTCCATTGGCTTACAGTTAGACTAACTTAAGTTCTAGTGTACAACAGATGTATTGAATACAAAACAGAAGCAGACAATTATTAGGAATAAAACTAGATATAGGAAGTGAAACTAATTTCACAACCTACACTTACACCAATATCATTGAGGAAGTATAATAGGTCACGGAAATGGTTTTGTTCATTAATTATCTATATAATGTTTTCTTTTACATTTTTTCTTTGTGGAGTCTGCGTAATTTTTATACATGTGATTGTTAAACTAAAAGCTTATTATTAAAACTAAAATACATCATCTACGTCTGACTCCTCCCTTAAAAGGGAAGAGTCAGAAGAAGAAGATGATGATTGTTGAACTGAAAAAGAATACCAGAATGGATACACTCCTATCTAGGTAGAATTTTGTGTATTTCGTTTATTATTATTCTATTAAAGTGCTGTACTTCACCATTAGTTAAGAGCCAGTTTAGGGCTATAATATGTTGTCTGGTGCTGTGTATGTATGCTTGTTGTTGAACTTCGGAAATTTGAAATTTGTCCATTGTTGCTCGTAATGTTATGTACGTAGCCAAATAAGGAGAGCATTTTGTTGAGGCGTTAATGATCATCTTCTACGCAAAAATCAATTTGTGGACTTGCAAGTTGTTTCCACAAGAGAGTCCTCCTTTGATGTTGATAGCCAGTGTTTGAGATTTTACGTATCCCGGTTGACTTTGGCGGCTGGTAGTGCATGACAGATGCTGTGATGGTTTTACAGGTAACACATGATATGATAAATGCTTCTGTTCCTTTAGCCTAGTCACCAAAACCTTTCTGAGAATAATGCGGTAGTTTTGGGAGTGCCTTGGTGTAAAGGATATGTTATTTCAATACGTTTGTCTCTCAATATAAGTTAGATACGTTTTCAAGTTGTTTTACAGTGGAGGACAAAACAGGCATAATAGACTTAGAGTTGAACTTAGTGAAGTTCTGAAAGAAAAAGTGGTAGAAGTAAAAAAAGAGTCAGACATATTGATGCAAATGAAAATGTCAGTTGGAAATAAGGTAGTCTATATATTAACAGTGTACGAACCACAGACCGGTTTCGGTGATGAATATCAAGAAGAATTATGGAATATGTTTGAAAGAATAGAGGGAATGGTTCAAAGAATACTAAGCAACGAAAAGGTTATTTTGGACATATTCTCAGCAAATATGTGTGCATTAGAGAACATTTGGGTTTTACGTTTAGAAGAAGAAATGAGGATGTGAGAGAATTCTAGAAGTGGTGCAATATCTCGAGATGAACTGTGTAAACACCAATTTCAAGAACCAAGAACAGCACCCAGTGGCATGATGGTGAAGGAAAAAGATCGACTTTTTCCTGCTTAAGCGAGAAGAGGGAATAGAAGTTAGGAAGTGTGGAGTTGTTAAGGGAAAGACAATAAGTGGCCAAAATTGACTGCATACTCTGCAATTGAAATGGAAAATGGGATAAGTTAGAAGAAAACAAGTCTCCACTGGAGTTTCGTAGATTAAGAGAGGTATACGACCTTGTATTGGAGAAAATTATGTTCTGGGCATTGAGTAGAAAGAGAGTACCAGAAAAGCTAATTTTAGTAATGGCAGATGTACGAGGGAGCAAAACATCAGTGCTCACAAATGAGGCTTGGCCAAACTTCTTTAAACGTGAAATAGGACTTCACCAGGGGTCAGCACTCAGTCCTTTACTGTTTACTGCAATGGATGTGGTGACAAAGACGCTGCAAAGGAAAGAGCTGCATGAAGGGAAGGGTACAGTGTATGTACTGTACTGGCTTGACATACCGTTCTATAGCTTCAGATACCATTATGAAGCCTCCAAATGATAGTCATTGGCACTATTAGTAATGTAATAGTACATGTGCTGAACTGGATAGAAACATTCCAGAAGTTTCCATAATAGAAATTAAGAAGGACTCCTGAGCTGCAAAAATTAAGTTTAAGATGCAGTTTTTTTTGTGTTTAAATCTTTTAGTACTTCCTTTCTCCTTGTTTGATATGTTTCGCATTTGTGATAAGAATTCCGCAAAGAGTCAAAATAAAAGGGTAATTAACAATAATACGTCCTATGTAATGGTATTAAGGAAAAAGCCGGGCCTTGCAAAAGAAAGATGAGCAGCTGCTGATGCAAACAAAAATCAAATTCTGAGGTGGACCCTTGGTATGTCATTGTGGGAAAGATGTGCAAATGAAAAAATCAGGAAAAATGCACTAGTGACATGCATCACCAGAAAGTTTTTTTCCGTTTCAAGCAAGTCAGATAAGTCATACTCAAAGTATGAGTTTACAAACATGCATAAAACGTGGTATACAGGAATATATTTTTTTCACTTCTAATGTCAGCTGTCAGATTTGTATGTTCCTTTTAGGAATAAAACCTCTGAATTTGCTTTTTAGATACAGCATTTCCTACTTCATTCTGCTTAAGTACAGGACCTGAATTTGAAATAATATTTAATCTTGTGCCATTACAGAAATCCGTGAACATTTCGATTCCCACTTTAAATCAGTTCTTCTCATTTTCTAGTTACCTTTTTATGTGACATATATGTTTACCTACTTTGATAAATCTTTTACAGTGGAACATTTCTGCTACAGTTCCATACTGCTATAGTTAACCAGTTATTCAAACTAGGATGTCACGCAAGAGTTCTGCATTCACAAGGTTTCCTTTGTGAGCATACTTGGTTTGAGTGGTGCTCTTCAAAGGGCTTACTGATACTAATGTTTGGTATTATTTTTTGTGTAATGGAATTTTTTTAATTTTTAAATATGTACGATTAATTCTTTTTTACAAAGATGTGTATAAGATCGAATGTATCTTTCTATACCTATAGATCCATACTTAATTATGCCAGATGCTCTTCATATATTATGTCAGATTGCATGAATGTTCTGCTGATGAGATTTTGTTTTACTATGGACATAAATCGTTGTAGTAAGGAAACTGAGAACATTAGTAAGTTTCCTATAGATTACAATAATAGTAAGTGCCTTCCTTATAGCTCCATACTTATTAAGTGTTGCTTTTTTTCTGTTAGGTAATAATATACCAGGAGATATTATGAAAGCTATTGAAGCAGCAGTTCAACGTAATTCTGATAGAGCTGCTGTGTATGCTGAGCAGGAAGCTGTTATGTCTGTTGTCCAACAAGAGCTTACAACACTTGAGCATGAGAAAAGATTGCAGGTAAATTTACATTACTGTGGCCAAATTTCTAACAAATTTATTTAGGAATTGCCCTCTTAATCGTTACTAAAGAAGGAGGTGAATAGTTTATTTTTTAAGTTAGGTTGCTTGACAGTTGAACAAATAAAACCTCATGAAATCTCTGATGTTCAAGTCCAGCAGCTTTTCCTGTTTATAAGAATAGCTGCAATTTATTTTCCCATAAAGTTGTAGTAATACATTGTAACCATGGTTTATGCAACTCAAGTTTCTCTAGTTTAACCTTCCTTCAGTTCAGTTCGAATTTTGTTTTACTGAATTCTATACTTTACTGATAATACAAGTAGCCAAAATCACATTTTAAATGACCACACAGACTCTTGAGACCTTAGTGAAATTTGAGTCGGTCATCCACGAACCGTCTTCCCACATTGATTATACTATTATTGCCATATTTGATTGAAAATTCTCTTTAATTGCCGGAGGTTGTAATTAACCTAGTAATATTAACGGAACTACTTGATCAAGACACCGCTTTCTGTATTTCCAGTACATATTGCAAGCTTAAAAGGATAAATTAAAATGCAAATTTTTTGACTTTATTTTTAAAGGTCAATCCCCAACCCAAGTTTTAACATGTAAGCATCAAAGTTGCTCACAGTTGACATCATTTTTTCAATTTCAAAATAGAAGAATTGTTTGTATACCCCTATTTAGAAAAGATGGCTTTGTTATATTTCGGCTTCTGAGAACCACGAAAGCTGGCCCTGCTTGAGTAAAGCAAAGAAGCATGAGTTCAGTGTGGCTAAGTAGCTAAGTGCCTATTGTTCAGTTGTTGCATTAGGTATTTATGATTTGGCAATCTAGCAAAGGTGGTATGTCTTGCCCAAACCAAACTTCTGATCTCAGGATCCAGTAAGAGATTTTTCAAGATGTCTAGGGAAAGGTAAGTGTACATAAATTATACCTTTCTACCGAGTATCTCAATACTCTTTAATATTACCACATTTTTGAAAAGAAGTTATAATGCTAAATAGTAAAGTAGCAGAATAATAGTTAAAAAGGGGATAATGGAAATAATGAATGGAATGGTAGGTTGTGGTGGGTGGGTAATATCAGATAAAGGTAAGGTAAGGGTATGTCAGGAAAAATGCCCTGTACCTAAATCCACCTGCGCAGTTTTTGCGTGTTTATTCGAAGATGATGGTAATGGTTGTTGGTTATTGTAGCATACCGTAGTGCATGCATGTTGGTGATTATTGCACTGTATGCTGTAGTTAATTCATTCACCGATATGAATTGAATAATAAGATTTTTTTTGAAAGAGATGACATAGCTAATAACAAATGTGGTTGGTGGCAAAGCTAGGCACAACATAAGTCAAGGCGTAATATTTTTTTTCTCACATGCTAGCATGTAAAATGGACCTTAAACCGAATATGATGATGATGATGATGATGATGATGATGATGATGAGTGTGTGCAGGAAACCGGAAGTACTACAAACATTGCCGCCATTTAAGCTACAGCTCCGTCTGAATATAAAAAAGGGAAGATGATTTGTGGGGAAAATTCGGCTCTAAACATGAGTCTTGCCATTTAAATTATTATCACTTGGGCAGGATTTGTATTCACGGTGGAAGTAGGAGATTGATGTCTTGGTGTGTAAGGATTGAAAAATTATAACAAGCAGGTTACGAGTTGATAATTTGAAAAGGACGGTTACAGAACCATTGTAAGCCAGACGTTCTTGCTCGCAGTTTTGTAGTCTGATAGGAGCGGGTAAAATATATTTAGTGGTAATTAAAAAATCACAAAGAAATGAGATAAATCTTTTTCAGTCTAGCAGGAGTGATAGAAGCTCTACTGTTCTCATTCACTCTCATGAATTACCTCTGCTTCTCTAGATAAGCTACGAAAAGACAAGCATAGTTTACCCTGACCTTTCATTAGAAAAGTGTTACTGAGAACAAAACCATTGTATGTTGGAACAATCCCCGACAGTCGTATAAGAATACTTGTGTGTTGGTTGGTGTAAGTTGTGTTTTCGAAAAAAAGGTTATTGAGTGCTCCAGAGCCAACGTCATATATATTGGTGCAGCCTGTTATGACCATGCCCATATTTTTATTGATACAAATGTAACAAGTGCCACAGTAAACCAAAATGTGTAGACAACAATTAAAAGACTGAATAACCGTCGGAACTTCCAAGGTGCCATAACAAGACAACAGAAGAATGTGGATATGATAAATTAAACACAGCAATTTTTTTATTTAGTTTTGTTAGAGTTGTGTAACCATGAGGTTTAAAGAAATCGAGCCATTCTGTGTCTTGACAACCCTTTTCCTTCTCTCAGGTGTCAGTGGTGATCTGTGTCTCAAAAGCCATAAGGCAACCGATTCCTATGCATTCCATAAGTTTGGTTGAGGCCTATTTATTTATACTTATAAAAAGAGGTGATGATACTACAAGAACATTTCGAGCTGATGTGTAAACTAGGATCATCTCCAAAAGCCTCTCTAAAGCTTTGAAGATCTTATTGGAGTAGTATACAGTATTCATTGCAGATTTTCAATGGACTTAGGTATTTTTCGAGGATCAGGCTGTAACCAGCCTTGCCCACAGGTAGAAACACTGAATCTCTGGCAGAGGTCTATTAATAGCTTTTCTCCTTCTAGATAAGGGGCATCCACAACAGATAATCATATACTATCTACCAGACAATAAGAACTGACTTTTGTTGAACGATGTGTAAGTAGATCTACTATTAAAGTTGTACAAAGGTACTCCTTTAAAAACAATATTTCCAAACTTTTTAGTGAAAAGAATGATTCCCCTCGGCGATGGATAACTTAATTTTTCCTTAACCCTTAACTGTGCACTTCACGTAAAGTTTGGCCTTCGTGACGCTTATATCTGATTTCTGCGAGGGTTTGGACAAAATGTAATTTCTGACAGGCAATTTTAATTACAGTCGCATCTATGAATTACCTTATTGGTACCTTTTGTGCCATTCTACTCTATATTGCTCGGAAAGCGGACGATTTTCATAGCCAGTAAAATATGCTGCTCGAAGACACTTCGCTGTTACTTCATCATGTTTGTCTTGACCCTTAATTTTAGATATTTTTATTGATTTCCGTTCTTTTGCCTTGAAACACTTTAGTGCTTCTTTATTTGCTTTGGATTTTCATGTTTTGTTATCTTCTTTCTATCCACTCATTGTCTATGTGATAACTTTTGTCCGAGTGAACACTCGAACAAAAGTTATTAGGAAAGATTAGAGAAAATTTCAAACTAAGGAACCTGAATGATGATCATTCCTCAAGGGGAAGCAGGCTCACCAGGATTGATATGAGGATGATTTCCTATGAATATTGGAGGGAGATAAGGGTTCGAGTTTTTATTGAACAACATTGGCTGCGTTTTTGCAGCGTTGAAAAAAATCAATCATCTTCTTCCTAACAACCTGGAAGGCAGACTCTTACGTTTTCCGCAAGTTTGACTTGTTCTCGCTGAGTTACCTTGTAGTGAGTGCCAGAGGACAAGGTAGTGACATCAGTATAAATGATGATGAACTGAAGCAATTTACTGAAAGATCTTTGATGTAAAAAAAAGGAGAAGAGTTGCAAAAAGAATGGAGCCTTTTGATCTACCCCATGAAAAGCCTCGGTAACCAATCTTAGATTTATAATAACAGAATCCAAAATCTGATCAGTGTTGAAAGGGCAATCTTGCAAAGAATCACGATTGTCGTTTAGAGAAGAATTGGCAGAAAACAACCTAGCAGAGAGTTCACTCTTTTCCCTAGAGAACATCATAAACCGAACACTATAAAATGTAGAAATAATTGACTATCCAGAATTCAAAACACTATTTTATATCTTCCAGATTCTTAGTTTTTGGAAAGAAATAGATTCACAAACTTGCTCAACTTATCGAGATTTAGCGTCAGAAATCACCCTAAGGAGCTCATTTGAAAGAAACCGAAAATTCTTCAGCTCTATTGCGTTGAAAGTGAACAGAGAAAATGATTCCGATGAGCAATAGCAGAAGAACAATGAGCATTGAACTTTGGAGTAGAATGAGGATTTACTTTGTAACTACGACTAGGTACAAATGTGTCAATACCAACCTGGCCTCCCTTTCTGTTAATTTAGTTTTAGCACAAGAAGCCTGTTTGCTGAAGACTGAATCCCAAGAAATATCAGCAAGAAAGTGAAAAAACCCATCGCTGTCAGTTTAACCGAACTTGAAAGTCTTTGATGATGTGGTTCGTCAACAAGATTTGAAACAGTTGCCTTGATTCTAAGAGAGAAGAAAGTGGTCAAAAGATCAGTAAGGCAAAAATGTAACTTCAATGCTCAGAAACACGTCAACAACTCTAAAAGAGAAGGCTCTTCCGCATCTGAATCAGAAAATCTTATGGGAAAATCAACAACCTGTGTAAAATAGGAGCAAGAGCAAAGTTGTAATTAACCTCTTCGTGTTTGTCAGCCTTTTTATAATGAGCTAACAAACTAATTGGGTGAGCGTTTAATTCACCGAAAACAAAGATGTTGGCGGTGTGATGCATGTTCAAATCCCTATCAGTTGTGTCTGTTACTGTCTCAATAACTTAGCAAGAGGCAAGAGAGGGAGATCGATACAGAAAAAATGTGACAAGTAGCTAGAAGAAGAGACAACCTAAAGCACATGAAAGGATTATCTTTGAATTCAAGGTCTTGTACTGTAACATATTGAAGATCTGGTCTAGCATAGATATAGATAGCAGGAACATGAGGAAGGGTTATAGAGTCTAGTAGAAACAAGAGTTGGGAAGCCTTTTTTAGCTATCTCTGAAATATTTATAAGGGTTTACTGGGAGACTCAGACGGAGAACGATATAGAGTCAAGCTTGGGGCAAGAAAATGGTATATGCACATGGTGTACTACTGCGTAGGAGTTGCCATTGTCAATGGATAGTTACTATACAGAAAACACTGCCAGCAAAAAGGAGTCGACGGAAAGGACGTTTTGAGCTTATTAAAGTTGCAAACAATGATTGCTAATGCCCTCCTTGTTCCAGAAAAAGAGACACCCAAACGTAAAAGAGGAAGACCCTCTTCAAGCCCAAGCAGCTCATGCCTCACAAAGAAAAAAAGGCACCACTCTGCAGCAGTCGTCGTCGTCGGTGTGTGTCGTCCTCAATGCTGAGGGTTGACGACCTTAGCAGCTTTACACTCTCTCCTCCACATTCTCCTGTCTGTGGCTTCCTGCGAACAGTCGTTTACAGATTTTCCAGTCCATTCCACAATGTTATCGGTCCATCTCATCTTCTGCCTGCCTCTCTCCCTCTTCCCGTCTATTTTCCCTTGTGGTATAAGTTTCATCAAAGTATTGCTCCTTGTGATGTGCCCGAAGAAAACAAGTTTCCTTTGAGCAATATCATTTGCGAGTGTCAAATCGAGATTTAGTTCCTGTAGTATTGAAATATTTGTTCGTCTCTCCGTCCAACTAACTCTAAGTATTCGTCTATAACAGAACATTTCAAAAGCATTGATACGTTTAATGTCAGCTTTTTTCAGGGTCCAGGATTCTGACGCATAAGTGGCAATTGGCCAAATCAGACACTTCAAAATTTTCAATTTAGTAAAATTATTAATGGTTCTACTTTTCCATATAGTGGTGAGGCCCCGTAGAGCGGATCTGGCCTGCCCCAATCTTGCTTTTATTTCGGTTGTTGACTCACACGAGTCTGTTAATATGGCTCCTAGATATTTAAACTGTTTCACCTGTTCTATACGTTTTCCTTCACAGAAAATTTGAATGTTTTCCTCGTTCCTTGTTATAGCCATGACTTTGGTCTTTTTGGGATTTATCTTCAGCCCGAATTCCTTGGAAACTTCGTTAACTTTGTTTAAAATAATTTGTAGTTGTTGGGGAGATTCTGCCATGAGGGCTATGTCATCTGCGTACCTCAAATTGTTGAAGTTAACACCATTAACTTTTATTCCCGCTGTACACGTATCCACTGTCTCTCTCATAATTTTTTCAGTATAAATATTGAAAAACATTGGTGATAAGAGGCAGCCCTGTCTAACACCTTTCTCGACCTCGAACCAATCCGTTAGTTCCTGTTCTACCCGGACACTTGCATGTTGGTTCTCATACATAGTGCTCACAATTTTAACTATTTGAGGATGTGTATTAAGTTCAATTAAAGTTTTCCACAGTTTATTATGTTGAACGGAGTCAAAAGCTTTACTGTAATCAATAAAGCATATGTATATAGGTTGTTTATATTCTCTAGCCTTTTCCGCGATGACTTTCAGGTTAAAAATCTGGTCTCTGGTTCCTACACCAGGTCTGAAACTCATTTGGTTTTCGCTTATTTCCATATTTGCATTTATTTGGATTCTGTTGAGCAGAATGCGCAATAGAATCTTACTACTATGACTGATTAATGATATTGTACGATGTTCTTCACATTTCTTTGTACCAACGATTTTCGGAATAGGCACGAAAACTGATCTCGTCCAGTCCTTCGGCCACTTATTTTCAGTTATTATTTTGTTGCATAATTGTGTCATGAACTTCACAACTGTGTTCCCTCCTGCTTTCAATAATTCTGCCGGTATTCCATCACTTCCGGTTGCTTTTCTGTTTGGCAACCGCTTTATGGCGTCTCGCACCTCACTCTCTGTAATAGCAGGCAGTAGCTCGTCTGCATTCCAGTCTTGAGTTTGGGCTGGAGCATTGTCCCTTTTGAAAAGTGCTTCCCCATATTCCCTCCATCGCTTAAGTATGTCTTGCATATTTGTTAATACCACACCTTCTTCAGAGATTACATTTCTTTGGCGAGGTTTGAAACCTTTATTGAGCTGTCTGATAGTTTTGTATGCAGTAGCCGTATTATGTCGGGACAAGTCGTTTTCTATCTCACTGCATCTTTCATTAAGCCATGCTTGCTTGTCGACTCTCAGTTGTCTTTGCAGATCTGCAGTTGCCTTCCTGTACTCAGCTAAGTGCGCTTCTCCGATTGACTTCTTCAACTTTAGACTTCTTCTTTTATCCATTAAGTCGATAGATCTATCTGTTACCCAAGGCTTCTTTGGTCTCATCTTCTGTTTTCCTACTACCTCCAGGGCAGCTGAAAGTATCGTTTCTTTCCCCGTTTCCCACAGGGCTTCCACTGGTTCGTCATCCAGATTTTGTAGTACGCTGAATCTGTTTGCTATCGATATGTCATATTCTGCTTTACAATTGGGTTCATTAAGAGAATTTAAGTTTAGAAGCTGACTTTGTGTTTTCGGACGCAAAACTTTAAACTTCTGCCTAATATCTGCAGCAACTAAGTTGTGGTCTGAACCACAGTCGTAGCCGGGGTATGCTCTGGAGTTTAGTATTGACGTTTGAAAACGTTTCCTAACTAAAATAAAATCTATTTGATTTCGTGTGTTATGATCCGGTGATGTCCATGTATAACGTCTACGCTTATGGTGGTTGAACTTGGTGTTGGTAATAACTAGCTGGTTGTATTGGCAGAATTCCAACAGTTTGTCTCCTCTATCGTTTGATTCCCCTAGACCACATACTCCTGCAGCTTCAGAATCTGTCCTTCTCTCTCCTATTTTTGCGTTGAAGTCTCCCTGAACTATCAGGAAGCTATGCTTTGAGCATGTGTCAACTGCTTGTTGTAGTTTGTTATAGAAGTCTTCTATCTCCTGTTCCGACGATGCCGATGTCGGAGCATATACCTGTATTATGGTTAGATCTAATGGTTTGGCTGCTATTTCTACTATTAATATTCGATCTGATACCGGGTTGTATTGAAAGGTGCCCTTTGTGAGGTGTTTATTTACAATCACAGCTACTCCTCTTTGATGATCTTTACCACCGGAATAGATCACTAATTCGCCTGAATTGGCTTTAAAATGACCATTTCCTGGCCACCTGGACTCGCATAGTCCAAGGATATTCGTAGTACTGTCTTCCATTTCATGTAATACTTGTGCCAAAGCTCCAGTCTGGTATAGTGATCGAACGTTCCACGTTCCGATTCTCACTTTCTTCCTCATATTAAATCTGCTACTTGGGATCCTACTATATGTATGTGCATTTGATTGAGAATCACTGATCAGCTGCCTACCTCCAACGTTGGTTTGAGTAGACAGCGTCATGTTTGCTCTAAAACTAGAAGGCTGGTGATTTCTATCAACGCTGTTTGCAGGGGCTTTAACCCTGGTGCTGTTAGTTGTACTATCCATAATAAGCTGCTAAGATTCACATTGAGCTATCGTAGTCAGTGGGGCTCAAGTCCACTTCTGACCGCAGTGCCACGTTGTAAATGGCCTGTTGCGCTCGACCGTTGTCTTATCTGGATCATCCGCTCGACCGCTTGCATCCAAGCCGTTGATCTGCTGGAGATTCTTCCGCCTTGTATGATATCCGTCATCCTGCTGCCAATGACTTCACCGTGGCCCCGGCGGGGAGGCTTAGTGGGTACTAGATCTTGCCTAAGGATCGCTCACAGACTAGCGGAGGGAAGGAGGCGTCTTAGTTCTCCTGTTGATGCATGCATGCACGCATCCCGCTACCCGGGATGCAGTGCCCATACCAAATAATGACATTCGACTTGACGAACTGGGTCACTTCACGTCATTCATGGAAAGTCAACAGAGATGCAGATTGTGCACCACAGGATATAACCATATCAAGTGCTGTAAATGTAAAATTGCATTGAGTCTCGTGAAAAGTCGCAACTGCTTTGTTAACTTTCATACGAACTGAGAGATCTCACTTTCCTCTTTTCAGTTTTGTTGATTTTGATATTGCAGAGAATAGAATGTAATGCATGCTATGGTGGAAATTATTTCCCTCAATAGAATGAACGTTTTATCTCTTTATACTGAAAATGAAAGATTGACAAGGGTGAGAATTGCCACGAGAAAAGTTATGCCTGGTTTTGAATTTTAATACTTGGCATTATGATGAATGATAGATGCATGCGACGCCCATAATTGCATGTTACCACTTTTTAACTTAAGATATGATTTAAAAGACTTTCATTGGCATTACAAACCATTTTGTAACAATATTATCCTGTTTGTATGGATAGAAGTAACTTGGTATAGCAAAATATTTGACACAGTTTTATACCCTTTTCTTCTTGATGTTGTTCAGGAACAACCTAATAGAAATATATCCTATGACATCATAAAATCAAATTTATGAATATTTTTTCTAAACGTACCATAAATCATTGTTAGAAACTGCATCAAATATTTTTTGCGTTGAAAACAATATTTCAAAAAGTAAAGGTGACAATTCAAAAAGTGGAGGTAAAGCTAACATGGACTAAACACCATTACCGTTTGTATTGCGGAATAAGCAACCTTATGGTGCTGATGAACATGACAAATGCCATTGTGCCGTTAAGTTAACCGTGTTTGCGTGCGGTAGTACCAGACTGCATCCACTGACAATTTTCCAAGGCAAAAGTCTAGCGAAAGCATTGAAGAAATAACGAAATAGCCGGAAAGAGTTCCTGTGACATTCAAAGGAAGCGTGTTTTTGACGAGAGGATTATGGAACAGTCGAATAAAGAATAGTGGGAAAATAAAAGGGGAAATTTCTCTACGCTGACATTCACTGTTGTTAGCTAAGAATAAAACTGCATTGAGTAATGTACCGGGTGGTGTGTAGCCACTAGACATTTTGAACAGTTGCATTAAAACCCCTTATATAGAAGGGAAATGGACAATATCTGATGGGGGATGGGGAGGTTCTGACAACGAAGTGCTTTGGGAACCCGTCAAGAATTAAGAACAAAGAAATGGTGATTCCTCAAGTGTGGTTTATCCAACATGCTCGACCCGCAGTGAAAATAGTAGGGTAAATATCTTAGGAATACAGGCCTATCTAATGGCGAAACAGGAGATTGAATTTCACCTTGACAATGACAGCGATTCTGAATGCAACAAAGGTTTATCCATCGTCTTCGTCGAAGAATAAACTGTTGTCCATTTAAAAGATATGACTTTATTTTATTATGGTATTTATTGTTTGATGAAACTACTCACTCAAGTGCCCAGTCGCAAATACCCCACTAAATAGTGATTTGGAATTTCCTAATACGTAATTGCTGTAGTGTTGATTCCGTATAAAATTTGGTGAAAGTACTAAATTGGTCGGTGTGTAATAAAGCAAAAAAAAATTAAATCCCAGACTCGACTCCTGATCTAATAATGAGCAGTTTTTCTGAAGCAATTTTTGAGGTTAGGATGCCCCACTTTTGGTCGGACTATAAGCATAGTGTTAGCTGCCACTAGTGATTAAAGTCCGAGGCCTGTGTTAGATTCTAGTGATAGCAGTGTACGGAGCTAGAGCACGAGGCGCCAAATAATAGTGAAGTCGACAAATGAGGCCAAGAGTCCGATGTGGGATATCGAGATGAATAGATAAATTGTTGAGAAACTAAACAAACTCCTCCTCTTTTCGAGGATTGATACAGCAGGAAAAAAAACCGGGATTGCTTCCATGGGACCTTACTTTGTAATGAAATAAATATATTGATATTTGTCTGTAACAAAACAGGCTTTAATTAATATCCGATTTCCAGATTCCTTTAATTTCTAGTCAAACATCCTTTGGCTGGTGATCAATAAACAAAAATAAAAAGCCTTAATGAAGAGCTTTACTGCAAAATCACCATTAATTTCAAATAGTGAAAAGTTCGAGGAAAATAAGTAGAAAACCAGTGTGGTGTAGAGTTTAGGATGAAGGTTAGCATTCTCCTGAAGCTATGCTATCTATATATATGCTATTTAGAAGTACATTTGATGTCAGACAATCATTTTGCTACAATTTTGTGGATACACTTGGTGTTTGTGCCCGTTTATTCGGTCAAGTCAAGCCAAGCACCATCACATTTTATTTCTGTGATTTTGTTTTGATTATTTTTTAAAGACATGGAATCTTAATAACAACCGCTCTTTTCTAAGAAAGTATTTCATTTTAGGGGTAATAACTTAATAACTTGACTCTTCCAAAATTAATCAGCAATATCAATGTGACAGATTTCTTGGTCGGAGATATGATATGCAGTCGGCCTTGGATAGACTTTCTGTATCTTTCCACTATTTCATCGTTGAGATTTCGTTTCTCTTGCACTTATGCCTAAATTCTGTAATATAATTCATTGATTTCTGATTGTTGCTTTGCAAGCGTTTCAGGCAACTCAATCTAGCAGCACATTTCCAACCTCTGCTATTTCGCACAGCTCTCTCTCTCTCTCTCTCTCTCTCTCTCTCTATATATATATATATATATATATATATATATATATATATATATATATATATATATATAAAGCTTTCGATTCGGTTATCCGTATTA
>RDPX01000024.1:2536607-2564459 GCA_003991215.1 Morbakka virulenta
TATATATATATATATATATATATATATATATATATATATAAAGCTTTCGATTCGGTTATCCGTATTAAAGTGCTCAATACATAAATGCAGAGCGTAATATAAGATATGATAAGTTGGAAAGAATCAAAAAACTACACAGTCCATTTCGACAAGCCTGTTTCGTGATTTTATTCACTCTTCAGGAAATGTTTTCTTCATTTCCTGAAGAGTGAATAAAATCACGAAACAGGCTTGTCGAAATGGACTGTGTAGTTTTTTGATTCTTTCCAACTTATCATATCATATATATATATATATATATCGATCGCCTCGAGTTTTATTCAAACCGATATTACCCTTTCTTTTAATCTTTTTTGTAATTTTTGCCTTTCCTGCTTTGATTTAAAAATTAGTTATTACTTCACATTGGCGGCTTTTGCGTTGTATATAGTAAAGCAATTAAAAATGACTTAGAAAATAAAAGTGCAATAGTTCAATTGCACATATTTAGGTTTGAATCAGGTTTTTAGCTTTTATGACACGCATCCACCTAAGCTATCTACATCACTTCCTTAAGCAAGTGATTTTTACAAACTGAACTTCCATGATATTTTCCCTTAAATAACCAGGAAGCAGCTATGCCAATACTTGTATTAATTGCCTGATTGCCAAACCCCAATAATGTCAGTGAGCTTTTAAATTTTATAACATCTCAAGTCCATATATAAATGACCCATTTGAGACATTCTTAGTAGGGTACCGGTCAGGGCATTGCTATAAAATCTGCTGGTTTAGAAAACACTGAAATTATTTAATGATTTTAATTTGCTACGTTTAGTTTAAATTCCGTAACGAAATGGCTAACAAGTATATTGTGCCATTTTTCTGGAGTTGAGCATAATTTGCATTACTTCATTTTGTTTTTAGGTGACAAGTTTAGTTGATCACTTGGCAAAGGAAAAGGAACTTCATAGTAAATTTACCAAGTCTGCCGAGGAAAAAGTGGCACAGCTTAAGGAGGCTTTAGATGCCAAATCTTCTGCATTCTCAACTTTGACGGCTCAGTATACCACATGTGAGGCTAATCTCAGGGTTTATGAACAACATAACAGAGACCTCAAAGGGAGGATTGATAATGTCTTGGAGGAAATGAAAAGGAAAGAAGACTCTTATCAAATTTCTCTTTATAATTTAAAGGAGCAGATGGAATCCCTGCGGAAAGCGCATGCTGAACAACTTGAAACCCTTCACTCAAAAATTAAACAGCATGAAAAAGGGAATACAATTGCGCAGGACGACATTACATGCTTACGAGAAGAAGTTCAGAATGCTAAAAAAGCTTTAAGGAAAAATGATATTCAGCATAATGAGGAAATGAGGGATTTGGAACAAAAATACAAGAAGGAAATGGAATCATTAAGGTTTCTATCTGATGACCAGAGGGCTTCTTTAGAAGAGAGATTAAAGAGACAAGAAATTGAAAACAACCGACTTTCTGAGGAGTCCAGCCGACTAAAAGCCAATTCACAAGCTGATAAGTTGCATTTTGAGGAAGAAAAGCAATTTATGACTAGTAAATGGAAGCAGGATGAACATCTTCATAGCAAACAATACGAAGAGAGAATCACTTTTCTTCAGACGTCCAAAGAAGAAGTACAGACAAGACTGAATAAGCAAGCAAACGAAATTTCAGAATACCTTTCTCAAATTAATAAATTATCTAAAGATATCGACCACTTGAAGTTTCAAAACAATCAACTTGAAGACGAACTAGATAAGAAAGTGAAAAGAATACAACATGAAACGACACTCCATAGATCTGAGCTGGAGGAAGAAAGAAGAGAAAAATCTCAGTTACGAGATAAAATAGTTAAACTTGAGAATGAGCTGGATAATTTAAAACAGACACTTAAAGAAACAACTAATGCAAAAACTGATGAAATAAACAAAGTTCGAGCTCAGTTGGAAGGTAAACAGGCAGATATTAACAGAATGCGCGAAGAAGAGATGAGACGAACAAGTATGCTAGAGTCTGCACTGCAAAACTACATAGCAAGTGCAAAATCACCCTTTTAAGTCATGATACAAAATATTTGAAAATTTTATATATTTTAACAGACCATCGACGAGTAGGCGGGGGTGTTAGGGCTTCTGCTACATAAAAATAACGAAGAGTAATTTCCTTTTATAATTTTACCGTTAATAATAAATTACTGCTGTTGGTTGTTATGAAATGGCTCAAGAAAAGTGAAGGTTTTCTCCACCAAGGGTTCACTCTTATACCAGAGCTCATCTTTACCTTACAAAATTTTAACAACTCTGAAAATTTAACTATTTTTTAAATAGTCCTTCTTTTGTTGACAAGCGGACAGAAAAAGAGAGAGACAGACAGACAGACAGACAGACAGAGAGGGACAGACGGACACGAGCTTATGATTTTGGCTCCTAGTGAAAATGTACGTCTCCTATAATAAGCGATGCTTACAATAGTGGTTACCATGTTGTTTATTTATTTTTGATATTTATATTTTAGTTTGGTTAAATTAGCTAATCCATGTCACATTCAATTCTTAAAAATTATTTAACCGATAAAGAACTATTTAAGTACCCAAGAGATTGCAACAAAGAACAGTTATAAAAATTGCCTTCATTTTAATGAAAGACTTTTACGCTGGGATTCGAGTAAGCCAAGACACCAGAATATGTTGTTTTCTATCCTTTTGGCGTCTTGGTCGGGTTTAATGTTAACAAAATAGCTTTTGACCAAAATTAACGTAATTTTACTAGCGGTATTCAAACCGATTACTGTGAATAATTGAGATTAGACATTTTTCAACTCTGCGTTTTTTTCTTCTTTAAAACACCATATGGTTATAATACGACATTCCTTATGCTATTCTGCCACAAAAGATTATCGGGTTTCGCCACAACCACAGGAATCATTAAAACATATGAACCTTATATTCATAACCAAGCAAATAATTTTGATCAAATGCGATAAATGACCAGTTTAAATGATATAGTGATAAGGGATTTCTTTATGGCATTGTCAGTTTAAGGTTGGAAAACGGATATAAGTATACACAACGGAAAAATTACACATCGGGTGCTCAGAGTGCTCATAGTACCAGAAAGTGTGTACGAAGACCACATAATTCATTTGTCCAGATAAAAGATTCGGAATCAATATTCCATACTCACTTTCTATTGTTGACTTAAACATCAGTTTAGTATAGCCCTCACTAAATTGGCTTACACACCTGCAAATACGATGAAAAAAGTGTTAAGTTACTGCGATAGAGATTTGAAACAGTGCCATTTGGTATTTTAGGCATCTGCTCAACTAGCTGACCTTTTAGCTGTCTTTGGAGCTCTATTAGAACTTAGTTTTAGCTTTAAAAATATTTTTGAGAAATAGGTTGGAATCGATTCATTTGGATTGGTCAAGGAATTCAGTATCATCCATGTTTACAATAACAGGATCTTAGTTGTTTTTGACATTTTTATCCAGCTGCAGGCTGCTCCTTAGATTTCAACTGTGTGGTAGTTATTTCACAGTTTTGAGCTCCTATTTATTAGTAACTGAAAAGTAATTTTCAAATTTTCTATTTTTATTTTAGGCCAAGGGGCGTTCAGATATTAGCTCACTGTCAAATATAAAACCCTTCTTACCCAAAAATCTCGCGTTAAGGTACCGGCGCCTATTTCCGGATATTTAAAACTCTGCATTTTCAAGTCTAGTAAATAGGGTTGCATATGGGTACCCGGCGCGTATAAATTTTTTGCTAATGATCACTTTGAAGCACCGATTTATTTACCCGGGTTTATAACGATTCTATAGAGTAGGCAAATAAAATACTGTTTGGGGGTTCGTAAAAATGTAAGAAACCTGACAAACTAAAAGATACAATGAAACTCCCTGTGAGTCCATAATAATGTCCTTGTCATTTTCATCAGAAACGGACCCTTCGTTATAATAGACACAGAGCCTGCCATCTCGTTCTCATCGTCAGTGTTATGATCTTCATCTTCGTAAATATTTTTTGAAACTCCCTCGCTTGCCTCCTCATGCACCAGCAACATTTACTTTTACCTCTAAGATAGCTTTTATGGGGACAGATCGATTCACAATCGTATGACGTAATCGTGAGTAAAGTTTCTAATAGTCACTGGACAACATTTATTCAAAAATATATCTGTGGTGTGGTTTTCGTGTTATGCAATAATGTTTAAATTACGAAACACGTTAGTCGTGTAAACTTGTCTGTTTCGATGAAACATGTACATTTTCCTGTACAATACATACATAAATATATTGAATTCAAACTTTGACTTTAACAACCCACTATTTGTAAATGCAAATCAAGATACAAAGTAGTACATTATACAAACTATTTCAGTAATTATAGGCATTAATCACACATCGATAGCCAGGTGCAGCATGTACAGTACAAGGATATAATTCAACAAAAAGTCAAAGTTCGAAAAACGGCTTGCTTTTTCGGCTGTGGCCGGCAGTGGTTTCCCGTTGTAGGAGCCAGCAGTAATCGCCCAACATTGCAGGATCCGAGCGGCCTTGATAGCCATGCTCGATTATCGAGATTGTTTGATGAAAGTTCTGGTTGTGGTCGTCACTGACTGCTCCAAAGTTGTCAGGGAAGAAGTCTACATGAGAGTGCAAGTAGTGGAGTTTCAATGACATACGGCAGCCCATTTTCTTGTAGTCTCGGAGAGGATTATTGATATGTTGCACATACTTCTCCGGCTTTGTATAGCCGAGGAAGTTAGCAGTCACAGCCTTAAAGGACAACCAGGTTCTCACCTCCTTCGGAGCTAGGAGCTTTGCGACTTTTTCATCCACGATCAGGTCTGTAATCTGGGGTCCAATAAATTTTCCCACTTTCAACTTCGCTTCACTGATCTTAGGGTGGATACGCGTGCTTCGTGTATCCACCCGATTTCTCTTTTAGAATATGCTTGAATGGCTTATTGACATGCGTGCCAAGAAATTGAACAATGGAGTTGTACCGCCATCGACGCTTTTACATTCTGTGTGGTACGTCGTGAAAAACTCAGGCACAACCCACAAATGAGATTTGGCCGAATCCATGATCTGTTTGGTCACGTTTTACACATTTCCTGACAGGAGAGATTTCGCAGAATACTTCTCTTTATTGTGCCTCCCATCGTACCTTCAAATACCATTCCTTTAGGAAAATTACCTCCTGTAGCCCCAGTTTGGTTTTTGAAGATGATCATTGGTGGCAGGGATATTGCCTCGTAATGATCCCCAATTAAGCATACCCCAGGAGTAAGCACAGCAGTAAAACGCAATTTTTCATTGCCAGTAGCTTTAACTTTCATTGTTCCCTCCCATTTAAAATCGGAGGTGGTGGAAATGAGCGGCACCTATTTGCGAGGTTTATAACCATTTTTTCGTAACAGCTTTGCGCTTCATAAAATTGAAAACACAAGCAGAAGGCAAATTTGATGGCAGCATTTAGTTCAGGTTGTAAGGGCAATAAAAAATTAATCAAGTAATCGAAGTCACTGTGATCGAAGCATAAAAACGAATTTAGTTTACTCTACTTTTCTGTCACGTATGATGTTCAGTAAAACGACAGAATTTACAGCAACTACGTCACGTCACGAGGAGTGTGTAGAGGGGGCTCTACATCCTATACTTGGGCTCCCCTAAAAATTACAACAAATAACTGGAAATTTAAAGATTTGGGGCACTCCAAGGAATAGATTCTCCCACGTGATGAACTTGAATTTGTCTTATTGAACAAAGCCTCTCGTGAAAATTAGGATTGCCCTCAATATGTTTTCATCGTTGCTGTCTTATTCGGATATTGGGATTGAATAACCGTTGACTGAAGATTGTTTACTATCTTTTGAAGCAGAATCGGTCGGTGGGTTAATCTGTTTTTGCACTACAGTTGAAAGTTCGCTTTGAATAACGGGAACAAGACGATCAGTCTTAACTTGAAAAATATTTAACAAATAGGTGAGGCACGATTGATTGGGATTGATCAGGGAATTTGATATCATTGAAATCACCTGTTATCAAAGGAAGGGGTTTATTACAGTGACCAGTAAAAACCATTTTTAGATCTTTGGGCTAAACTGGACTTACTAACTAATCAGACAAGCTCTTTTTCTCTTGGTCCCACACAGTTGAATAAATTTCTACTGACTCAAACTTTGTAGTGTAAAAAACCGAATTCAATGTTATGAAAATGAGAAAGGGGATCTCTACCCAATAAAAATGGTCATAGGTTCAGGCTTCTAATATCTTCATATTACGAGTCACCACAATATACCGCCCCTTATAAAAAATAGAAAAATTTGAGCGTCCTCCCGAAAAGAAAAATAGAAAATTGCATGAAATCAATCGATATCTGATCAAGGAAAATAATTGTAGAACTAAAAATCTTATATTAATTAGGAATTGATTTAATGGTTTTAACTGAACATTGACCAGTAAGTCATTTGTAGAACGAGGAAAGTCATTAACTAGTTTACTAAAATGCATCTGCAGTCTAACATACATTTCAAGTATTCTCTACTACATGTGGTATAATTTGTGGTAGATGTTGACATTTAGAAAATATTGAATTGATAATTCTCGGTATTAAATTAGTCACCATTTTAAATAACGAAAAATAGTGTGATGTTACCAAAGCGCTTATATTATGACTGCTATTAGTATGCATTCTAGTTATAGTTCAGTGTGTACCTTGTACCTGGTGGGACTTGACTAAGACACTAATATCTGGTTCGATATTGTAAAGAAGGAGTCTGAGATATCCTCTCGTCGTTATGTCCAGTCGATTTCTTTTCTTCTTCTTCTTCTTCTTCTCCTTCTTCTTCTTCTTCTTCTTCTTCTTCTTTCGGCGTTTCCCTTTTCAGGGGTCGCCACAGCGAATTGACTTCTTCCACTTGAGTCGGTCACGTGCGTCTTTCTCGGTCAAGCCAAGTTCCCTCATGTCATCTCCCACACAATCTCCTCCTTGGCCTTCCCTGCTTTCTCTTGCCAGGCAGCTCCATGTTCAGCACCCGTTTAGCAATGTGATCCTCCTCCCTCCTTTGCACATGTCCATACCACCTTAGCCGTGTCTCTCTCAGCTTTCCTGCGATATCACATATCCCGATGGTGCCTCTGATCCTTTCATTTCTGATCATGTCCTTTTTTGTGACTCCAAGGGACCACCTCAGCATACGCATTTCTGCTGTTTGCATTTTCTTCTCAAGACTCTTGGTTAGAGGAGCTGTCTCTAGTCCATACAGCATCGCAGGCCGTACTACTGTTTTGTATAATTTTCCTTTGACTTTGACCGGTACTCTCCTGTCACACAAAATTCCAGTCGTGCTCCGCCAGTTGCTCCACCCTGCCTGGATTCTTTTCTTCACTTCTTTTGAACAATCGCCACTTTGCTCAATGGTGGACCCGAGGTACTTGAAATTCTCTACCTCTGGGAGATCATCATGACCGATTTTAATTGGTGGTAAGTCTCTTTTCTTGTTTATGCAGAGGTACTCCGTCTTTGCTCGGCTCACTTTCAGACCACGTTTCTCAAGTGCATTTCGCCATCCTTCCAGCTCTTCTTCAGCCTGTCCTTTCCCTGTGTTCATGAGCACAATATCATCCGCAAACATCATATTCCATGGCGCCTCCTTTCTTACTTCATCTGTCAACACATCCATCACTACAGCAAAGAGTAGTGGACTCAGGGCTGACCCCTGATGCAATCCTACTTTTACACTGAATGCTTCTGTCCTTCCTGCAGCACATCTGACCTCCGTCCTACACTCTCTGTACATTTCTTGAATACAGCGCACATACTTTTCCGAGACTCCTTTCCTTCTCATGCAATACCAAATTTCCTCTCTCGGTACCCTGTCAAATGCCTTTTCGAGGTCGATGAATACACAATGAAGCTCTTGTTGGCCTTCCCGATACTTCTCCGCTGTAGTTCTGAGCGCAAAAATGGCATCCGTTGTGCTTTTCTTGGGCACAAAGCTGAACTGTTCTGGGCTGATTTCGATCTCCTCCCGGACTCTCTGATCTATCACCCTCTCCCAAACCTTCATGGTGTGACTTAGCAGCTTTATTCCTCTGTAGTTCGGGCAGCTTTGCACATCTCCTTTGTTCTTGTATATTGGGATTAATGTGCTTTTGTTCCATTCTCCCGGCATCTGCTCTGTTTCAAGGATATCATTAAATAGGTCTGTTAGGAGTTCAATTCCGCAATTCCCAAGGTGTTTCCAGGCTTCTACTGGTATTTCATCTGGACCAACTGCTTTACCGTTCTTCATTTTGCTAAGTGCCCTTTTAGTTTCCTCTCGTGTGATTGGTCTTATCTCTCTGTCCTGGACTGCTCCACTGTTTTCTCGGCCTTCCCTGGGGTTCTCAACATTCATTAGGTCTTCAAAATACCCCTTCCATCTCCCCAGGATTTCCGGTTCTGACATCAATACAACGCCATCTTCATCTTTCATCATCTTAACGTGTTGTATGTCTTGTGTGTCCTTGTTTCTTTGTTTAGCCAATCTGTGGACAGCTTTCATTCCTTCGCATGTCTCCATGTTGTTGTACAGTTCCTCAAATGCCTCTGCTTTTGCTTTCGCCACTACTCGCTTGACCTCTTTCTTTGCCTCCCTATACACTGCTCTAGCTTCTTCTTCTCCATCTGCATACCACCTCTTGAAGGCTTGCTTCTTTTTCCTTATACTTTCCTGTACCTTTTCATTCCACCACCAAGTGTCTTTCTCCTTCTTTAGCCTACCAGTGGTCTTACCGAGCACTTCACTGGCCACTGTACGAATTCCATCTGCCGTTGTCTTCCAGTTTACTGGCAAGACCTCTCCAAGTCTTTCTCTGATCTCATTCTTGAACCTTTCTCCCATCTCTGGTTCTTTAAGCTTCCACCATTTGATTCTTGGCTCCGCTTTTTTAGTCCGTTGTAATGGGGTTTGCAATGTGATCTTGCATATCACCGGTCGATGCTGAGGTGTAACACAATCACTTGTTAATACTTTGCAGTCTGTGACTTCCTTCAGCAGTCTTCTTCTGCAAAGTACATAGTCGATTTGGGTACTATGTGGACCGCTTTTGTAAGTCACTTTCTGTTCCCCTGCCTTCATGAAGAATGTGTTGATGATAGCTAGGTCGAAGCTTTCTGCAAAGCACACTATTCTTTCTCCTTGCTCATTTCTTGTTCCTAGTCCATGCTTGCCCATGTTTCTTTCATTTCCCACATTACCTTCTCCAACATGTCCGTTGAGATCTGCTCCTATATACACACGTTCATTGCCGGGGGTCTTGCTCACATAGTCATCCAGATCGTCCCAAAATCGTTCCTTTTCTTCTTCATTACATCCACTCTGTGGAGCGTAGGCACTGATAACTTGGATGATAGTACCTCCAATCTCCATCCGTATTCCAATGATTCGGTCTGAACGTCTCTCTACCGATATAACCCCCTCAGTGAGCGATGGGTGGAGGATGATGCCCACACCATTCCTGTTGTTTGCTGTCCCACTGTAGTAGATCTTGTATCCATTTCCAATCTTCCTTGCCTTTGAGCCTTTCCACTTGGTTTCTTGCACGCATAGAACCTTCAGCTTTCTTCTTTCTATCAAATCTGCGATTTCGTTTCCTCTCCCTGTCATTGTACCAACATTGAGAGTACCAATCGTGAGCTCCTGTTTTCGGTCTTCCTTCCATCGCTTTTCCTTTTTACTTCTTACCCTTCTTCCTCCACGTTTCCTTCTGCTTTTGTAGCCAGTCGTATATTTTCCAATACCTCGCTGGTCTCCCAAGGCAAAGGCGGTCGTTGGTAACCCGGGCCGCGACCGATCCGGTATGATATTATTTTGTTCAGTCATTCGCATTTTTGAATTGGCAGTTGTTTTTCTGGTCGGATGCCCTTCCTGACACCAACCACAGTTATTGGCGGTGGGCCTAGCCTTTGGTCAAAAGACCTGCTCACAAGGCAGTGAGTGACCATCCCCGGCCAGTGACCTCATCAAGGAAGTTCATATGCCCAGGAATGCTTCATCCCCTCTCTAGCAGGACGAACCGACAGAGGAGAAGAAGGCTCCGTAACCCTGGAAGGGGTGGCTAAACCGGGTGGTACACCTTGCCAAAGGGTGTCCCGGGGATTGTGCAGGGCAGGGTTATCCATTCCCCGAGGTTCATGTTGAACCCGCATACCCAGGTCCAGTCGATTTCTCTGCTTACTCAAAATCTGGAGCATAGCATTGAAGCCTCTTTCAACCAAATGTGACTTTGAAAAGGCACAATTGTATCTGTCTCCTTGGTTTGATATATGAAATTCCTTTTAGACCCAGAAAAATCCGTACCCCACACAATGATACCAGGCCTTAGCTTCGATGTCGTTTTGCATCTCGATTAGTTCCTCTTACAACGATTTGTGTAGTGTTTTCAATATGAGATGGTTCCATCACATTCTGCAACACCAAGCTCACACAAGTCCTTTAAACCCACTATCATGTCTACCTTGACTTCATCAAGGATTGCCAAGTAGATTTTATAATCCGAGTCGTTGAGTTAAATTTCCAGTTTCTGCAAGCAAGAAAAAAAATTGGTGCAGATTGTGCCGACAGATGTTTTTTTTAAATACTGTCAGTTTATCAATGAAAGAAAGGATAATTTTGTCTTAATCAGATTCATATCTTGATCTTGCAGCTTTTGATTGATTTTTTCGATGTACACAGTTGTGTCTTATGTTTTGAACTACGTCCGATGACGGTTTCAGAGTTCATAAAAACGTAGGCAGTTAGCTTTGGAGAGCCAACAAACCTCAGTATGGAGGAAACTGTTCAAAAGTTTCGTCATACTCATGGTGGAGCTAGGGGAATTGGCGACCATTGTGATGATGAGCCTTGATTGTATTATTCACAGCCTTGATCACAGTATTTAGTTAAGAATCCAGCGGTCACCCAGTCTTTTAGCGACCAGAAGCTGACGATGGACTACACAGTGAATTCCAAACAATAGAGGTGATCCGTTTTTTAAATGGGCTCTGAAACCACGCTCACTACTGGTCATTGGCGGAGCACCATCTGGTTTACGCACTGGTATAACTCAAAGGAATGCATTTCTCATTAAAAAGCCTCATTCTTCAATACGCCTTCCGTGTCAATGGTTTGGGATCGCACGAATAAAAGTCGCTACGACAAAATTATCTCTCACGTGGCGCGCATATGCCAAGAATAAGGCCTATTTCGCAGGGTGGATTCTGGCGAATTTGCAGTTCTGACCGTCCCAAAGCCTTGACTCAACATCATTAGCCATCTCGGGCATAGAATTGTTGCTGGGGCGGCGGATCGATGGCAGGATTCCACTAGCATCGCGCTCCATTGCTTTGTGGTTATTCCCTTAACTGCAGGTAAAGTCACTGTCTCTACAACAGAGTGTTTTGGTACATTTTGCGATGATCAGATATAAGTTGTATGAAGGAAAAAGGCCTTTGTCGTTTTGTTCTCGTGTCTGCCGGAAAAGTAATATAACAGTCGATCATTTCGTATTGTTCCTGTAATTTTCAAAAAAAACTCCGGTCCTCATAGGTCTGTTCTTCATGTGTATTTTTCAAATATTTATTCGATCATGAAAGTTTCATTCCTCATTTGAAAACAATTTTGCCTAGTAAACACATCGGCTGATGCTCTTTTGAGGATGATGGAAGGAGCCTAAATTTTAGAAAATTGATTGAAAACTGACGACACTTCATCTTCTCTGGCATTTCAAAAAGGAATCAACAACCACATGAAATACTCCCTGATATGTCCATTTAATCAAAATCCAAAATGTGTCGTATCTAGTTGAATGTAAACACAGAAATAAAACCCAGCACAGGGGATTTGTTTCTTACACAGGACAAGGAGTACAGGAAGTCTGGTTCTATGCATCGTGTAGTCCGGTTTAGAAAGCTATATAAAACAGACGGCATGTTTGAAACATTTATATCAGGTTTTAATTCCCAACGCTTTTCCGCCCTATACTATGTAAATTTAATCCACCCAACACATTAAATAATATAATTGACCCTAAGAAACTTTAACTAACATCCAGAGTGGCAAGAGATTCTCCTACAGTATCTGGACCATTTAGTGTAAAGTGATCATCAAAAAATGTCAAAAAAATAATTCTGACAGCATTTGACAACGATATTATAGCATTCCAATTATTTTTAATGACATTGAACCTCATTGTCACCTGAATTTTAACGGTACCTCCCTCGACGATCCAATGCTTCCTGTGATCAAGAAAGTGTTAAGTGCCCCCCAAAAGTTACAACGCCCCCTCGGGAATCACTTATTAAAAACAAAGGATTTAATCAATACCTGTTATTTGTGGCCTTGACGTCTCAGTTCCCAATCCTCCACTTCCAAAATCGGAAATCGATGTAATGGTACTTGGTTGTGTTGAGTCAACTGACAAAATTATCTTTTGCGATGTTTCTTTACTTCATCTTGGAGCAAGGTATACCCCAGTTTTATCAACTGCAAGAGTTTGAATGCAACTACCTAAGGGGATTTATCCTTTTTCCCCTTTCGGCTGTTTGATTCAAAAATTGCGGCCTTCCTGTTTTGATTGCTTACCACAAATTCTCTTAGTAACTAAATTCATCTTGTACATCGTTTTTTGTCTGTTGCAGGCGATTTCTTACACACCTCAAATACTTTACCTTCTAATTTGCTGGTGTGGTTTTGAGCGACCATTTCCCCTTCGAGTAGGAAGAAAAGTGAAACGAAAATATAGCAATCAAATGTCAAGTGGCGAGGAGTGTGTGCAGAGGGACCCCTACATCCTACATTCCTTCCCTCCTAAAAATAAGATCCAATAACTAGAAACAAACCCCATGGCCACTACCACCTACATTTGCCTGCGGGCGTCCATGAAGGCAACCTCCACGTGGTGATGCCTGGATGCTGATTAGCCAGGTTTTTCTGACTAGTTAGTAACGAATAGCCTTAGATTCAAGCTGTTCTTCCGTACCATTGAAGAAATCGATCACGTCGTTCATGTGATTTTGAATCTGGTTCGTCGTCGATTTGGAGAAATTTTTTTTAAAATCCAACCAGGAAATGTGCGTCTTCGACGCCCCTGTAGTTGGGAGAGATATTCCCGGTGCAGCCTACTCACTTGGTCTCCAGCAGCTTACACACACACACATTTGCCTGCATCATTTTTCATGCTATCCCTTCCCCTGATCAAGCATAAGCATTTCAAAGACACGTCCATCCCCTTGACTATGTGATATGTGAACGCTTCCTTATTTCAATGGTATGAATAAAATTCCGTCACACTCACATTTTAGAAGAGTGAGATCTATGTTGAAATTATATTTATTACCGCAAATAACGCCAACAACTTTCTTTGTAGGAAAAGCCATTTAGTGTAGTGTTACATTAAGTGAATGTATTTTTCTTTTTACGGAATATAGTTGTCAATATTTCTAAATCGAATGAGGAATGTTGCCTATTTTTTGTGCCTTTTAAATTTTAAGTGTCTCTTATCCTCAACTTTAGCTCATAAGGTTTATGTTGCAGTGGATGGCAGATTTTTGAAATGCAACTTCTTGTAAAGTTGCTTTCTCGCATCCTAATATTCAGCTCCCTTATTTCTTTCCTCAGTTGAGATCAACTGTGTTGCTGTAACACATTGAGAGGCAGTCGATTTAATGCCTCTACATTTCGTCCACAAATAGTCAGGTCTAATGTTTGATCTTACAGAGCCTTAATGCTGGCAAGTACCCTCTTGACTGTCTTCCATTGACATTGTTCTGGATTTCTTCCCTCTTTATCTTTCAAATCATGCCTGGTGTACCTTAAACGCCCTATGGTAAACACCAGTCTCTTATGAGTTCCAGTCTTTACCATCAATATCTATTTTTCGTTCCTATTATTGTATCCATAAAAACCCTTGGCAATACCCCTCATACACCCTTTATATGCCATCCTCACTAGTCATTGCTCAGGATTTACGGCCATATCATGCGGCTGAAAATGCAAGCAATTTTATTTGCTCGTTAACTGCTCTTTTCTTTTCTACTTCTTTGATCCTTTACCAATCCTATGCAGACTGGTCATTTCGAGTCCTGTTCTACAGAACAGGACCTTAGTCTTCGCAGCATTTTGTAGCCATTTTATGTCTTTGCTTCCTTCTTTCAGCCTTTGAACTTTTGAAACGTTTTTGTGACCAAGTTTCATTCAGAGTGACATAATTTTTGTTCCTACAAATGAGACTCTCAGCAGCATTAGACTTCGTTACGCATTGTCTCTTGATGAGGTGTTTTTGAGTTTTGGTAACATTGCACAGCCTTGTCTCGTTTCACTTATGACTGATGTGATTTATTTTCTTCGTCACACTTTACTACCTCCTTGAGATTAAATCTCTTTCGTTAAATTACTGACTTCCGTGGGGTTGCAAGTACAATTTATAACTTGCTAATGAACAACGGGTACCCCGCAATGTTTTTGCTACACGTTATTCACGACCTGCTAGGTTATCATATGGGCAAAAGTAAGTACAATGCTTTAGCTATTACCTTAATATGGCTTACCAACCAGATCGCCACTCTTAGTTTTGGGTGACAAAGGACGATACAAACTGGGAAATATAGAGAGGAGAGAACTCCTTTGGTCCCTCTTGAGGATGGGACAAATCAAAGACTAATACTTAACGCCCTCTTTCTTTTAATGATCAATTTCTTCACTTAGTTTTTTATATATTTACAGCTGCAAGGGTACTTTTGAAATGTTACGACCTTTATTTCATTCACTTTTGTCTACTAGCATTAAACAAACATTCGTCTGAATTATGTGATGACGGCGTATATTTGGCCACATAAACTAAAGAAAGGTTCTCGTTTATACTACCTTAAAGGAAGAAATTTTCGCGGGAAGAAAATTTCGCGAGTTTCGCGAATTTGCCTGAAATTCGCGAAATTAAATTCTCGCGAAAAATTTGAATTTTCTAAATTCGCGAAATTAAATTCTCGCGAAAAATTTGATTTTTTCAAATTCGCGAAATTAAATTCTCGCGAAAAAAATGTTTTCTAATTTGGAAATTTGAAACTCNGTCCATGAAGGCAACCTCCACGTGGTGATGCCTGGATGCTGATTAGCCAGGTTTTTCTGACTAGTTAGTAACGAATAGCCTTAGATTCAAGCTGTTCTTCCGTACCATTGAAGAAATCGATCACGTCGTTCATGTGATTTTGAATCTGGTTCGTCGTCGATTTGGAGAAATTTTTTTTAAAATCCAACCAGGAAATGTGCGTCTTCGACGCCCCTGTAGTTGGGAGAGATATTCCCGGTGCAGCCTACTCACTTGGTCTCCAGCAGCTTACACACACACACATTTGCCTGCATCATTTTTCATGCTATCCCTTCCCCTGATCAAGCATAAGCATTTCAAAGACACGTCCATCCCCTTGACTATGTGATATGTGAACGCTTCCTTATTTCAATGGTATGAATAAAATTCCGTCACACTCACATTTTAGAAGAGTGAGATCTATGTTGAAATTATATTTATTACCGCAAATAACGCCAACAACTTTCTTTGTAGGAAAAGCCATTTAGTGTAGTGTTACATTAAGTGAATGTATTTTTCTTTTTACGGAATATAGTTGTCAATATTTCTAAATCGAATGAGGAATGTTGCCTATTTTTTGTGCCTTTTAAATTTTAAGTGTCTCTTATCCTCAACTTTAGCTCATAAGGTTTATGTTGCAGTGGATGGCAGATTTTTGAAATGCAACTTCTTGTAAAGTTGCTTTCTCGCATCCTAATATTCAGCTCCCTTATTTCTTTCCTCAGTTGAGATCAACTGTGTTGCTGTAACACATTGAGAGGCAGTCGATTTAATGCCTCTACATTTCGTCCACAAATAGTCAGGTCTAATGTTTGATCTTACAGAGCCTTAATGCTGGCAAGTACCCTCTTGACTGTCTTCCATTGACATTGTTCTGGATTTCTTCCCTCTTTATCTTTCAAATCATGCCTGGTGTACCTTAAACGCCCTATGGTAAACACCAGTCTCTTATGAGTTCCAGTCTTTACCATCAATATCTATTTTTCGTTCCTATTATTGTATCCATAAAAACCCTTGGCAATACCCCTCATACACCCTTTATATGCCATCCTCACTAGTCATTGCTCAGGATTTACGGCCATATCATGCGGCTGAAAATGCAAGCAATTTTATTTGCTCGTTAACTGCTCTTTTCTTTTCTACTTCTTTGATCCTTTACCAATCCTATGCAGACTGGTCATTTCGAGTCCTGTTCTACAGAACAGGACCTTAGTCTTCGCAGCATTTTGTAGCCATTTTATGTCTTTGCTTCCTTCTTTCAGCCTTTGAACTTTTGAAACGTTTTTGTGACCAAGTTTCATTCAGAGTGACATAATTTTTGTTCCTACAAATGAGACTCTCAGCAGCATTAGACTTCGTTACGCATTGTCTCTTGATGAGGTGTTTTTGAGTTTTGGTAACATTGCACAGCCTTGTCTCGTTTCACTTATGACTGATGTGATTTATTTTCTTCGTCACACTTTACTACCTCCTTGAGATTAAATCTCTTTCGTTAAATTACTGACTTCCGTGGGGTTGCAAGTACAATTTATAACTTGCTAATGAACAACGGGTACCCCGCAATGTTTTTGCTACACGTTATTCACGACCTGCTAGGTTATCATATGGGCAAAAGTAAGTACAATGCTTTAGCTATTACCTTAATATGGCTTACCAACCAGATCGCCACTCTTAGTTTTGGGTGACAAAGGACGATACAAACTGGGAAATATAGAGAGGAGAGAACTCCTTTGGTCCCTCTTGAGGATGGGACAAATCAAAGACTAATACTTAACGCCCTCTTTCTTTTAATGATCAATTTCTTCACTTAGTTTTTTATATATTTACAGCTGCAAGGGTACTTTTGAAATGTTACGACCTTTATTTCATTCACTTTTGTCTACTAGCATTAAACAAACATTCGTCTGAATTATGTGATGACGGCGTATATTTGGCCACATAAACTAAAGAAAGGTTCTCGTTTATACTACCTTAAAGGAAGAAATTTTCGCGGGAAGAAAATTTCGCGAGTTTCGCGAATTTGCCTGAAATTCGCGAAATTAAATTCTCGCGAAAAATTTGAATTTTCTAAATTCGCGAAATTAAATTCTCGCGAAAAATTTGATTTTTTCAAATTCGCGAAATTAAATTCTCGCGAAAAAAATGTTTTCTAATTTGGAAATTTGAAACTCCTGTCAAGAAAATCCATATTGTTTTTATCATACCCAACAACAAAAATTCCTTAACTAAAGTTGAGCCAGTCCAGATTTGCTGAAAAGATNCGTTTATACTACCTTAAAGGAAGAAATTTTCGCGGGAAGAAAATTTCGCGAGTTTCGCGAATTTGCCTGAAATTCGCGAAATTAAATTCTCGCGAAAAATTTGAATTTTCTAAATTCGCGAAATTAAATTCTCGCGAAAAATTTGATTTTTTCAAATTCGCGAAATTAAATTCTCGCGAAAAAAATGTTTTCTAATTTGGAAATTTGAAACTCCTGTCAAGAAAATCCATATTGTTTTTATCATACCCAACAACAAAAATTCCTTAACTAAAGTTGATTTATTAAATTAAATTCTCGCGAACAAAAAGGATTTAAAGGCAATTCGCGAAATTAAATTCCCGAGAAAAATTAAATTTTTGTAAATTCGCGAAATTAAATTCTCGCGAAAAATCCATTTTTTTTGATTCGCGAAATTAAATTCCCGCGAAAATTTCTTCCTTTAAGGTAGGTGGCAATTTCTGAAAAATAGTATTTGACCTAAACACACGTGGTCACAAAATTCGGCAGCAAACGATATGACCTCCGTGTTCAAATGAACTTTTCATAGTTAGATCGCTAGCATTTTCTCGAGTTTAGTGATTCGGGGAGATGCCGAAAGTAAAATTGTGAGTTTTTGACCCGTCAGGTCACCAGAAATGAATTCAAAGCCAAGATCAAATTATTGTTCTTTTTTGAAAAGGCGTGCGATCAAGCTTTTTTATCGTTGTAGCGGGCTCTCTGTACGCGCCTGGACCAGTGAAAAATTCCTTTGGCTTTTATTACATAACAAAAGTTTTCTTCAAAACTTGTGATTTTTGGAATAAAACGAAAACCCATTTTATCTTTGGTAAAAATTCTGTGAACGTGCTTTGGTAAAAAGCACGTTCACAGACCCTTACAGTCAAGCATCAATTACTGCACAAAACGAATCGTATCTTGCGCAACCTAATCATCTTCATTGCAATCAAGTCACAACCAATAATATCGCTTGTTGTTCACTGACACACCCCTGAATTTTGTACTGACCTGTGCCTTTTTATACCGTTTCCTCGAACGACTTGAAACGAAATACTCTTCTTCAAAAACAATCTTCTCTTTTTCTTCTATTTAAATAAATCTGCATGTTTTATTATGAACTTTAATCTTTTGTCCATTTTGGCAAAACAAAATCAGACCATTCGCGAGCAATCGCTATTCAAGTAAAAAAAAAGAAATTCAAGCGAGATTTCAGGTGAAGTACAATCAATTAGCACTTAATATGTACGAACAGATGATTAAAGCACTTCAAATCTTCGTTTTTATACTTGGTTTGTGTACATGGCCAGTCATCCGTGTTTTCAATGTCTCTGCTTGCCTTTTCTCCTGTTAACTCTCGATTTTTTGCTTAAAATATACCGATTAAACTGACGTTTTTGCGAACGTCTTTCTCCTCAAGGTTACAAAATCAACGTTTTCGTAATATCTTCTTTTAATGCCCAACCGACCCCATTAAACCTTCAATAGTTCAGTATCTGGAATGCTTCTTTAGGGCCATATTTACATATTTTAGAGGGATTTAGGACGGCCCTCCAAGAACATCAACGCCAGTTGAACCCGGCGCTCTTTCTACCGTTTTAACAAAAACCAAAATTGGGTTCTACAACGTGTACCATACAGATACAGATATCGAGGTGTCAACGTCGATCGATACAATCCAGCCATGTACCATCTTGGCTCTTGCATCACCAGTTTTTTGATTAGATACCGTAAATCTGTTAAGTGGAAATGCCTGTTGATAGAACATTTTTGAAATACACATTGTCAATTAATTAAAGTATGGTTTCGACTAAATACAGTTTCGCAATCATAGCACTACACTATTCCCACATACTTAAGTAATAATCATGAAATTAATTATTCAAGAAAGATGATTATCTTGTTCTAAATATTGAGGACTAGAATAATCTACCCACAAGTAGTGCAGTTACTTAACCCTTTGGTTCTACTGTACAAAGAGGCTCGCACCTTTTTCGTTTACTTCATCCTTTAAGTAACCCACGTTAATTAACATGCCATTGGTAAAAGTTGTAAAGAGACCTGCTCAAAATAGCAGCAAAAACACGAATTACTTTTTACGTTGCTTCTTTTGTTCCAGCAAGAACTGCAGGGAATGGAGGTAAGAATTCGTCTCGCCAACATGTAGCTCATAATCTTATCATATAAGCAGGATAAATTTCTGTTCAGTATTTGATATTAACACATTTCTCTCAATTTCTAGTTTGGCAGTGTTGTTCTTAATCTCTATCTTCTTGCTCCAAAAGAAAAAAGAAGCCCAGTCGTCACTCACAAAGGGTTTGTTTTTCAGGGTTTTTAATAATTATGGGGGTATTTAATAATTATGTGAGTTTTAATAATTATGTGGGTTTTTAATAATTATGTGAGTTTTTAATAATTATGTGGGTTTTTAATAATTATGTGGGTTTCGATCCGGATGGCACTGCTTTTCATTGTATCATCAATGTAACACACACTTATTCTCTTAAGTATCGGCCACATCTTTTTTGATGGGATTACGAAGTTGGAGTTTTTAAGGGTCGGCTGTGTAGCATGAGTCAATGAAAATAATTTTCTTCACAACCTTTCAGTGCAGGGTATCTGGGAAAGACGTTAGGAGCTGTTGAACACCTCTAAAAAAATCACTACCACTATTTTCTTGGCGTGTGTTAATTTTAAATCAATAACACCATGAATTCGGTCTGTTAATTAGAATCTTGTCTAACTGTAGGCCTACGGCATTTCACGGTCATATCGAGTCAGGAAACGGATATTGTGACACAATTAACATGGGTCCATTGGTCTTAATTTTATAAATAATGGATTGTTAATGGCACAGTTCAAAAGTAAAGATGTGGTGTTTAGTGCTCGCGGAAGGCAGCGACAATAATTTCGAGTTCAAACTATCGGATGCAAAGTTTAAACCACATTGTTACAGTAGTGGCCTCGTGTGACGTGCAAAGGCTTTCTGATCTGCAAAAATATTGTTATACAATATCCAAATAAATTCATGTCTTTATAAAAGATATGCATTTTTAACAATAACAGAGCTGCCTTGCCCAACAAAGAAAGCTGCTTTTTTACAGTGAACAAATTACTGGAGCACTCTGTGTCTGATTTTTCGCTATCTTTAAACAGTATTCTCTGCGAAGTGGAAAAAGCTACTATAAAGTAAGACAATCAGTTGCATTAACTTAACACGTGTCTATCGTAAAGGTAAAATATAAAAAGGAAAGTCAACCCATTATGCAACACATTTCACCTGTTGCACTACATTATCTTCTGGCCCACGATCTACGTGCTTCGTGTAAGACAAATAATGCTCTGCGCCATAGTCTGATATAAACTTTTTCTTCAAAAGTTCCTCTTTGAAATTTTGTAACAAATATGCATAGCAGCTTTCCACGTTGTCCTTGTTTATGGCCGTGTCATTTTCCGAACCTTTGTTTACTGACACTTCAATAAGCTTTCGCTCATAGAGAGTGCCGACTGATTCGAACTCATCAAGAAAGTTAAGCATACTCTCATCAACATCGTATACTTCTCCACGAATGTGCTGTAGGAGAGGTAAAATATACCGTAAATTAGTTAGTACATAACTTTGTCACACAGCTAAAAATCAATGCAAAAGAAAATGCCAACCTTAACGACAAATGAGCTGTCAACAGTACACACGAGATGTCAAAAAGATAAGTAAAATAAAATCACCCTTTCTTATCCCTCCACACTATCACCTCTCCTCGTGTAATAGTCAACGGTCATACAGCTACTGTAACGTAACCTTTTTTCAAGACATCCTCCTTTAAGGGTCTAATTTGATCTACTCAAACATCACTACAAGACCAATCCAACATTAATATTTGCAAATAATGAGCAAAAGGTTTACAGTATTACAAAAGACGATGCTAGAATAAGCATCAAAACAGCATGCCCATTTTTGACTGAAAAAAAAAGTTTATTGAATTCAGATTTCATTGTCACTCTAAACCTTATCTTCTATTGTCTTCTCATCCATTGTTGATTCACGTTTTTTAATACCAAAGGTTCCTGCTGTTTAATTGACTGTTTAATTGACTTCTTCAACCTTCCACAGCTTCTCTAAAAAAATTCACATTACCTATTGTTTGCCACGCCACATAGTATATGTTGTATATCTTCGAGTACATTGCGGACAGACAGAAGGTCATATCCTATGCGTCTGGGGAGCTTTCCGGAGGTCCTCCTTTGGAGGAGATTGTTTCCCATGGCTATGTTCTGGAATTGGGACGAGAAGATTGCACCTTTGTCATCCTTTGCCCATTCAGTGGTATCAACCGTTTAATTTCCTTAGAGTGGATGATGCAGGAAACAACCTGTGAAAACTCTCAATTATGATGGCTGACTAAGTAAGTTGCATCCGTGGTTAAATCTACGCTTTTTGTAAAAATAATCTGATTCACTGACATGATGTGCCCTCCATTTTTCTGAGTTGACAATATTAATGAGTGGTGACTTGTGGAAAAACAAACTCAGCAACAACAGAATGCCTGTCAATTACAACCTCACCAGAGTTTTCTGAGAATCTGGCCTGCGTGCTTAGAATTTTTCCTTTCAAGCTCCCCTTGTATCGCTTCCAACTGTCAAGATAGGGCTCAAAGTATTTGAACAGAAAATTTAGCTACACTTAACTCTTCCCTTCTCTTCACCATTCTCTTCTCGGTTCCCACTTTTACTTTTGGGGGCAAGACAATAGAGAAGACTTGAGGGACAAAGCGTACTCTACGAGAATAAGTAGCTAAGCTGCCTAATTTCAAACAACAAAACCCCAACAATTTGAGTTGACAGAATCAAAAAAGTGGCATCAAACGTCCAACAAAGACAGAAATTAATTTGTTGACACAAAAAAATTCAAAATTGACAAATTACATCAACACCCTCGGGTGCAATATGTTTGGCCTATAAACCAATGACAGCATTCGGGTAATTTAAAACTACTTATAGTTGATGTTTATAGTCCATGGTTTGCCTGCGACAGTTTTGACATGCAAAACTAGCAACAATGAAGAAGAAGATCTTTAAAAGGTCATAAAATCAATACCTATGAAAACTGTCATTCAAATACTCTTGAAGCATTGCATAACGGAGACTAGAGTAACCTCTCTTACCCCCTTGGTCACCATAATGCTCTGTCATGAAAATTTCATGTACTTACAACACACCAAGGGAATTACAGATGCAAGATTCTAAACTTTGGAATTAGCTGTTCACAAGAGATGCACCAAAAAATATTGTAAGGGAGGTTAAACGACTGTGATGCAATGCATACAATTGTGGATTATATTAAAGTGCATGGAGGAATGTTACAGGAACACAATTTGAGACTAAAGAAATTCTTAAGCACTCTGGACAGAAGGGGTATTGCTCTGAAATACCAGTTTAATTTCAAGAGTTTGGATCACATTGGTCACAATTTCAGAGAGAGGTGTTGGGCCTAATGATGCCAGTGTAAAGGCTGCAGTTAGGGCATGTGCAAGACAGATGCCAATAGAAGTACATAGGTTTCTGGGAATAGTGAATATTAGTGCATGGTGTATCAAGGGATTGGCTAAATTGCCAGAACCATTATGACAGCTTACTAGAAAGAAGTGACCTTTCATTTGTGCTGAATGAAGACATGGCAAGAAATGAGTCACATGAGAAGCAACAAACTGAGGTGGTATCATGACAATACTTAAGAAAAAAACTAAGATAAATCTTTCCCTGGATTGTTCAAATATATCTGTCAAAAAATTATTGGTCAACATTTGTTTGATAAACTCAATATTTAATAACTAACATTAGATAAAAACTAGCATGACCATTGTGCACATTTGTCCTTAGTGCCAACCAGAAAGGGATTAGCCCAACTAACCTTTGCCAAAAGTGCTCAGCTTTAACCCTCCAGGGCAACTACTTTTTGCTTGCCCTTAAATGGTATGTTTTTGGAACTGCAGGTGATGATTATTTTCAATCCAATAGTACTCATTAATATTCAGCAAAGTATAAACAGTCATAAACATATGATATTTATAAATAGAGGAGACCGACAGATGAATAGATACATAGATAGACTGATGGATGGATAGACAGAGACAGAGATAGATAGATGCTAAACACAAATTTCTTAATTGTAAGCTTAAAATATGTGGTTTTTAAACTAAAAACCAAAGAGATCTACAATAAACAACAAAGAAGAGAAATAAAGATTACAGCACCAAGGTATAATTTGTGGGGGGAAAAAAAATTTTCTTTTGTTTTAAATATAAAGAAAATAACATGTTTTTTCTATTTTTTTATGTTAAAGGAGCCCCTGACTTAAATGGGCCAATCAGTCACAGCTCTTTTTATCCTATCTATGTGACACGAGCTTTGTCTTTAATAAAATGGCAATATACACATCAAATAAAACCCCCTCATATACAGTTAAATTTATATTGCTCTAAGAAAAAAATCTGGCACAATTGTAAGGCTAGAACTGGTATCTGGAGTTGCAATATGAAGGTCCACAGGGAGCATAAATATAGGGATATCAGCCAGTGTCAGAAAAATGACACCAGAACTATAGTCGGATTTACTTGGATTATGAATAAATACAATGTCTAACAAAGAAAAAACAAGAGTTAGAGGGCTGGATAAGAAAACATGGTGCATGTTTTGAGAAACAAAGACATCTTATTAAGACTACTTAAAGCAAACCTGCAATCATTTAAAAGAGCTTACAATTATTTAAACAGGGCAAAAACTTTCAATGGGTTGCCTAGTCAAATTCATGTTGCCAAATCAAACAAAGAGTTTTTAAAAATATTTTAAACTTATTATCTTATTATTATTAATATTATCTCTCTGTTACACTCTGATTTCAAATGATTTTGTTGTTTTCCAAACTGATCAGTGAGTCAATGAGTCTCAGTTTCTCTCTCCAGGCCCCCTTCGTTCAGCCACAACCATTGATATTTACTGGCCACATCCTCAGTTTGTCTGATGAACTGGTCATGCAACACTTTCTCTTTCCAGTTGGTTTTCCTTCTATTAAACTTGTTTTCTGTTTTAGCAGCCCTAGCAACAATTAACAATTAATCATTGCTGTCTTCAACAATCTTTTCAGGCCAATTTTGGAGAAACTGATAGCATCTTCAATGCTCATGAGTCCTCTTCCACCCTCTTTCCTGGGTATAAATAACCTGTCAACAGTACTCCCTGGGTGGAGTCCCTTATTTATAGTTGAGCGCTTCTTTGTTCTCTGATCTATCTCTTGAAGTTCACACTTTTTCCAGTTGAGGAAAGCAGCTGAGTATCTCAATACAGGAATAGCCCATGCAATAATACCCATGAAGGCATTTACCCCACTCAACTTTGTCCCCAGCAACTTTCTCACTGCTCCCTTATATTCAATGCACACTTTCCCTTCCAACTGCACTTCATCTGCCTGCAATACCTCAATACTTCTATCCTTCACCTTCTTTCAGTGACTTAAAAAAACTGTATTATCTGGCATTTTGATTCCATCTTGTTACATCCATTTGCCTCTCTTTATCACCAATGTTGAACTTTTTTTTCATCCAGAATTCCATGTCAATGTCCTTGCTTAATAATCTGACTATCTGTATAATTGAATGAAGTTCCTTTTCACCTTTTGCATATGTTTTAATATTGTCCAGGTAAAGTAAGTGATTGATGTTTTCTCTCTTTTCTGCAAATTCATACCAAGGCTTTGTATTTTTCAATATGTTGTTTAGGCTATAAGTATTATAACAAATAAAATATAGGATAAGATTTTTAGGGGATAAACCTCCTTAAAAATACCTCTTTTTATCTTAACCCCTATTAGTAATTCATTAAAACATCTCAGCTCAATCCTCCAATATTTCATTGTGTTTTCTAGAAACTTCACTAAAATATTGTTTATTCCTAGGGCATGGAAACACTCTAATACCCAGTAATGTGTCACCATGTCAAATGTTTTCCTAGTCAATCCATACCATTGCTAAGTTTTTTCCCTCATTTTTTAACCTCCTTGAGTATCACCCTTCTAAGTACAACTGCTGTTTCTGGGCTCTTTGTTTAGCATCCTTTTTTTCCTCTAACAGAAGGAGGTTCAACAAGAAAATTCCATCAGATATTAATGCTATTAGTAACTTCAAGCAAAGAGGTAAACATGTAATGGGGTAGTAGTTACTTGTATTTTTCACCTTTGACTTGTCTTTCTATAACAAAACAGTTTAACCCTTTGTTATCCATGTCAGTGTCTATCCCTCAAACATTTAATAAAATATTCCTCTAAACATGTATTCATTGTTGTAAAGTTCTTCAACCAGAACCCTTGTACACCATCTAATACAGTTGCCTTTCAGTTTGGTACTTTTTGAAGAATTTTCTTTATTTCTCTTCTGTGATATTCATTTCTACTTGTCTTGGTCCAGTATTTATTCTCATTTTCAAGTGTTTTAACCACTCTGCATCCCTATTGTGTTCTAGCTCTGTACTCTACATCTGTGACCAGAAGTACCAGGTTTTGTCTGCACCCTGCTCTTCTTCAATGTTCAGTAATGTTGTTTACCTTAATCTTGCCTGTTGTTCATCCTTTTCATTGGTGCATACAGTTTTCCTTGCTCAATGCCTTTCAGTGACAGTAATCTGTTTCTTTCCTTCTTATCTTTCTCATTGAATTGTTCAATCAAGTTCTTCTCTTCATCAGTTACCTCCTCAGAGTGAGAAATAACCATCCCTATCAGCAATTCCCATGACCAATACCTGGCACCAGATCAAAGACACCTTCAATTCCACTCCCATGCCCAATTCCCTGTTCCACCTGTCCATACAAAGCATGATCCATCATTTTATCTCTTCAAGCTCAAGATTCAATAACCACTGCTTGTCTGTCAAGTTCAACCAAATAGACAGTGCAAAATTGTGAATTCTGATTCTGCAATAGCATGTCATTTGCTGCTAAACAGTCAATGCAGTGAAATTTTTTTTGATAAATCAGTTCAAAATAATTTGCAGAGCTAGGTCTATCTTTTTAAAGGAGCATTAGAGGCAATTCCTATTCAATTTTCATCAACCCCTCTTTGCAAACAAAAATGGTTTGTTTATAGTTTACAGTTGTTTTAGATAACCAGTCATCAAAAGTGAAGGGCTTTCCTCAGCCTATCACACAAAAAAGATGGAAGCCTTTGCTAAGCCTATTACAAAACAGAGACAGGCTTTCTGAATCACCCCTTTGTTTTCAGTATTAAATGAAAAACACACACTTTCAGCTTTCTTATTCCGGTGCCTTTGGTCAAGTCCAGTGCCAGCAAAATAGTTATCAACCAAAATGAATGTTATCTCACTAGTGATTTTTAAATAATAGGTAACAAACTTATAAGAACATATGGATAGTAAAGCTTCCATAGTGACATCCATGAATGGTTAAATTAGTGAAGTTTCCACTGATACAAAAAATCTCAATAGAGTGTAATCCTACTTACCCATATCTGGACTAAAGGGGGAAAATTTGCATCAGAGGGGTTTCTACACTAGCAGAAAGAAGTCAAATGCTGTATATTTATTTTGTGTATGGGCAGGTACAAACACTGTAACATACAACAAAAAATACTCAGATAAAAACAACCTTTTGTCATAGTCATGAAGACACCAATATTTCTCCTAATGGAACCGTGGTAACCTTTCCTTTCTCATCATTAAAGATTAAGGTAAGAGAGTTCATATTTCTATAATGCATAGAAAGTAATTGATATTGCCAATTTTAGTAGTAGTGAATAATGATAGTTTTAATTAAAGAAATTTTCTTGTATTACTGATGAGATACCCAGAAATAAAATGATAAAAATTTCAATTGTATAACACTTAAAAAGACAATGGTGACTATGTCAATCTTGATAAAATCTTTCAAAAAGAAATATTATTTCCAAAAGATAGAAATAAAAATTTTGCAAATATCAGAAACAACCAAGATAAAATAGTTTTCTTTTGTTATTTGCTACAGATTTTAATACTGTTAGTCATAGTAACTATTAGTGTTGGTATTAACAGTAGTAGTAGTGGTAGTTTTAGTAGTTGAAGTGGTAGTTGTAGTAGTGGAAGTGGTAGTAGTAGTAGTAGCAGTAGTAGTAGTAGTAGTAGTAGTAGTAGTAGTAGTAGTAGTAGTAGTAGTAGTAAAAGTAGTAGTACCAGTAGTAGTAATAGGAGTTAAAACAGTAGTAGTAATAGTAGTAATAATAGTAATAGCAGTAGAAGTAGCAGTAGCAGCAGTAACAATGGTAGAAGAAGCAATAGTAGTAGTAGTTGTAGTAGATGTGGTCATAGAAAAAGTAGTAGTAGCAGTACCAGTATTAGCAGTACTGGTACCAGTAGTAATAGTAGTAGTACCAGTAGTAGCAGTAGTAGTACCAGTAGTAGTACCAGTAGTAGCAGTAGTAGCACCAGTAGTAGCAGTAGTAGTACCAG
>RDPX01000024.1:2564592-2587109 GCA_003991215.1 Morbakka virulenta
TAGTAGTAGTAGTAGTAATAATAGTAGTTATAGGAGTTAAAACTTTAATAGTAATAGTAGTAATGAAAGTAACAGCAGTAGTAGTACCAGTTGTAGCAGCAACAGTAGTAGTAATTGGAGTGGTAGTGGTATTAGTATAGTAGTAGTAGTAGTAGTAGTAGTAGTAGTAGTAGTAGTAGTAAGAGTATAGTAGTAGTAGTAGTAGTAGTAGTAGTAGTAAGACTAGTATAGTAGTGGTAGTAGTAGTAGCAGTAGTAGTAGTAGTAGTAGTAGTAGTAGTAGTAGTAGTAGTAGTAGTAGTAGTAGTTGTTGTTGTAGTAGTAGTAGCAGTGAATTTTAGGGAAACAAACTTCTCTGGGTGTAATCACTGGAGTCTTATGGTGTAGACACACCGGTTTGCCTGCTGAAAAATATTATGGACCAATGCAAAATATGGAGGATGCTAGTGAAAGATGTCCAAGTCAGATTGAAATGCGTCTAAGCATTAGGAGCAGCAGCAGTAGTAGTAGTAGTAGTAGTAGTAGTAGTAGTAGTAGTAGTAGTAGTAGTAGTAGTGGTGGTGGTGGTGGTGGTAGTAGTAGTACTGGGAGTAGGGGTAGTGATGAAGTAACAGCAGAAGCAGCAGCAGTTGCAAATAATTTTGAAAAATAATCTGTTGCCTTATAAAACAAATTTCCATAAATAATACGTCTTTATGGCATCAATTTCTAAAGAAGTCATTTTTGTGATTATTAACATAATATTAATTTACTTTTTGAAGCTCTAAAATTTGCACCGGCATCCCATTGGAATTCATGAAATTTTACTGGGTAACTAACTCGCCAATATCTCACCCCAACCTCTGTTGAACCACACTTACAATGGGATTCCTGTTCCGATTAGTGTGAAGCAAACATGGATTTAATTAAAATTTAAGTTGCACTTCCATGTTACCACAATGAGGATGTTTTATGATGAAAACCGGACCCCTTGCATGTTTTGAAGGTGCACGGGCGTTTCTGTTTTCCTGAAGTCACTATTTATCGCTCTTTGACAGAATTAAAGTTAACGTCGATCAACTATAACCCTCAGTACTTCGGATTAAAATTGACCTTAACGAGATTATTTTTTCTGGATACTTTGAGCCGCACAAAAACGTCTGAATATTAGAAAGTGAAAAGCAAATCTGAAAAATAAAAATGACCTCACCTTCAAGAGAATGAAGGCCGGTGACGAAAACAAATCACGGAACTAGAAAAGTGTAGTTAAATCAATAAATGCCTCAAATAAAAATACCGTTCTTTCTTCAAGTGCTTTGCCAATGGGTTAAATAGTGAAATACAAGGAGGTGGGCCACTTTGATTTCGATCTTTCACGCATTCCATATGACGACATCTTAACTTTCGAATCCCTGATAATTGAACTAATAGAATTCAACATGGGAGCCCCTCCTTCGGATTTCACCGGTCAAACTAAAATGTTCATAAGATTTTCTCGTTTTGGCTTCATGAAAACAAAAGGTAAATGACGCAGCATTGGTCAATATAACAGTAGAAAAACAGTTCAGTAAATGACATTAGATTCTACAGCGGGAGAAAGCAACTTTTGAGTGCAAGACGGACCGGCAGGATTTTTACGGGCGAGTCCAGATTATAAGCAGGTGTAGTAATGCAAGCAAACAAAGGTACAACTCATACCTTCCCAGATCCTTCTGCATCTAACAAAAAAGGAATGTTGGCTGAGCTAGCAACTACAAGTGGATATCTGTTTACAGTTACTCCCTGGCCAACGAAATGGGTTGTCCCATTGCCCGTGTCAGTCATTTTGTTGTGATTGGGGCAAAGACGCTTCAGAGTTCCATAAACAAATATGCGACTTAATGACATTGCGTTTTCAAGATCAAACACACAATGAGACGATGTCCTTGATTTTCGCTTAAAATGAAATTAAAACTGCAACTAATTCTTGGTTTATAACTGAGCCGAAATTGCACTATCTGTGACGCTTCAGCTGATGTGTCAAAAAACATTGAAATGAGGCAAAGACAAATATTGCCTGGGGGCTTTTGGTGGCAAAAGAGCCATCCCCACCAAATATGCCGGCAGTCATCATGCGGAACTGAACAAAAAGAGAGAAAGAAAAGAAAAAAAAAGTTAGCCTAGGACTTAAGAGTCTATTTCAGACTTAAAATCATTTATGTCACATTATGGAGGTAGGCAATGAGATCTCAGAGTTCTACAATCTTGCAGTCCGAAGAAAGATTCACATTCACAGAAGAATTTATTACAACAAGAAGCAAGAACTGCATAACGCTGAAGACATTAATAGAAACGAGCTACTTGAGATGCAACAAACTGAGCTGGTACCACTGAGGAAAGCTCATTACAACACTTTCTATGATAAAAAAGATAGAAAAGAGTAAAACAAGCAACATTTTGTCCATGAGACAAAGGCTAAATAGTATCACAGGAATTTGCAACTATCAAGCTGCAAAATTTGTCTCTGAACTTGATCCTTTACTAGCAGACTTACCAACAGATTGAATATAAAACCCCAAGAAACATGGATAAAATGACAAATCAAACAGCCTTATCGGTGGGCATTTTTCAAGAGGAGAAGCAATTTCAGTTAACGTCAGAATGATTGTCAATAAACATTGGAAAGAGATAAAGACTCACCTTTCCATTGAACGACATCGGTTGCATTTTCACCCCATTGGAAGAAGCCAAACACTTGCTTTCCCATTTTCTGACAACCTGCAAATCAGACTCTTAATCTTCCGCAAATTTGACTTGTTCCTACTGAGTTGCTTTGTGGCCAAATGCCAGAAAGCAACGTAGTGTCATCACCATAGATGTTTATAAACTTAAGCAAGTTACTAGGAAGATTACTGATGTAAAGGGGGAAAAGAGTTGAACTAAGAATGCAGCCTTGAAAAATGCCAGTATTATTGTGGCACTCATCAGATGGAATTTCACTCAATGTGACACAAATTTTACAATCTTTTGACAAATACCATAACCAGGACGCTTCTGAATAAGGTCAGCATGCCACACTTCATGAAATGTCTTGAAAATATCACGAGCTATAAGGACATCCATCACTAAATTTATCCAGAATTTATACAGAATATATTCCTAATATCTCGATCTTGAACCGCTTTAATAACACCTGTCGACTTCTCACCAAGTGGTCTACTCAAACGGTCGACATATGTTATCCACTGCTTTTCTTTTACGCGTTTTCTTTAGATCTTTGTTGTGACTGTCAGGTGTTCTGACACGCCTTTTCGCATAATATACGAAATCTGGCTATCTTTTAGTTAATGCTGAAATAAAGGTTCTGTTTGTAGCTATTTGTTCAATAACATTTTCATTGTTTAATCTAGTTGTTCATAGAACCTTCCACAATTTCTTTTGGAGCTACGTCTCTGTTGTTCTTATTCTCCATTTTTAGACTAGCCATCGACTCTCCTACATAACAAAGGTTCCCAGGCCAGACACTTGAGTATTCAAATATTTGTGTATGTGTAACTACTATCTCATGTCGGCAATCGTGTCTTTGAATTAAAAAATGCGTCAACGATCTGTGTTTTTAGTAAAATCTTCTAACCACATCTTGAGTTCGATGCTATAATAAAACTCAAATATTCAAAACTATTCATTTGTTGAATGACCTTCCATTTAAGATTTACATTTTATGTTGATTCTTCTGACATTTTTTACTCTATACTTGTTTATGTTTATCTCTAAAGCCTTTTCTGCACTTTCTCTTATTACCAGATTTAGCAAATTTCTTGTGATGAAGCAAGCATCGTTGTATTATCTCCAAAACATTAACTATTTATCTTTTACTACATCGGCTGATAAAACATCCCTTTTATGTTTTGCCGGAAAAAAATATTTCATGTAATTTAATTATTTTATTTCATTTCAAAAGTTTTGGTCGTCAACTTCGACAATTAACTGGAACTGAAACTCACTCTAAGCATGATTTGAACATCACTTGAAAACCTTTGTGCTTGTTTAGCAATGATAGACAGAATTGAAAATTTTTTTGGACTTTCCTTTTTCTGGTTGGTCTTTGTTTTGACATTGTAAATTTGTAACGTTTTTACAAATTTGTATAAACATATGTTGCGAGTCGAGAAGCCTAATCGCCGAGACTTGATCTCAGTACAGTTTTGTTATTATTCTTCCTTACACTCTATTACAAAGCAAAATATCTACCCTTTAGAATAGCGGTTACTAAACTAGCCTCCGAGGACCGGATCCACATACGACGGCATTTTATCAGGCCCGTTGACGGCACTTGAATTTACGTGTTAAAAGATACAGAAAGGAGAGACGTTGTTGTAATATTTAAATATCACATTGAGCTTACTAGATCTTCAAAGACCGTATGCCTGAAATTTACTCCTTTCAACTTTGTATTATTAAATTTAGATTTTCTTGTTTGATATGTTCAACTATTGCGTCGCTCCTTTCCAAGTCCTTTCCTCCTTATAGCCGCGCATCCTGGTATGATATAAAGACGAGGGTCCCATCAGAACAAAAACACTTTACTGCCCTCAATACGTCCAGCTTTTATGATATGAACAACCTTCCAACAATATTTACTTCTCTTTCCTGCCTGTTCTGTAATCCTTTTTATAGGTATAAAACAATGGTTTCTTTCCCTTGTAGTAATAGATAAATGAACTACAATTGTGATTAGAAGTAACAAAATAATATTAATACATTATTACAATGCTATAGACGCCTTGTTTGAGTACCACTGATTACGATTTTATTATGTTAAGACTTAGCTCTTCAACCCAGCTCAGAAAAATTCCCTTGTCAAGATGTTAATCGGCTGGTCTCTTTGGTATTTATTTGGACCTGTCCTATTATTATAAATGTGATAGGCCCTATTTTGTTAATCTTATTATGAAAATTAAGGTTACATGTAATTTTTATGAGGTGTAACTTGACTAGTGACCCCCTAAATCCTATAATTTTCTACTTTTTCAATAGGACCCTAATAGGAATTTATATATTTTTCTAAATTTAATATCTTTTTCATTTTCAGTCCACGCTATCTTCACTCTTCGTTAAGTCTACTAAGAAAAGGAAAGCGGACGCCGAGTGTCGTGTTTCCAATAAAGAACGGAGAGTGGAGTATATCTCTGTGGAAACAATGGACCAAAAAGGCAGTTGTGTAACGTGCATCGAAAGTGTGGCTGTTTTGACAGAGTATAACCTTCGGCGTCACCATGAAGCAAAACGTCTACCGACTTATTCAACGTGTACTGGAAGGTAAGGTTCAGAGAAGTTTGAATCCGTGAAACAAGGTTTAGACACACTAAAAAAACATCTTGACGAAGAAGTCTGCTGAAAATGTATCTGTCATGCGAAGAGGTTAAAAATAATGCAAAAGAAGACAGAACGAGAAAAACCATTCACTGATGGAAGCATCATCAAAGAATGGTCATATGATGGAAGCAGCAAATGACCTGTGTCCTGAAAAAGTTCTCTTGTTTGAAAGTATCAGCTTGTCCGGAAGTACTGTTGTACGAAGAACTGAAGACCTTGGATAGAACATAACGCTACAAATAAAGGAGAAAGGTAGGGACTTGGTTGTGGTATTTTCTGGCGCTAGACGAGCCAACTGGCTTCTTAAGTACGTTACCACTCCTTGTGTTAATTCTCGGTGTCAATGCGTACTTTCAGCTGACTAAAGATTTGGTATCCGCTTGCAGTATAAGAGAGCAACAGGTGCAAAAAACGTTGCAAAGCTATAACCTTCAGTAAAATCAGCTTTGATGTGTTACAGTTGACGGGGGTAAAAACATGATCGGAGTGAAGAAAGGTTTGATGGGGCAGATCAGATCTTAGTTGGAAGACTTACAAATTTCGAGCGCTCTGTTAATACATTGCAACATACATCAACAAGCAATCTATGGGAACGACCTGGAGATACGTTATGTACTGAAACCAGTCATTTTTGCCTTGAATTTTATTCGGAATCATTCACTCAATCACAGTCATTTCCGGGCTTTTTTGAGGAAATTAGATCTCAGATTTCTCTGACTTGCCTTATCACACAGCAGTGAGGTAGCTTAGCTTCCGTAAAGCCCTATGTTGTTTTTACAAGCTCCAAAACGAAATAGATGTTTTTCTTACTTGAAAATGGTAGAGGTTGACCCACAGCTGTCTGACCTTAACTGGCTGTCAAAGTTATCATTTTTGGCCGTCACTTCACCCATATGAATAAATTGAATTCGAAAATTCAGCGAAAGGCTAACCTGGTATGTGATCTCTACAGAATCATAAAAGGATTTCGAAAAAACTTTCGTTCTTAAAGGCAGAACTGGAAAAAAAGCTTTTTTTATGTTCTCTGTTTCAAAGCGTTTTGTTCTACTATTACCGAAGAATTCAACCTTGATTTTTCGAAAAACACTATTCGTGACTTGAAGAAGCATATTTAAAAGAGATTTTAAGATCTTGACAGAATTGAGGATGATATCACTGGCTTGTGTTTAAATACTCTTTTCCGAAGGTCGAAGGTTTTTCAACTGGTTGTGTATTTTTTTTGATGCACTGAATCCAAAAATATCATTTTTTTGGTCAGGTCAAGTTTTTGAGATCTGATTAGTGCACCGAGCCTTGAATAATACTCAGTTTAAGAAAAACAGGGCTGCATCAGGCCCAATCTTTGTTTTTGTAAAGAAAACGAAACTGAACCAGCCTCAATCTCAAACCAAAATTGCATCGGTCTTGAACTTTAACTAAGACTTTTTCTGTTTACACCTGGATGGTCATTTATTTTTTAGCAAAGTTGAATTCCGGTCTATGTGACTTAAGATTGCAAGAAGCAGATGTATTAATTAAAATTTAGTATTTTAGATCAAGAGAGAATGAATCACGTGTACAAATCATTCTTACAAATTCTGTTATATATGTGGAAATGTGATACTCATTTTTTGCCTTGCAAAAATAATTGACTTTGTAAAGAAGGCATATCATGTTTATTTTGGAGTTAAGTTTGGAGACCAGGACAAGCCATTTGCATCCCATGTTAGCTGCAAAACATGTGTTAAGAACTTCAGTGATAGGAGAAATAACAAAAGGAAAAGTATGCCCCTTGCTGTTCCAATGGTGTGGAGAGAGGATAAAGATCATGTGACAGACTGCTATTTTTGCATGACTAATCTTCAAGAAATCAATCGCAAGATCTGGTATCGAGATACCAATTTGACTACCGCAAAAAAGGTTAACTGAGGCTACTTAATGGACAGAGTAGGTTAACTCCAAGTGCCATTCCTTGAGCTCTCCAAGGTAATCTGAAGGATCAAGGAATAGCCTACCTCGATAATAGTAAAGTTTTTATAATGCCAAGTCTGTACCCAATAATAGCTTCAGCATTGAATTGGTTTAAATGATATCTGTTTAACAGAGAACAGTATCTAGTAGTTGAAAATATTGAAGCAGAAATTTGTAGTACTAAATGTGGAGTTCCAGAAGGGTGAATGTTAAGACCGATTCCATATTTTGTTTATTATAACAACTTACGCTTGAAACACTCAAAAATGATATATTTAACTGACAATATTGTTATATATACGGCAAACAGTTTAATCTGCTAAGTCTATGTCGACACTGGTCTCCGTGAAGACATTAAAGGACTTTCAAGATATTTTCCAGCAACAAATTGATTGTAAACCTCAAAAAGGGTGAATCAGATTCAATGGTTATTGGGAATTAAAAACGTCACTTAATCATTTGAAGTCATGAAGCCCCCTCGGTGGTGGCGCCCTTGTTATACCAACGACAAAGCAAAGATACTTTGGAACGAATCTAGACAAAAATACTAAATATGAACAATAACCATACAAAATTTTACAAAATAACTCCAAGCAAGTTGCTTCTACCAATTTGTCTTCAAGCATGTTTGACGATTAAAGCAATGCAAAATATCTTCATTGCAATTGCACTGGAATGTTTTACAATCGTACAATACAACTTAATGAAGTGGGGAATCTGCTGCTGTATCTGAAGGGCGTTTTGTTGATAAAAATTTACACCTCATGCCATGTAATGCTGATTTTCGCTGATAAAATGCCTTCTTTGGAGCTCTGAGTCGAGTTTTCTACCTCTTGGAAATTAACATTACATATTTGATTTCTACACCTATTCGCTTGTGTAGGACCATGCAATCTTTAGGCCTTTTAAGACTTGTTTATTTTTTCAGTTCAGGACACACATGAAAAACAGCATTCCTCTGTACTGAAATGTAAATATCATGTAAAATGTTTTGAAGTAAAATATAAGCAACTGTGCTTGTTATTTTGGTCGAAATATATAGTGTTGTCTTGTTTCATTTATATGCTTTTGTACATATATTTGAACAATGATTTTTCTCTATATCTGAAATAAAATAACGTTCTATATTTCAAATAAAAGTACAATCCATCGTATGGTGTGAAATTTCTTTGTGGTGCCCACATAATGATTTCATCGATTCTTCGCATTGTCTAAGTGTGTCGGTGATGTCAAACAAGACAAAATAACAGATGGGGAAGAGGGAAAAAGCTGTCAAAGGACGTGTTGCAAGGACAACTTGGATTACGCTTGCCTTGTTTACTTCTGATAATGTAGAGAAAGCCCAGACAAGTGTTTGATGCTGAAAAAAAATTACGAGAGGACAGAGGAGATTTATGAGGAGGTTGTTCTTCTCCTTTTACAGGACGATAAAGGAAATACTTTAGTAGATAACTGGATCGACTCACCCCACCTATAAATCTGGTTCTTAAAAAGTCACGTAAAGATGCACATTTGCGAGTAAAGTTAAATTGGAGGAGCTGGTAACAAACTGTAAAAGGTCAAGGAGGACACTGCAGTACCAGACACACCATTTGCCAGCCATGTTTAATCACTTGATAGAGGAGTTAAGAAAAAGAGCTAATCTTAGTCTAAATCATTCCTATTTTTCAAGCATGAATTGTCAAATTCCACAGAGTTTTTTAGAAGTAATGCAAATTTAGGTCCACTTTATGGACATTTGTAGATCGTGATAGTATTAATCAAAGTACAACTATACATATACTGAAAGGACAATCGTCGAAAGTGTCCTCAAAGCTCAAATCCAAGGTTAAAGATTATAGACAGGTCTGGAATAAAGATTCAGAATTTTGAAAAACTTTAAAAAGCAATTTTTCAAAGCTCATTGATGAAGGCAAAGAAAGATGGGCACAAGATTTGTCAGGAGTATTTTCAGATGAAATTATTCATGATTTAATTGAATGGCTATGGAAAGGGATTATTGGTAAGAGCCAGGCTTACTCCCTGGATCCATTGGGGATCAAAACAAATAGTACTGCTATTTAACTTTATGCAAATAGCGTACAGTACAAAGGGTAAGAAATTTTTTTGGTGCCTTGATGAAGAACTATCCTGACTGATTTCCCATATTTTATAGATAGGTGAGTTAACAGAAAGTAGAGATTTGCAAAGACAAATTGATGCCTTTTCTACTGTTTCGGGCGCGGTCTATCAATTAAAGATTCTTTATTAAGAAAAGCTACAATAAATATAGCTGCGATAAAATACACCAACGAATTTTTAGTCACATAGCCATTGCCACTGAAGCACAAAAGTTCAGTACAAATACACTTTTACTATTCGCAAGTTGATCTTCGTTGTCAAGAAACAACAAAGATCAAACAAGGGGATGAAAGTTATTTCAGAAAATTTGTCTTCTTAGAAGCATTTGTTTCAGTCGATGTCTCTCTGAATCCAGAGAATAGAATCGGTGCACTAGCTCTGTTCGTTCTTTGTGACACTAAAAACAAAGCCTCAGTTGCTAGGGGATACTTCAGATAAAAAGTACATGGTGGTAATCTAGGATTCAATTGGCTACTGGCAAGACAAGAGTTGTTCTCCTGAAGAAGATGATCATGCCACGAACTGAACACCAAGCAGCAATCCTGGGAACAAAACTCCGTAAGTCAATTCGTAAGAGACCACGTTAAATTTGAATTTGTGACGTCATTATTCCTTTGTTGAGACGTGTTTCATAAATTATTATAAATTATTTTATGAACTCAGGAATTCGAAAAATTAACCGTTAAATTATTTGTATAAAGAAACAATATTTAGTTTTGTATTGATAAATAAATATTTTGTTTTGATTAATAAAGGATTCTACAGCAAAAATTGGAAGACTTACTAAATAAAGATAGCATGACACTATACTCAACCGAGAATGAAGAAGAATCATTTGTTGTTGAACGATGGAACAGAACAATGAAGGAAATGATGTTTAAGCAGTTCACTGTCTGAGGTGATACACAGTATATAGATATACTACCCAAAATGGTAAAACGGTACAATAATACAAAACATTCAAATATTAGAATATAACCGACAAAAGTATCTAATAAAAGTATGAAGGTCTAGTATATTTCAATTTACATGGTGAAAGAGAAACTAAAATTTAAAAATAAATGATATCATCAGAATATCAAACTATAGACAGGAGGTGTTTGACAAGGGCTACACCTCCAATTCCACAGGAGAAATTTTCATTATAGATAAGATTCAACACATTAACCCCACCCCCACCCCACCCCATCACTTATGGAAAAAGGACCTTAATGATGACGAGATACAAGGAAGATTTTATGAACCTAAATTATTATTATCCAACCAGGATATGTTCCGCATTAAAAAGATTATTCGAAGAGATTATAAGAAGAAAAAAGGTTTGGTGAATTGGAAGGGATATAGTAATAGCTTGAACAGTCGAATACTGATAAAAAACGTAAGAGATATATGAATGTGGTTAAAAAATAAAATCTTAGTTGAATATATATAAGACACTATAATGAAGAAATACTATATGTAATAAATACTATAATTCCTATTAAGTACTATAAGTAATAAAACAGAAAAAAATAAAATTCGCTGATTTGCAAGAAATGTTGTCTACCTCCTACATATATCCTAGTTACAGCAATAGGAATGTTTCCTAATTATTCAGAACCGCTAATATGTCATGAATGCGCGAGATTCATAGATAGGTTAACTTGCTATGAATAAGATGATATTAGTTTTGTTGATCTCATAAAATTGAAATAGCGATTAAAACTCAGAAAAAATTAAAGGATGTATGAAAAAATATTTAAAAATATACTAGTTAACATATAATATGTCAATTGATACAGTATATGCTGTTTGATTGCGATTTTGTAGCCGAAAGTACGATAGTTTTTGGCTGATTATTTACATTTTTTGTTGTGAAAATATTTATAACTACCTTATTACACGAAAATAGGGAAGCAAGTAATCAACGAGCCTATAATTAATGCCATCGAAAATTAAAGCGGATTTCGAAATTGGATTTCAAAGTGTATGGTAATTAACGCGAATCAACTAATTTCAAATTTTCAGATGGTATTTAAATAAAACGAATCCTCAAAAAGGTAGCCACTTTTTTACAGGTTTAAACTAAGAGAAGAAAAAAGAAATAATGAAATTACTGAAATGGGTTCTCTTTGATAGTGTCTTTATTGGTTTTACTGGCAGTTGTCAAGTTATCCGTGATGCCTGCTGCTTTCCATCCAGCTTTGATTATCTCCTTTCCTGTTTGAGATTGAAAATGATGGTACAATTCAGTCATCACCTTGGCGTGCCGTGGTTTCAAAGTTGACAAGCGAAGGTCTACCTCTATGACATCTCGATCAGGGTCGATTTGAAGCGCTCCCATGATACAAGTAAAGAAGTACTCACTAAATGCTCGTTTTTCGAATTTTTGAAAGGGTACGTTTGTTGTCAAATCCAAAGGTTGCAACAAATGAGTCATATTTTTAGGGACCATAAGAGATTCTATGTTGTAGCTTGAAAGAGCATCCATTACTTTTTGGGTCGATTGTGCCTTGAAAGCATCCCACAGTAAAAGGCTTTTTTGTGACTGTGGTAAAGATTTTCCTTCTTTGATTTTGGTTTTGTATGGGATAAAAACATTTTCTATCAAGCGCATGGTTTCGGCTTCATTACTCCAATGTTTCTCGTTGTAAGCAAGGCAAAAACCAGGAGGAAATTTGACGTTTGATAAGGATCTTGGTGTTTTCCCGGTATAAATCAGCTGGAAAGATAGAATGTGACCATCTGGGGACTCGCAGAGTGTAACAGTTATGGCTCTTTTATCTGTTGCCTCAGGACGAGAAATATGTTTTCCCCTTTAACAGCCATTGTAACATTATCAGTAGCAAAAAACGGTGGTGGTGTTTGATCTGCATTGATGGTGAGCTCATCTGGAATATTGTGTTTGAGAGCTTTGTCGATAATGTCAAAAAGAAATTGCGATATCACTTCAACCCAAAGTGACCTAGTAATTACTGGTCTTGATGTGGTGACTACACGGTGTGAAAATTTCATCTGCTGATACAATGATCGAGTCCATGATCTTGTTACCTTAAATTCAACGTACATTCCAAATTTGTCTGGGTTTGCTCGAATAAGCCATTCAACACACCACGAACGACGGAATATTGATACCAGCACCAGCTAAGCGCAGACGTGGTAGCATCGAGTGTAATTTGATATCAAGTTCTTCCTCTAACAGTAATGGTCGACCTCTAGGTTTTCCAATTATTGGTACAATGTTTGATGGACCCACATTTTTCTACTCTTGCAAAGGCTTGTTGTAGTTTTTTACCCATGGACGTACAGTACTTTCGGTTAAATGTGGGAACTTCTGACGAAATTTTCTTATGGCAGCTGTAGCTCCAGAAACTGCTGCATACTTAACGATTTCTTGTTTGTCTTTTTCTGAATAAACTGTTCGTTTTTGTTTCCATCCTTGAACCACTTTTAAACTTTCGTGTTCTTTTTCAAGCTCGGTTGCAGAAATGTTGCTTGGCAAGTTATTCTTCATAGACTCGCACATATTGGAAGGGCTCACATTAGAGTTTTTTTCAGATTTTTTAAAAATACTTCAGCAGCGACATTTTTTATGTTTCTTGACTAATATTTTACTATGTAATAATAGTAAGCAAAAAATATTGCAATTGAATATTTTTGTATACAATATTCGAATGTTTCAAAATTCGAAACGAATATTCGAACGCTCCAAAACAGAGCAGCAGTGAGGTTCTATTACACAGTGCAATGACCTGAATGGTTCTGAATTCGATCGCAAATCATTTGGTATAAAAACAGTCAATAAACAATGGCGAACAAATTTGAATTCTACACAGGTTTGAGAGGCTACCATGTTTATTCTAATACTGTTGGTTGGAAACCTTACGTTCAAGAGAAAGTAGTATTGAAAAGAGCACAACAACATTCATGATAAATTTGCGGTTGCTAGAAAGGTTTCGATGAGAGGAAAGATGGCCCTGATTTTTGTCGGGCACGTGCCAAGAGAGCTCTCTCGTTCATCTGGTATTCAATTCAACAAGGGGCTAAAATATGATATGGAGGTTCATAAAAAGAATCCCATGGCATCTCCTTTATTACAAGGTGGTTTAGAGATCCCGATCAAAGTTTCCGTTACATGGGACTGTCTTGATAAATTACCTTTTTTAGTGGCAAAAGTAAACGAAGTAGAGTATTCTATGATTGGTGAATATATTGGCAGTTCAAGAGATTTTACATGAACTTGGGGTAGAAATTGATGAAGAAAGTGGAGTTGACGGAGATGACAGTGATTCAGGTGTTGACGACATTGCTCTTCAAATGGACACTGTCAATGAAGATAAAGCATAGAAAGTTTTTGTAACATTATGTGATTTGTCATTCTGAGGAGAAGATTGAAAAGCATAACAATTTCAACATGCTCGTTCTCTTTCTATTTCTATTGATCAAAATTATATTTCCACGAGGTGTTTTGAAGGCATTTAAAAATTATTTTTAAGAATTAAGGTTGGATGAAATCAACGGGGGACATTTTAGCGCCAGATATTAATTAACAGAGGAAAAATTTATGCGATGAATAAATTAACGGGGTTTCAATTAACGCGAATCTTCAAAATTCGCGTTAATTACTTGCTTCCTTATTTTCGTGTTGTAAGTTCTTTTGAAAGGTTTTGTCACATATTGGACATTTTTACTCTTTGTTTTGCCACTATTCATCTACTTCCATTTGATGTTTCTCTTTATCAGAATGAGATAATTTTTTTCTTCTTACATAAGATGATTTTATGTGATCATTAAATATATCATCTTTTTTAACATATTCAAATCTATATAAAAATTCAGCAATCTTTTATATTTCAGTTTTATAGTCAGTCCCTTCACAAACCATTTTCACAATACTAGCACTTACAACAGTATATTTACTTACCACATACAAACTACCATAATTTGAAATTTTACCTCCAATACAATTAGTGGCTTTTACAAAATCTCTATTTTCATAATTTTTAGCAACAAAGCTGTAATCACGACATATCGCTGATTTTCTACAATTTATAAAAACATGAATAAAAACATGTCAAGAAATTGTAGAATGTACTTAATTTAAAAGATATGGGTGAATATCATAACTTTTATCTCAAATACGACATCCTTTTGCTTGCTGATACGTTTGAAAACTTCAGAAAACGTATTTACAACACTACAAACTAGATTCATGTTATAATTACTTTATATTAGCTGCCCTATCATCGGATGATATGCTGAAGATGACTAAAATTCAAGTTATTGAGAAGGGTATGTATGCGTGATGGATTCAGCTATGTAGCTGATCGGTATGGTAAGGCAAAATATAAATACATGAAAGAGTATGATGAGAAGGCGCCTTCAAGGTATATCATGTATTTGGATGCCAACAATTTCTACGGTTGGAGTGTGAGTCAATATCTACCCACTGGAGATTTTAAATGGATAACTAAAATTAGATTGGTAAGATAGACTTGGCTAGGTATAAATAAGGTAGCAAAAGAGAATTGATTCTTGTAATTAATCTACAGTATTCAGAAGAACTATAGAACATGCATAATGACTATCCTCTTGCACCTGAAAATACGAAAAATAACTAAAGACATGTCCAAATATTGTAAAAGAATAACAGAGGAATAAAGAATATCAACAGAACTTGTCCATAAACTAATTCCAACTGTGAATGATAAGGAAAAGTATATACTTCATTATTAAAACCTTCAATTATATATCGACCTTGGATTAAAAAGAACTAACGTTCATCGAGTATTAGAGTTCAGTCAATCCCCTTGGCCTAAAAAGTATATCGATTTCAAAACTGAAAAACGTAAATTTGCAAAAAATTTCTTTGAAAAGGATTTCTTGAAGCTAATGAACAACAGCGTCTTTGGTAAAACAATGGAAAACTTTAAAAAGCAAATAGATGTAAAACTCATCACCAATAAAAATAAACTATTAAAACTTGCGAGTAAACCAACGTATGAAAGTGCCACGTTTTATAAATGAGAATCCAGTAGCTGTGCATAAAATTAAAGAAACACTAGTCCTTAACAGGCTGGCATATGTGGGTATGTGTATTCTTGATCTTTCTAAGAAAATAATGCATGATTTTCACTTTAATTATATAATAAGCAAATCTGGTGACAAGGCTAAACCGCTATTTACAGATACAGACAATCTTGCATATTAAACAGAGNAAAACAATGGAAAACTTTAAAAAGCAAATAGATGTAAAACTCATCACCAATAAAAATAAACTATTAAAACTTGCGAGTAAACCAACGTATGAAAGTGCCACGTTTTATAAATGAGAATCCAGTAGCTGTGCATAAAATTAAAGAAACACTAGTCCTTAACAGGCTGGCATATGTGGGTATGTGTATTCTTGATCTTTCTAAGAAAATAATGCATGATTTTCACTTTAATTATATAATAAGCAAATCTGGTGACAAGGCTAAACCGCTATTTACAGATACAGACAATCTTGCATATTAAACAGAGACTAAAGGTGTGTATTACGATTTTTGGAACGACAAAGATACATTCGATAGTGACTGTCCAGAAACGTCGCAATATTATGATGAAATAAATAAGTAAGTAATAGGTAAATTCAAAAATGAAACAGATAGTATTAAAGTTGTTCAATTTGCCGGATTGCGATATAAGATCTATAGTTGTATTGGAGGTGATAAAATAGGTGGAAAGACTGCAAAAGGTATTTCAATGAATTCCATCAAAAATAATATTAGACATGAAGACTTTCTTTCTTTTTCTTTTACTGTCGACTTTTTTCTTTCAGGGGTGGTCATAGGGAATGCTCCTTCTCCAACGCACGCGGTCCTATGCATCGTCTCTCACAATTCCTTTCGCTGCCATATCCTCCTTGACATTGTCTGTCCATTTGAGCTTCGGTCGCCCTCTTCTCTTATGTCCTGGCAGTTCCATTCGTAGGCAATTCTTTCCTAGATGCTCTTCGTCTCTCCTTTCCAAGTGTCCAAACCACCTTAACCTTGATTCTTGTAGCTTCTTGGAGGCCTCTGCCACACCTAGCACCCTTCTGACCAAGTCGTTCCGAATCCTGTCTCTCCTGGTGATACCCACCGCCCAGCGCAACATTCGCATTTCTGCCACATCCTGGTGTTTGGTGCGAGGCACTGTCTCCATTCCATACATCATTGCTGGTCGTACCAGCGTCTTTTAGACCTTGCCCATGAGCATTGTGGTACGTGTTTGTTGCATAATACTCCAGAGGCATTTCTCCAGTTGTTCCAACCAGGTTAGGAACGCTTCTTCACTTCCCTGTCACTCCTTCCGTCCCTCTGGATCGTTGAGCCCAAGTACTTGAACTGATCAGCTTGAGGCATTTCTTCACCAGAGACCTTGATTGGTGGTAGATCTGTCTTTTTATTGATGCACGTGTACTCCGTTGTGTGGGCACTCCCTTCTCACATCCTCTGTCAGCCTGTCCATGACTAGGGCAAACAGCAGTGGGCTCAGTGCCGAGCCTTGGTGCAAACCCACTTTAACCTTGAATGGCTCTGTCTCCCCCGCTGAGCTACGGACCACAGTTTCGCACTCTTTGTACATCACCTGTATTTCCCTCACATAATGCTCATTTACTCCGCTGCTTCTTAGACATTCCCATAGTTCCTCTCTGGGCACTCTGTCATATGCTTTTTCAAGGCCAATAAAGAGGCAGTGCAATTGCTCCTGGCCTCCTCTGTATTTCTGTGCTATCGTCCTTAGTGCAAAGGTGGGATGGACTGTACTTCTCTTTGGCATGAAGCCGAATTGTTGTTCACTTATCTGCACATCTTGCCTTATCCTGCTGTCAATCATCCGTTCCCAGAGCTTCATTGTTTGGCTCATAAGCTTAATGACACTATAATTTGCACAGTTCTTGCTGTCACCTTTATTCTTGAAAATTGACACCAGGGTACTCTTCCGCCACTCTTCTGGCATTCTGTTGTTGACCAGGATTTCATTGAACAATGATGTGAGGAAATCAAGGACTCTCTTATCCAGCACTTTCCATACCTCAGAAGGTGTGTTATCCGGTCCGACAGCTTTCCCATTTTTCATCTTCCCAAGCGATTTTTTCACCTCACCCTTGCTAATTCTTGGCATTTCTTGTTCGTGAACTTGTGCTGGATGCTCCCGCTCTTTCCTGGGGTTTTCCTCATTCATCAGCTTTTTAAAATACTTTTTCCATCGGTTCAGGATCTCATCTTCCTCTCTTAGCATTGTACCATCTTCGTCCTTCATCATTTTAACTTGCTGGACATCCTTGGATACCTTGTTCATTTGCTTTGCTATTCCAAGTACTTTCCTTTGACCATCTACGGTACCCAGTTCACCATACAATTCATCACAAGCCCACTGTTTAGCACTTGCAACTGCAGCTTTTCCCTCTCGCTTTGCTCTCAGATACTCTGCTCTGCTTGTGTCATTCTTATCTTTGTGCCATACTTTAAAGCTTTTATTTCCAATTGCCTCTTGCACTTCCTCAGACCACCACCAAGTTTCTATATCCTTCTTCGTTCCACCTGAACTCTTTCCCAGTACTGCTTCTACAACACTTCTGATGGCTGAAGCTGTTGTTGCCCAGTCGACAGGCAGATTCTTCCCAAGCTCGTCTTGTAGATTGGATAAAAATTGTACCTCCAATTCCTTGTCCTTCAGTTTCCACCATCTTTTCCTTCTTGGCTTCCTTGCGACTGCAAGGTCAAACCTCATAGCCAGGTCTATGATCATCTTACCTGGTCCGTTTCTTCCTCCATAACCATACCTCCCCATTACTCCCCCATCTCCTTCATTTCCTTCGCCAACATACCTATTAAGGTCTCCTCCTATGAAAAATCGGTCTTGTCTTGGAAGTTGGGTGATTGTCTCATCCAGGCTCTGCCAGAACTCGTCGTTCTCTGCTTCTTCACACCCTTCCTGTGGGGCAAAGGCACTTATAAAAGAGATCTGTTCTCCTTCCAGCTCAAACCTCATGGCAATCAATCTGTCTGATTATCTCTGCACTTCTACTACTCCCGGTACAAGACTTCCATCCAAAATGATCCCAACTCCACTGGTTGTATTGTTGCCATGACAGTAAACCTTGTAGCCTCCTCCAATTTCTTTAGCTTTGAACCTCTCCAACCAGTCTCTTGTACCCACAGCATTTTTATCTTCCTCTTTTCCATTAGATCTGCAACCTCATGATTAATAAAAGATGATTAATATAAGATTATTAATATAAGATGATTAATATAAGATGATCAATATATGGTGATTAATGTATGATGGTTAATATATGATGATTAATATGAGATTATTAATATATGATGATTGATATATGATGATTAATATATGATAATTAATATAAGATGATTAATATATGATGAATAATATATGATGGTTAATATATGATGATTAATATGAGATTATTAATATATGATGATTGNCCTTGTAGCCTCCTCCAATTTCTTTAGCTTTGAACCTCTCCAACCAGTCTCTTGTACCCACAGCATTTTTATCTTCCTCTTTTCCATTAGATCTGCAACCTCATGATTAATAAAAGATGATTAATATAAGATTATTAATATAAGATGATTAATATAAGATGATCAATATATGATGATTAATGTATGATGGTTAATATATGATGATTAATATGAGATTATTAATATATGATGATTGATATATGATGATTAATATATGATGATTAATATATGATGATTAATATGAGATTATTAATATATGATGATTGATATATGATGATTAATATATGATGATTAATATAAGATGATTAATATAAGATGATTACTATATGATGACTGATCTATGATGATTAATATATGATAATTAATATAAGATTATTAATATATGACGATTAATATATGTATCAATCATCATATATTAATCATCATATATCAATCATATAGTAATCATCTTCTATTACTCATCATATGATGGTTAATATATGATGGTTAATATATGATTAATATGAGATTATTAATATAAGATGATTAATGTATGATGATTGATATATGATGATTAATATAAGATGACTAATATATGATTGATATATGATGATTAATATATGATGATTTATATAATATGACTAATATATGATGATTGATATATGATGATTAATATAAGATGATTAATATATGATTGATATATGATGATTAATGTATGATGATTCATATATGATGATTAATATAAGATGATTACTATATGATTGATATATGATGATTAATATAAGATGATTAATATAAGATGATTACTATATGATGATTGATCTATGATGATTAATAAATGATCATTAATACAACATGGATATCAAAATATGATTGGTATAATACGATTGCTTTTGAACGTTGCGAAACTGCTTTTTAATGGTGTGAAAACCCACAATGATTATTATGTATTGTATACAATTATTGGAATATTTGCATGCTTAGAAATTTATGCTAAACAAGTGAACACACAAAATGGCTATATTCCATGTTACTATTGAATGGTACAGTAGTATAGGAAATAGGGGGCTATAGCGCTTTTTTTTTAAAAATATATTTTTATAAAAAGCGCTGGGATCCCCATTTCCTATAATACTTTCGTCTGCTTTATGTTTATTATTACTAACTGTTCCCCCTATCAAACAGATCTTGAATTTATGCCTCCCATATTTTTAAGATTTCTTCCTTTTATCTTACAATCGTGTCGACTTCGGCCTCTATACCGCTTAATATGGATCATACCTTCCTTTAGCTCTTGATTTATATAATTTTCGTGAGTCTTTTGCAATCAACTTTTTTATGACTCTTCTGTTTCTTTGAAAAAATTGGTTTTGGTGTTTGCTCTTTTCCTCTTGACCATTTCCTTTGGTTTCATGATGTAATGTTTCTGTATTTTGCTCCTTTACTTGCTTTTCATTCTACGGTTTTTCATCAAGTTCATTTTTTCATCCTTCATCCGTACCTCTTTCGATTCTCCTTTAATCTTGAAATATTGTTTCTGCTGTATCTTTCACTGGGCCTTTAAAATGTTGATTAACGTCTTTCATTAGTCAGAGGTAATTCAGCCTGACTTTACTAACCACAAGACGATGGTTACTTTAGCATCATACCCAAAGATAACATTTCACATGTTTCACTGTGTTCCTAAACATCTATTTATCGTGATTTAATCTATCTTGTTCTTGCTTCCATCATCTGGATTTATTTGCGTTCAAATTCTAAGCTCATGTCATTAAAACTATGTCAAATAATGTAATAATGACCTGGTGAAAGCTGAGCGCCAACACCTCTGGCGGTAGAGGTGATGTGGCCATGATAACTAAAGGTAGTTATTCGAATCCAGTCCGATGCAGGTATATTTTTCACCTTTCTATAATGCCATGTACTAATTACTGTATTACCCGTTTTTAACCTTTACTACCATTCACCATTAAACTCAACGATTATACCTCTCTTTCCTTTCTCCTGATCCTGGGGGGACCAAGAATGTATTTATCTGCCCATTTTTTCATTCACCTCTCATAATAATTGAACGATTTCTTGTAACTTCCAATGTGCCATTAAGACATCCAATTCGCTAAAGAATATGTAAGTTAAGTTGCAAGAGAAAAACCCCTGACCATTGCTACTCTGGGATATTCCTTGAAAACCCCTTGATTGTGTTGTTTTCCTTTTATGCAGATATTTTAAGAATTCTATTGTCTTTACAATTCTTACAGTACCTGCTAAGTAATACAACCACAACACACAATACGGTAGTTCTTTGAATGTTTTTTCTGCTTAAAAACTTACCATGAGAAACAAAGTCTAGAAAATACTTCTTAGGCTATTACCTTTGTCCTGAAGTATCATTAAGTCTTTCCATGGCTCTCAATAATTTTAACAAGATCTTGAGACAGCATTCATTCAAACATATGTTTTATTTACAAAGCATGTTAGAAAGGGTATGATTGTGTTTCGCCCCTTCAAAAAATAGCTGGGAATTTCCCAAGTCATTATTGACATCGTTAGTTTCAGGCTCGTAGCCAGGGTGATTTTGTCACGGACAAACGACAATTAGTTAAATCTCATATGTTATCGCTAATTTTTTAACGACACACTTGTAACAAATCTTACTCCAGCAAATAAAAGAAATCATTAAGCAAAGAAAACTCACCTACAATTTATGTTAACCTAAAGTGTTAATCGTCTCTTGAAAAAGTTATTTCCCTTTGCGGAGTTTGACAAGTAAAACTCACAAGTAAAAATTTGATGAGTATGTATAATGAATGAATTGTTATTACATAACAAGCAAATTCCGTGCTGACTGGGCATTCGAGAAGATGAAAAACAATCACAATGTCTCTGGGTTTCTTATATAGTTCGAAAACATGAACGCAATTTCCATGCGTATATTCGTGGAAAAGTTGGAGACGATGATCCGATGAGATAGAAAATACGGCTATACGTAGGCAGTGATATAATTACATTGAAAACAAAGTACAACGTTGGCTGACGGTGAAGAAAATGCAAATCACAATGCTATACCTGTAGTCGACTATATGTGTAAAGTTTTGAACTAGTCCAATATTCTATATCAGTAAGTAGGTCTTGGGATGTTTATTTAGCTGCTTTCATCGAGCCCCATTGGAATCTGTGTCGCGGCGTTGTGTGGATCATTGTCTGTGTAGCAGCTGGTTGCCCCTGTCTTTACTGGGTTCCGCCGGAACATTTTATTGTATTTTATTAGCTTGTGGGATCTTTGCTTGGTTGGGGGTTGTGAAGTTCCGGTTATTGTTATTCCAGTCATTCACCACATGCCCAGTTCCTGTTGCTGCCGTATAAATAATGTCCTCTGACCATGTGATTTTAGTGAGCTTTTTGAATAAGACAGGAGATTGTCAATATAGACAGCTCTGCCAAACAATTAAAATACTTTGGGCACACTCAGTCACGAAAAGAGAAGTAGTGACTTAAATCTATAGATCACAAGATTTGTGATACTAACAAAATCATTATTATACTACTATTGGCTGTATGGACCCTAAATAAGGAGACAGAGGTATGTGAGCTAAATATTGTTATTTCACGCTTGACGATTATTGTAACATGTTATTCATTTCGT
>RDPX01000024.1:2604691-2692191 GCA_003991215.1 Morbakka virulenta
CTTCAGCAGCCCTAATATTCGATTCAATGATAGGTTTAAAAAATCTCTGATGTTCTTCATTTTTAGCTAAATCACCCAATCTTTCATTTAGATTTTGTTGTTGAATATTCTTTATGCTCTTAAGGTATTCTTTCATAATCTCATCTCTTTTGGATGAATCTTTATTGTTAATAAACGACATGTTTTTTACACATAAGATATTATGTTCAACGCCTAACACCCAACGCCCAACGCTCAACGCCCAACGCTCAACGCCCAACGCTCAACGCCCAACGCTAAAAAATCTATAGTAAATGCCGTTTGATGGGTTAAATTTAAGCGTTCGTAAAAGTGTGTTTATTCATTAGGTATGAAAAACATATTAAAGTTACTTCTATATCTACCTTCATATTTCCCACCTGATAAATCTATAGTAGCAAATCCGTGTTTCTCTTTCCAACATGTGTTACAAAAGTTCTTGAACTCATCCAAAGACATATCTGCTGATGCATGATCCTTATGGATATGATTGAGATTTTTATCATCTTGTGGAAACAGTACAATGAAGTTGGCGTTCTCTCTAACAGTCCTCCTTGGTAATAGAAAGTAATTTTGACTGATGTAGAAACTATCGCATAAACTGTGTCTACCTATAGTATAATGTGCCTCTGCTTTACTCTGCTTTTCCAAAATGCAGTCATCAAATATCATCAAGTTTTTATGTGTTTTATCTAACTCACTTGGGTCTGGTATGTCAATGCAGTCTGTAAAAAATTTAGCTTTGATTTTAGGGAGCTCACCCACATGCCTAGGGTTTTCATTAGACTTACCTACTTCCTCTATAGCCTCAATTACATCAACTTTGTTTTTATGAAAGAGGTCTTCATTCACAAAGACGTTGGTGATCTCTTCCTTTGACAAACCATTTTGTAATCCAGCTCTAAGTATCTTGTATTCTGGTTGAAACAAGCTTCGTCCAAAAACCAACAAACAGTTGTAATCTAACCATTTAGGTTGAAGAAGCAGATTGAGCAGTAGTGTCGTTTTTCCCGATCCTGATTTACCAATAATCAAACCTCGAATGCTCCTTGGAAACAGAGGATATTATTTTTTTTGACTGAATTTAAAGGCCACGTATAACACGAGTTTATCATTTTTATTAGATATATAAAAATGTATTGTCTCAGTTGTAAAAGGAAAACTGAAACTGAAAATGGTAACGGCTCTATATACGAGAGTAAAAAAGTTACGTTTGGTGGTAAACTTGATATTCATACATTAATTGGTAAGTTTCCAAGACCAAAAGGTGGGTTCACACCTGGAAAATATAAATACTTGGGTCCATATAACCCATTGGATAATCAACTAGATTTTGATAAACAAACTGGAAAAATCACAAAGTTTCATGTTCTACCCTATAATAAAGTAGATGCTATAGCTTCTCAACACGATGTTGATTATGCCATGTGTAAGGATAAAGGAACTTAATGCAAAAACAATGCTGATCGCAAAATGGTAAAAAGTTTAGATGAAATGCCTTATAAAGATTGGCCCAAGTGGGGTATTTTGCTAGATCTCTCATTGACGCAAAACAAAAACTTAGGGTGGGTGTGAAATGGCATGACGAATTAGCCGACGAGTTGCACAAACCGTACGTAAACACGTCCCGAAACGTAGAGTCCTTGTATCTAAAATTTATGACACTTGGGCTGCAGATCTTGTGGAGATGCAAAAGTTATCCAAGTACAACAATAGCTTCAGATATTTACTAGCAGTGATTGATATATTTAGCAAGTACGGTTGGTTGATTCCTTTAAAAATAAGACAGGTGTTGAAGTAGAAAAAGCTTTTGCAAAAATATTCTTACAAAGGATTCCTGATAAAGTTTGGACTGATAAAGGTAAAGAATTTTACAACAAACATTTTAAGAACTTGCTAGAGAAGCATGACGTTGAATTGTACAGCACCAATAATGAAGAGAAATCACCTCTTGTCGAGAGATGGAACCGAACTATGAAGAACAAAATGTATAAATATTTCACTGCGAATCAAACGAGTAAGTACATTGATGTTTTACCTGATATGGTTGAAAAGTACAACAACACTAAACACAGGAGCATTGGAATGACACCTAATGATGCAAGTAACCCCCAAAATTTGACTAAAGTTCATCTTACTTTATACAAAAACCCACCGGAGAAAACTAAACCTAAATTCAAGTTTAGTGATCGTGTTAGAATTACTAAGAAGAAAAAGACATTTGAAAAAAGGTACACAACAAACTGGACAAAAGAGCTATTTGTCATAACAGAAGTTCAGAATACTACACCACCTACATACAAGATAGCAGACCTCAACGGTGATAAAGTTCAAGGTTCATTCTACGAACAGGAGCTTCAGTTGTCAAAGCAAAATGTGTTTAGAGTTGAAAAGATTATCAAACGCCGACAGAAAAATGGTAAGAAACAGATAAACGTAAAGTGGGAAGGATATGGCCCAGAGTTTAACTCATGGATTGATTTTGGTGATGTTGTTTAAAGTATTTATTTTACATTGAAAAATGAACACATTCATCGTACAAAATGAGTTAGGTTAAGATAGTCTAACAAACTTTGATATATACGATATAGTTAAACAGTTAAAGATACCCAACTTTCGAGGAGTTTTCATGAAAGATGCATTACCCAAAAAACCTAAAAAGACTGAGTGTGGTGTTATAAACTTTAATGATTCGAATCAACAAGGAACTCACTGGGTGTGTTGATATAAACAGGGTTCAAACAGAATTTATTTTGATTCGTTCAGATGCATAACACCTTTTGAGCTACAAAGATATCTAAAAACACCCTTAGAATATAAGAAGGAAACTTTATTCATCCAGAGAAATACTGAGCAACTTCAACAACCGAATACAAATATCTGTGGCCAGCTCTGCCTGTGCGTTCTAAAAAATCTCATTTGATTAAATGTTCTCTCTACATGCCCATCGTAAAACCAAGTGATATGGAACGATTTGAGCTTATAAAAACGATTGAAAACAAATCAGTCTTAGATGTTGGGTTTAGAATGCGGGAATGCAGTACGATACAGGTGGAGCACTTTACTTGGAAACTGAATAACAAGAGTTCTCCAGACCATCCAAGGTGGCTTATTCTAGCATTTCAAACAAATAAAAGGAATAATCAGGAGACTAATAGTGCTATTTTTGATCATGTCAATTTAACAAATGCATATGTAGAATTAAATGATGTTAGATATCCAGCGATTGATTATCATCTCAATTTCAACAAAATGCAATATAGTCGAATGTTCAAAGAAGTTTCAGAATTTCGAGAAAAATATTATGGTATGGATAAACTGGTGTCAAATGGGTCCATAAATGCATCTGATTAAAAAACCTTGTATCCACTATATGTGTTTGATGTTAGCCGCCAACCTGATGCTTTAAAATATGGGACAACTAATATAACAATTGAAATATCAGTTTAGTCAAAATGTACCCGCACAAACACGAGCTTATTGTCTCGGTATCAGTGACAGAGTGCTGAAATTTAAAAGTGATGGAACTCAAATGAGCGTTGTTTCATAAAATATCAGCTAAAATAAAAATGCCAGGCTATACGTTTATCATTAGTGGAAGTGGAAGTAGAATTGACACAGAATTCAACCCACCTCTTGAATTGGATCAAAACAAAAAGTATGAAATATCTCTTGTTAATTTAGAGACTGCGTGGAGTTTTTCAAATATCAAAGAATAACGTATTTGTATTTAACGACGGAAAATCAAATTATCAGATAACTATTCCGAAAGGAGCCTACGAGTTGAGTGCAGTAAATACATATATCCAAAGTCAACTAGAAATTCTTGGTTTTGCTAAAAATGTAATTACAATATCAGCAAACAGAAACACCTTAACATGTATTCTGACAATAACAAAGGGATATACTGTCGACTTTACGCCTGTAAACAGCATTGCCCTAGTTCTTGGGTTCAACGATAAAAAATATACAGGGACTGTTGAAGGTGAAAATATTGTTAATATCTTAAGTATAAACACACTGCTAGTGCATAACAATATCATTGGGCATTCATACGTCAATGGTAGTTTAAATCCCGTGTTGTACTCGTTTTTCCCAAAAAGCGGTGCAGGTGAAAAAATTATCCAAGAACCTAGACAAAGGGTATATTTCCCAGTAACATTGAAAACCATAAGTAATATGTCAACCTGGCTAACTGATCAGAATAATCACCCAATAGACTTGCAGGGTGAGAACTTAACCATTCGACTACATATCAAAGAGGGAAAATAAATATAATATTTCATATACGAAAATAACATGAGTTATATGAAATATAATGTAAACATCTCGAAAGCGCAAGAGGATAAGCTACGTAATGCAACTAAATCTAAGAAGGCTGTTCACCTCAGATTAAGTAAGAATGATTTGCATGGTGAACATATGCTTTTGTTAACCCAAGCCCAGGTAAATCAAATTGAAAAAGCAAAGGCACTAAACAAAGGCGTTACTTTGAATTTATCAGGAAAACAAATCAAGTCTAACCTCACAGTTGAAGGTGGGTTTCTTAGTTTGTTGGCTGGATTGGCATCAAGAGCACTAACTTTTCTTGGTAAAACAATTCTACCTGGATTGGCTACGGGGTTGATACCCGGCGGAGTTGAAAAAGCAATAACTGGTTCTGGATTAGAAAATAAGGATGGGTTTTTTGTGCAGAAAAATGGTGAATGTATTGAAGGCAGGTACACAGGCGAAGGTCTATATTTAAATCCAAGCACATACAGAGCACAATATGGTGATGGTTTATTTTTAAAAAGCGGTAACAATGTACTGCTACTGGTCATTGGGTACTGTTTCCTGGTCATTGTTTGTTTTGACAGGTAGTAAGTGCTTATTTTTTCAGTGTCTGCATTGACTTAACAACCTGTAAGGATTAAAATGGTTTGCTGGTTATTATTGACAAATTTTCAAACACTTCAAAGTTTATATTTTCAAATTTTTATCTTTTTTTTTCTCGCCTAAAACTAACATTTTTATTTTCAATTAAAAAATCACCTCTTAAGGGACCATTATGGAAATAAGGTCAGTCTGACCTTTTAATGTTATCCCTGCTACTTCAATTGGGGGTGATTTTTTTTTCTGTCATTATTTTTATTTTAATTCAAATTGTAATATTTTTATGCAACATTCTTTTTAGTATTAATTCGTACAAAAGTTTGTAAATTAACTTTAAATTGTAATTTATTGACTTTCTTGGCCTTTCTTTTTTTAAAACATTTGTAAACATTTTTCATTTTATGTTTGTGGCAAACTTACTTACTTACTAGTTTGGCTTTTATTTGGAATACATTTGGATGCTATTTGGGTAAGGGCGGCGAGATTGGAGAAATGGTAATCCGTCTCGTTATTCATATCCTGCAGTCCATCGGGGTCTTCTATTGTTATATTTGATTCTTCACAAAGTTTACCTGTTTCTGTGTAAATTTCGTTAATTTTATCAGACCATGTCGTAATTGTTTCCTTAAGAGTCATAAACGTCTGTTATTAGTTCCCCACTTGAGGCCTTACTTTTGAGGTTATTTATTGTTGAAGTAATTTGTGCTTTGTAACCTCCTCTGCTTTTTATTAATGGAACTATTGTCACTTTAAACGTTGCCATTGTTAATAATATAATAAAAGTTTATAAACCCCTTAAACAGGATTCTTGAGTGATAATGTCTATGATGCACACAAATTATCCAGTGACAATGCACATATAAAATATTGAGATTGTAAACTGTATAGAACGCGAATGTTAATTTGAATTTCAACTATTGACAATAAGCAGGGTCAAACTTTAGTTTATTGCATGAAAGGAAAGATCAAATCCACTGCAGTATGGTAACTGGTTTCGATAGCAACAAATACCGAATATCACTTTTGCAAAATATCGCTTATTTTTTAACGACACACTTGTAACAAATTTTACTCCAGCAAATAAAAGAAGTCATTAAGCAAAAAAAGTCACCTACAATTTATGTTAACCTCAAGTGTAAATCGTCTCTTGCAAAAGTTATTTCCCTTTGCGGAGTTTGACAAGTAAAACTCACAAGTAAAAATTTGATGAGTATGTATAATGAATGAATTGTTATTACATAACAAGCAAATTCCGTGCTAATTGGGCATTCGAGAAGATGAAAAACAATCACAATGTCTCTGGGTTTCTTATACAGTTCGAAAACATGAATGCAATTTCCATGCGTACATTCGTGGAAAAGTTGGAGACGATGATCCGATGAGATAGAAAATACGGCTATACGTAGGCAGTGATATAATTACATTGAAAACAAAGTAGAACGTTGGCTGACGGTGAAGAAAATGCAAATCACAATGCTATACCTGTAGTCGACTATATCTAAAGATCCATTTTGAAGAACTGCAAATAATTGAGGAGAAAATGACGACCAGTGTTACCTGAAGTTACAATAAAGGTTCTTTACGTTACAATAAATGTGAAGCTAGAAATCGTTTGCATCTTCAAACTTCCATGAAAGGGCGAGGCAATGAAAATATAAAGGAGGGTAATTATCAAGACGGACGGAAGTTTTCCCTCTTGGGGTCAATACAAAATATGGAAAATTCATGTAGAACTGATACAATTAACAGATACGATGCAGGAGGGTATTTCCGACAATGTCAAGCATCACGTAAGTCATCACAGTTAGCTTTTTCTCAGGAGAGAGAATTGGAATGTCAATGACGTTACTACATTCTCAAGAGACCAGTTTATGGTATTAGTGGCTATCAAAATAACTTGCTTTTTCATTCAATTTATCTCACGAATCACTTCACACGTAAAGATCTCTTTCATGTTAAACAATAAGCTGCTGAAATTTACCACCAAAAATTTTCACAAAATAATGATGAACGTATCATTTAAGGATTCCTACGTTGTTATATCAGATTTATTACCATTCTATGGGAATTATGACAAAAGACCTGTCTGGGCAGATGAAAGCTCTTGACACCTTAATTTTATAACGCAGTACCTTGATTGCACTCATTTCAGGCACTTCAAAACCCAGAATATAAATTTGTTGGTGCGAAAGGGTGCACTGTCAGAAAAACAAAAGCAAGGATTCATTTCAAGCATGAGATTATCCTCACCAGGTATTTTTTTAAATGAAACGAAGATAAGTAAATATCTCCGAAAATGTAGCACCTGAGAATCAAGACGACAACAGAAATTTAAGTTTCAAAACTGGGGTTTTTTTGTAATGCAGAACAGAGGAGGTGATGAGTGTAATATAAGATGGCAAGTTAAAAAAAAATAGTTGATAATCGTTTTAACACTTCATCAATGTCCAGAGAGGTTTTTTTTATAAAATTCATGTTGAAGATTTAGTACCCTTGAGAAATTTATTTCCCTTACTATTTGGTTTATTATTTTAACAATCCACTGAATCTGACTAAAATGACTGGCCTCTTTCATGTTACCTCAAGCTTTGTATTCAAGTACTCTATGTTGAAACTGGACATAGTAAAATTTTTGCCAGATTGAGTTAAAAACTCCACTTCACGCCATTTTCCAAGAGAGTAACTACTGTCAAGAGACGGCAAGTTTGCTTCAAGTTCATTATTTGGTCAATTATATCCCTCCCCTTTCTTAAAGGGAAGTATTTTGTGCTGTCATTCTTGGTCATTCATGATGGTATGATAAGAAAAAAATTACGGAGTTCCTGCTGCATATCACATAGTCGTAAAGTCGTAAAATCAATAATAAGCAAATGTGATACTGGGAAGCAGAGTACACAATTCTTTGAAAAATATTTAACTGGCCACACTCAAAAACTTTTTTTTATCATACAAGCCCCGAATAAAAACTGGTGCTGATAAAAGAAAGCGATTTGTTGGGACATTTTCATTCACAGAACTCACTGGTATTTTCCAATCATGAAGATCACCATTAGGTACCCCAATTTTTCGGCTGTTGGCTTAGTTCAGGCAAACACATTGAAAAATGAATTCACGTGGGCTGTATTTGAACAAACTCTCGGCCATCAATCAATTTCATAGCAAGCTGACAGATCTCTCTGCAAAACAAAATACGCCTTTGTTTTAGTCATTTGAACAGCAAACCACAAAACATTACACTGTGAAAGGAGCAGGTTTTTAAAGGTTTTGAAATCTTGGCTAGTGAACCATAAAACATAATTTCTCTGGTTGAAAGGCAAATGTGTGCTACACTGAGGATATAAAGACGATTACATGCGTTTACTTTGAACTGGAATACAAATTTGTTTCGACTATTTTTTCAGCCTGGGTTTTTATCTGCTGAAAAATGGCAACAGGGAAAATAGCAGATTGGATGCGAAATAGTATAGGTTTTGGAACAGAGCCATTTATTTTTTGTGCGTTGTTTACCTTGGGAGCTCACCTGTCAACATGCCCGCAACTACTTTTAAAAAAGTTATGCTTTAACACTTACAACTCAACAGTTTGTGACGATCTTGACAGTGGACATTGGCTAGAAGAAGAAAACATCGTAAATCAAATAGCCGCTCCATGGAATACTTATTTTTTCCTCGCTTTCTCTGTGCCCTCGATATTCACTTGTGCTATTATCGGATACTTTTACGACCGAGTATTAAAAGCATCAGCATTGGTCATTGTACCTGTGATTTTACTTCTTCAATCCGTTATTTACCTCATATCAGCCAAACGGCTTGATCTCCATGTAGGTTTCTTGATTTTAGGATCAGGTATAAACTCTTTCTGTGGTGATATTCAAGGTATCATAATGCTTGGATATGCATATATGGCTGATATCACAAACAAAGATGAAAGGAGATCATTAAGGATGGCTATTACTGAAAGCTCAGTTTTTCTGGGGCAGGCTACTGGCAACTTGTTTTCAGGTTATCTTCTTGAAACGTTTGGATTTAGCTCAGTTTTTTGTGCAACTTTAGTTGTTGGAGTTATCAACTTTATTTATGTGGCAATGGTGCTTCCCTCCCCGGTTTATGCAAATGTCTTAGAGGAGAAAACAGAAGATACGAGTGTTTGTAAAGAAATAAAGACTTTTTTGGGGAGCACTTTTCATGGTTCGCAGTTACGGATATTTGTTCCGTTGCTCATGGCCGTTGCTTTTACCAATATGGCAATACTCGGCGAAAACAACATGATCGTATTGTTTCTGAAACACTATCCTCTTTCAATGGCCGCAGGAGAAATTGGGCTTTATTTAGGAATTTTGCATATTGGTAGGGGAATTGGAGCAGCAATTAATGCTTTTGTTCTGACAAAGATTTTCAAATCTGCAGACTATATTATTGCTATGACTGGCTTGGTCAGCCTTATGTGTACTCATTTTGCTGTTTCACTTATACGTACTAAAGAGGCTTTGTACATTACAAGTTGCCTTTCTTTGACGACACCCCTGGCAATGTCATCTTTTAGAAGCATAGCAACTAAGACAGTATCAGAACAATTTCATGGCATGGCACTATCATTAATAGCTGTTATTAGCATGGTGGGGTTGACGGTAGCTACTGTGTCTACAAATCAAATGTATGAATATACATCAAAGACATTTCCCGGCATGGCTATTCTGCTCTTGGCTTGCTTCAGTGCCGCCGCTTTGATCATTGTTATCTTAATGTATATGAAACAGAAATTACAGCAACACCTACAAAACGAAATCGATAAGGAACAATCAAAGCAAAGTGACTGTTTAGAAACAACACCATTTCTCGAAGGGATGAAGGATCCCGGGCCCTAATTTTAGTTGAAGTGAGTGTTGAGTTACAATGTTTGTGCACTTACAGTGGAGACCTGCAAGGGATTGTACCAGGATGTACTTTACTCGGACATATGATGAATTGGAAATGTTACTTAACATATTAATATGTTTATTAAGGGACCATTATGGAAATAAGGTCGGTTTGACNAGTTTTTAAATTTAACTTTAAATTTTAATTTTTTGATTTTCTGGTCTTTCTTTTTTTTTTTTTTAAACATTTGTAAACATTTTTCATTTTATGTTTGTGGCAAATAAAAACTTACTTACTTTTTTCCATATTTAACTGACATGACTATAACAGACCAAATACCCGTTTTTAAGTTTACTAAACTCCGACCCCCTCTGAGGAAGATATCGGTTTTCAGTGATATGTCGGGTGGAGTCGGCAATTTGTATACTATGTTTCCCAGTAATTTGTTTTCAACTACGTAGGGAAATTTTGGTTCTTGAAAAACCTGTCAAATCAGTTGATAAAAGGAAATCCTGGTCTCACCGAAGGGCTTAAAAGTTGTGTTGTTTTGTTTCTGTCTTTACATTGCTTTATTTATGTATATATTGTGTCTTCCATATTCCTCAGTATGAACTATTACTACTATAAAAAAAATACCATACCAAATACTCCGATTTCCTTTCTAACTTGTTTTGTCTTTTTCGTATTAGTATACTAACTCCACACAGAGGGGAGTGAGACGGTCAAATGATAACTTTCCATGCCCTTTACAGGTTAAAAGTTTGAGAAGTGGGGTTCTGTAGGCCTTCTTTTTACCCCCCACACCCTCCAGACTTGGAAAACTCAAAGCAACGATCCTTTCACTGCACAACACCAAGCCAAGCAAGGTTAGTGCAGACACATAACTGTATCGACGAGAGTGAGATAATCTTGACAGTAAATATATCACTATTATTATCATGTGGTGGAGCAGTACGAACCCACGTGGGACTAAGGGGTAGAAACCCCAGCAAACCCATCCGACTCCCAGCCCTATAAGGGTAAGCTGGGTGGATGCATCACACCCAAGTGTGTGCGATATTGATGTTAATTAAAACAGCACATGACCTTGCAGGTGGGGCCTGTTTAGGTTTCCCAGTTTAGGTGACCCATTCTGATTAAAACGGTCTCCGTAGCGAGGCTTCACCCAAGACCGCAGGACTAAGTAACAAAGTAAGAACTCGGTACTCAGCCCTTTAGAACAAGAGATCCACGCTCACGACACCTAGATATGATGCTCCTCCACTACTCTCGCCTGTTAAACAGAAATGCGTGATGTGCCAGCCCTTTAGGGACATGCACAACCGGTTAAGGTCAGGCAACTGACTGGCAAGTCTGCGGTTTGAGCGGGAATGTTTGATCTTGCCCATTCATAATTACCAGGCAAAACTAGTTCGTGTACCCCACCAATCAATCGAGATCAGTGGTCTAAGGTCTTACGACACTTGCTGACAGTAATAGTCAGTGCCTGGTGTAATTATCAGGGCAATTTGACTACACAGGGCAGGGGGGTCAATGTCCCTTTCCAGCAGTACTAGGCAGTACTAAGTTAAGCCGGCCAATTAAGGCATGTTCAACTTTTCCCACTGTTCCCGCCAGGTTTACCCAGCTCAACTAGGGCAGGGGCGCTACTCCCTGAGGAATTGCCAGGTGACCTGCTGGTCTGGGCATTTTCCGTCTGCCCTTTTATTATTATTATTATTATTATTATTATTATTATTATTATTATTGTTATTTACTCTTCCCAAAGCACCAATTATTATTGGTATGACAACCACCATTTTTCATTGATCACAGCTGCTTTACCTCATGCTGATCTGTCATATCTACCCTTCTTTATATCCTCGTTGTTGCATACCTTATTGCGCCCTGGACAGACAATATCTATGACCCAATATTGTATGTTCTATCTTTCAGTCTAAACAACGTCAGGTTTTCTCTTGCGCTTTCTCTTGATTACACTGACCAAAAAAACCTAACAGAATTTTTGCGCTTTCATTCTCGATACCACTTTCAGGTTTATGCTCGTACCACCTGTCATTACTGTGATGGTTGTACTTTTCACAAATTGCCCAGTGCACTCGCTATGTTGTCGTAACTGCTCCTATTCTTTTTGTATTATTTTTATTATTGTTATAATTTTTTTATAGGCCTTTCACCTATAACAAGGGTTGAGACACTTTAATGTAGAGGGCTACTTTTTTATTACCTTCATTTTTTGTGCTTTTTAATCTTTTCTATTTACTAATTTCCATTTCGAATACATGTACAACTCATTTCTATTCCACGTATAACGGAGAAATAAACTGGGCACAAGACTTCCAGGAACGTGGCCAGGGATCGAACCTCTTGCGTTGTAATCTGTTGCTTAAACCACTCGGCGACTACTGAACCATTATTACTATTATTATCATTATATTTCTTTATCTTGCATATTTATACAATTGCTTACCGGATCACCTCAGTGACCTAGAGCGAGCAAAGGTTTTCGAGTAAGACACACACACGGCATTTAGGTAAAAAAATTATAGATTCGTATATTTAAAAAATTGTATAAGTAGAACAATACATATATGTACTAACATAATAATTTAATTGAATTGATAGAAAATGAAATTATTTCGTCTGCGAAATTTATTTTTTAATTTATATATACATAAATCTTTTTAAGTGGATTGACACTTTCCCAGAATGTGAGCAGTACTGTTTAAAGCTATTTTCTGGATCTTGTGAAGGCTATGTTCGCCAGGTAATTTTTCGACAAACTTTTGAGTACCTTTCTTTATCATGCCTAAGGCACCTACGATGACAGGGTCGGCCTCTATTTCGAAGTCCCTATATTTCCTAAGCTTGTCAAACTCCTTGACAGCTACATTTTTGTCTGATGGAACACTCGTGTATCAAAAGCCAAGCCTTATCTCTGTGATCTTTCACAATAATGTTTGGGCGATTGGCTTGAATTGTTTTGTCTGTATTTGGGAAGACGCACAGAAAGACCCACAGGATGGCAATATTTTGGGCTTCATTTACTGGTGGGGGGTGGTGTTCATACCAGTTTTGGTGGGTGTCAATACCATAATGTTTGCAAATACCCCAGTGTAGATATTGTTTGATTTTATCATGTCTTTTGACATACTCACTGGGGATTAAGAGAGGGCATCCAGACACGTTGGATTACATATTGACCACGTAGCTTCCCTGAATACTGAGTAAAGCTTTTTACTATTTTCGTGTTGTAAAACCAGTTGCATCATCTAATCATTTGAGAATTTTAAATAATGTTTCATCGCTATCTTTGTTGTTTTATAAGAAAGTTCCAATGTAACAAAACCACGACCTCCTTCTAGTAAGTAAAGACGATCAACATCAGTTTTCGGGTGAAGTGACCTATTCGATGTTAATAGTTTGCGTGTTTTTCTATCCATTTGCTGTAGATTTTTCAGTTTATAATGTTAAAATTATACTGTACAACTGGCATGGCAAGGGTATTGATGGCCTCTATTCGATTCTTTGATTTCAACTCTTTTAAGGACCAGCCTTATCCTTCGATAACATTCTTTTCCTATTTTTTTTTTTCATTGACGTGTGCTCTGTTCTGCCTCCTTCATTCACTCCTAAATATTTATAGCTTGAGTCTGGGTCTAGTTCCTTGATAGTAGTTTCAATATCAAGGTTAATTGAAATGTTTTCTCGCAGTTTTCCTTTCATAAATGTTGCCTTAGCACACTTGTCAAGCCCGAACTTTATGCAGATATTTTTACTAAATTTCTCTAACAGCTATCCTTCGAGCTGTTGGTCATTTTTCGCAAATAGTTTCAGGTCATGCATGTAAAAAAGGTGATTTATAACTTAGTGGAAGATGGAATAATCTGAGCCTGAGTTATTAAGTTGATTTGAAAGAGGTGTGAGGGAAATACAGGAAGTGGATAAAGAGAGTCTTCCCGGAAGATATCGTTTGATTTTGATAAGATCAGATACACTCATGCCGTTTTTGTGGCTGAGAAAAAGCCGTGTTTGCCATTTAGTCACACCACAGCGAATAACGTTAGTGACGAATGGAGAAACTTTGTACCTGTTTAGACTTTTTGGTATCCAGTCATGGGGTACACTATCAAACGCCTTTCTGTAGTCGATCCATGCCGTACTCATATTTCTCTTTTTACTTCCACAGTTTTCTAACAACATTCTATTAATCACCAATTGATCTTTACATCCGCAAGAATTCCTTTTACATCCTTTTTGTTCTTCTGTAAGGATTGAATTATTTTCAAGAAACTTATATACTCTTTCGCATATTATTGAGGTTAGAATTTTATAAGTTGTTGTAAGGCAGGTGATTGGCCTGTAGTTTTCAGAGTATTGGGTTTCTTCATTCTTTGGCAATAAATATGTTGTCCCTTCAGTAAGCCAGTCAGGGATAATTTTAGGATTTTGCATCAGATCATTGTAAGCTTTTGTGAGAGAATCAAGCAACTCTGTTAAGGAATTGAACCAAAAATTGGGAATCATGTCGAGTCCTGGGGACTTCCATTTTTGGGACTTACCAGTGGCAGACTGAACTTCTTCGATTGTTATTGGTTTCCGTTCTTGTCTACAACATCAGACAATCTTTCTTCCTCTCTACCTATCCATTCCGCTTCAGAATTAAAATTCTTTTCCTTACCCCATATACTCTTCAAGAACTCTTCCGTATCTTCTATCTTCAGTGGCTCTTCAACTTCAGTCTTAGATTTTCCTTGCTCTCTGTAAAACTTCTTTGCGTCCGTCTTAAAAACCTTATTTTGTCTGTAAAATTTGTTTCTTTTAACAAATCGCCGTAATCTTTGTGCTTTTACTTGCATTTTTTGCTAAAGTGTTTCTTTTGCTAACAACAGGGTTCCAATCATTAATATTGTATTTCTTTTTAAGCTTTCTACTCTTCCTGGTCTTAACATTAAGACCTTTTGAATTTCATCTAATACTGATATTTCTGCCAGCAGAAAATCAATTATTATTTTTGTTTTTATTATTATCGTCGGTTTTAAAGCTTTCGCACAGGCTGTTCGTATTGCCGAGTATTTTCCTCTTGGGCGAGCCACAACTAGTGGCCAAGGGCCAAGAGGGTTCTTTCAAATGTCCTTTACTTTTCTAATTATCCTCGCAGATCCCAATAAGGCTCTTTTTTTGTACAATTCCAACATTTACTTTAAGACCTAACCTTTCCATCCAGCTATTAAATCTTTTGCTCACACAGCCTAAGGCACCAACAACTACTGGTACCATTTTCACTTTTCTTAACGACCAAAGACGTTTCAGCTCCATTTTTAAATCTTGGTACTTTTCGACCTTTTCATTCTCTTTTTCATGTGCCCTACAATCACCAGGTACAGCAACATCTATAATGATGGCATCTTTCGTTTTCTTCTCAAGTAATATTATGTCTGGTCTCCTCGCTTCTATCAAATTATCACATTGGATATTGATATCCCAAATCAATTTTACATTTTCATCTTCTACTACACCTTCCGGGCAATGTTCGTACCATTTTTCCTTCCTGTCGAGACCATACTTTCCACATAACATCCAATGGATCAGCTTAGCGATGTTATCATGTCTCCTCTTGTATTCACGTTGAGCCATTTTACTACACTCACAAACAATATGTTGCACTGTCTCCGCTCGTTCTCCACACATTCTGCACAAGGGACTTTCTGAAGTTTTATCAATTATTATTATTATTATTATTATTATTATTATTATTGTCATTATTAATATTATTATTATCATTATTCTTATTATTGGACAGCTATTAGTTTATGTTACATGTATAATCGACGACTCAAGGTTTGGACTTGAAATATTTCTTTTTGTGTAAATGTACGATCATACAATACCCCCCGTATTTTATTTAAGACAGTACTTTGCTTAATTGTAATAAAATGGTTGAATTAAGTTAGATGACGTTTTATTAGCATTAACCCAGCACACGTCTTGCTCAGCTCTTTATCTGGGTGCAGTTTCGGAATGTTGTTGTAGCAAGAGTACCCATATTTTATTTAATTAAACGTATTTGTATTAGCTCAATAGCAGCACTAGATTTATTTTTGACATGAAGTAAGTCGGTCCTAAAAGGTTCGACATATAGCTTGACCCAATTTGTTTCATGGCTGAGAGACACACATTGTATACAAATTGACAACGTAAGTTTTGATCAAAGACAAAAGGAAAGTTAATTAACTCTAGATACCTTCCTCAAAACACTTGCAAAAAGAAGTTAACCAGCAACAGCTGTAACCAAAAGCTATTTTGTCGGAATCGTCATTGATACTGTGAGTTTGCACATTGTCAGAAGAAGCTGTCACGTGCTCACGCCCTATGTGTTTTCAGAGCTCAAGTTGGGAAACTTGACAAAGAAAACATAATGTAAGAAAGGCTATCTTTTTGCCGAAAGCTGGAAAAAGACGAAATTTTTTTCAAAATTAACAATTATTTCTTCGATTTTATTGGTGAAAGCTATTCTTTGTCTGCCCTTTGGCTGACATCAAGAGAAGAACCATGAGTTTCTGGTTCGGGCTTGACTTTCGGGTCCAAACATTTTGTTTACTCAGACACTCTTTCTGAGTCTATTAAGAGGACGTTATCTGCGAGAGAGCTTTATAGAAGAATGGCAGTATGTAAGCGTTGCTACTCATGGTGTACTGCTTGCTTTCTTTCAACATTTACTCTATTCATCTCGCTCTGTTCAGGTTGTTTTTATAGATTCCAGTGAAATGGTATCACTCTTTTGTTTTGGCTGATTTAGTAAGCTATTTCAATTTTTAAAAAACCGAACGAAAGAAACAAAATCAATATCGCCAATTTACTTTACTCAAACCATGACTTACAATGAGGCACGAGTTCGGTGTGCATGACACACTGTTAAATTTTGAAAATGTTGTCTGTCAAATCAGGTTGAGGAGAAAAGAAAATGTTGCAACAACTCTTTAGTTTGGACAAAAGCGTTTAAAATGCAAGCATGCCCGTTTTTCTAAAAATTGAAGAGGTAAAACTGAAACGCATATGTTTGACAAATCCCCATCTTTCGACACCACACAACGAAAATTGTCTGACAAGTGTCATACAATTTAAGTCAAACGTGAATGATCATTCTATTTTATACAGTTTTCCGTAAAACAATTATCATTGATTTGTTTGCATGTGTCGAGTTCATTTAATATATATTTCAAAATTCTACTACATACAATAACATATTTCAAATAGATATACACAAAACAAATATAAATAAATATGTTTAAACTAACATTAATTAAATAAAAATTCAACAATGATAACTAATTAGCTATAAAATACAGAAAGAAGGGCGGGATCTTATAAAGTAGAATTATTTAGGGAGGAGGTCTCTCAGTACTAAGGTAATTGAGGAGAGAGCACCCGCTTTTTCAAATTTGTTTGATAGCATTGGTGAATCTTCCATCATATTTTAGTACGATTTATAAGTATTTGAATTATTTGACTCATTCAGATGTTTCTTTTTCATGTACAAATCTTCAAGTTTCTACTGTACTTACCCTTTTTAGTAAAAAATAATGATTTTTATTTTTTCCTACATTTACTTTCGTTATCCATAAATTATTTTTTCTGCAAAGATAGTTAAAACCCCCATGAAAATCACTGCTGATACAAATATGAATCTGTCATTGGCACATATCTTCATGTATTTTCATTTTTAGTACTTGAGCAATTACCTTTACTGCACAAATAAACTTATTTCTAAATCATTAAGAAATTTTGTTGAAAGTAATGAAAAAGAGACTTTCTCCAGTTTCTCTCTCATTATTCCATGGGAACATATACCTGAATTTCCATACCTTTCAATCAGTGATTATATACCGTTATATATATTTATCTATGTGTACATATTACTTTTTTGTATTTTCCTTCAATACTATGATTTATAGGTTTAGAATATTCACATGGAGATCATTTGTGAGAGGTACTGAACCTCAAAAAGATGACCATTGTGTGCTATTTCGCCTGGTAAACAATATATCTAACTCAATTTTTTCAACCTTAGGGGGATCTATGCTTTTTTATTCCAGTTCCTTCCATACTCTAAAGCTTTGACTTGGTTTAGGAGGATATTTCATGTGATACCAGGTAGTTTCAAGATTGTCACTATCATGTCCAGTGTCTTGATTGGGTTTAGCATAACGTACTTGGAGGGGAGGTTAGTACTTAACCTAGTGGAATATTGTGCTTTACGGTATGGTTACCATCACAGTCGTGACAGCAAACTAATATTGATTAATTTAGCTTCTCATAAGATATTTCATTGTTTTGATGAAGATCGAGAGTTTAATACCATCGCCCAGTAAGCCATCGGTGAGACACAAATATTTTTTTAAAAAGGTTATTAATGTTAATTGTTTAATTTAATCGGAACAGGTTTGGTAATCGATTTCAAATCCTGGTTTTCTTCTTCTGTCCCTGCGGGAGATGTTATCAGAGTACTAACTAAAAGATATTATCACTGCATTGGAAATATATAAATTTCATCAGGGTCTAACATGATAACATCAAAGTATGGATAGAAAGGTATTTGACACACTCCCACTCAGCGAGAGTTTTGGAGCGTGCGTTGTCATATGAAGTCATCTATTGCAATGCGTTTTTCTTTTTAATAGATACAAATAAATATAAGAAGTGAACCCAATTTAGCGAGTAGAAAATCGCACTTAGAGAAAAGGATCGATACCGTATACGTTTCATCAAAATTTGGCAACTATTTGTACTCAAAGAATTAGCAAACATCATAAATCTCTTTTTTACTCATATTTTTCACCACAATCAAGGCTGGAAGCCCTTTTAGTGCAAAGAACCCTCTTTCATTGGATTTTTCTCTTTGTACTTGTCTAATTTTTTTTATTTATTGGTTTTTTTCTTCCTCCCAATTCTGCGCCCGAAAATCTATTCAAACTTAGTAGTCTTCCACTTGTAACGAATAAAACACTACCATCTCTGCTAAATTGAGGTTCGTCTTGACTTGCTTTATTGCCTTCCTTTTAAGTCCCAAGGTATGAAGAGTGCCACCTGACCATCAAGGCCTCATGATTACAAGACACAGCCATCTCTAGCCAGCCTTAAATTTTAATACTTATTTGAATTATTGTTAGATTTTGGAGTAAATCTTGTGTCATTTTTAGATGGTAGTGTACAATTTGTTTAAATTAAAATAAAATAAAAATTTAATTGAATCGAAAGATGTTATACTTGTATATTTTATTTCTGGTGTTGATCTTTCAATCTTCACATTCAAAAACGGTGCCCATGTACTTTAAGAAATTTCTTTGCACAAAACTGGACGGAAAATAATGAAACCCTTCAAGCGGTACTCTCTTTCAAGCATTTCTGTCCATTCATTTTTAGTCAAACAATCAGTTTATATAGGAATAATTCCAAGTATCCAGGAAGGGCATCCGGCAAGAAATTCCTCACTGCCAAAACAAAGTCCTCTTGAAGGGCACCGTCGGAGTCTCAATTATTGGGGAAAATTAAATCAAAACAACAACAACAAAATTGAAGTATTCAACATAAAAACAGAACAATTCAAGGTTTTGTTTTATTTGTTTCAATGGAAAAAAAACCCAACAGGAATAGGCATTATTGGTCCTGAATAGGTTGACACAGCTTTACATCCAAGGTATTGAGAATTTATCCTGAATATCACAAAATGTTCAAGATGAAAACTGATTACCTTAGGTTATGTTTCGGCCATTTCGATGGAAAGTTCCTGATAGAGATTGACGAACATAGAATTTATCAACGGATTAACATAACAGCTCATTGATCAAAGTTGTAAAGTGCAGATCAAATACCTTTGGTGTATCACTTTATGATTAAGAGAACATTGAAAATTCATTTGAAAACGGGTGTTTGGTTATTAGGAGGTATTCACTGAATACCTTTGATACTCATAACCGCTACAACTGGTTATGTGATAAGTAACTGGATTCCGAGTGAAAGCAAACAGTCCAATAAAAATCTCTCTGTGGTTCTGCTTACCAGCGTATCGATTTAACTAAACAGCCATTCTTTTTATTCTATTCCTTCAAGCAAAGGACTACTTTTTTTGCGCTTCAGGGTATTTCAATAAATTCTGGAAAGCTGTTGTTGTTGCTTTTTTTCTGTTTTAATTCAAAACGGAAAAGCGGTTTGTTTGTCAAAACAATATATTTAAGAGAGCTTGGGATGCAGTTGAGGGAAAGAAACGGCGCCAAACCTACAGAAAACGAAAACCAAAAAAGGGCCATCATTTTATTATCTTATCCGATCGAAAAAGTTTGTTTAATGAAAGTAATGGCTCTTAAAGCCAAAGAAAGTATAAAGAATTTTATTTGGTAGAATGACGAGTATTTTTTTTTCTGCTACGTAGGTTAATGGATTTCATAGTACAGAAGTCTTGCTAAGGCCTAGACTGGAAGACCATGAAAAGCAGGTATGAAGACATTATGGAAACATTAACTGTCCTTAAAATGAGGATAGTAGATTCTCAAGCGGAGCATTCCCAAAGATGATCAATACAATACCGATCAATACCGAGGCCTTTACCAAGGAAAACATTTTGCAAAAAAATAAATGTAGAAGGATAAACTATCTCAAAGCAACAGTGAAAGGAAAAGTGGTGGTAGCAGAGTCCTGGCTACATTTAATGACATTTGCTAATCCAATGACATTTGGTTTAGATCTTTTGCTGTTGAGAGTATTGCTGTGAGTGTCAAAAGCTATTCTCTGGAAAATGAATTCTTTGTGTCTTTTTTTCAGTCAAGCCTATCTAACAGCAGTGGAAGTTTACCTGACTTAATCAGGGAGCAAGACATGCATGATTTACAAGCAGAGGAAAAGGGAAAATACGAGTCCAGTTCTAGAATAATTGAAAAAATGGGTGAGAGGCATAAATAATTTGCACATTTTCTTTAAGATGAAAAAAATATAAAACTTCGTAAACGGGATTCGCGGGTTATGCAGTTTCAGACGCTACTAAAGCAGTAATGGCCTTTAAGGAGCGTGACCTAAAGTAATGGAACCATTTGGAGAGAATAAACATGAACAGGCTGTGAAGAAGTTTCAGAAAGTATAAATGCTTTATGCTAAATCAGTTGTTGATACAACGGCCATTATATATATAATAATTACGCTCCCTTACGAAAGTTTGGTTGAGCACTATCTCTCTCTCTCTCTCTCTCTCTCTCTCTCTCTCTCTCTCTCTCTCTCGCTGAGCTTCGGGGACCTGTTCCTTGTGTAATGCGGAGCTCACTGCGCTTGCGTAGTTTGAGCACTCTGACAGGATCCCACAGTAACTCTTTAGGCTGTGTTTGCTCCGGCAACATGGTCAGAGAGTTATGTCTCAGAAGCTCTGTGCTGCACTGATGAGTCCACAAAGGGCGTAACGGTACTGTCTGCAGATTGAGTATATTATACATTATACACACACACACACACACACATATATATATATATATATATATGCGTGTGTGTGTGCGTGCCTGTTCTGCAGTCTTCAACACATGTTAGTTGATACCATAAGAGTAGAAAAAGAGATTATCATGATGAGATTATCACTTACGTTTACCCTGTTGATCATGTATTTACACTGTCTTTGTTGTACTTTACAAATATTTGACCAATCAAGCTCATGAAAAGTATTCTTTCCTATATCGCCCAATTCTTGTAAGCCTAGATGACCAGGTTTGGGGTCCTCTGGCCAGGTCCTGTGTACTGCTTTGTAATTCGATTGATGGCATAATTCTTTACAAAATATTTCAAGTAATTTTGAGGCTTTAGTTGTTACACACACTTGCACACACACACACACACACACATATATATATATATATATATATATATTATATAACCACTAGTAAAAAGTAAGTTTACGTATGCTTAGTAATAGAAGGGTACAAATAATAAAAGAAAAACATCAATAATTCCAATTCTATAAGTATCTTGTTTTCCGTATTTTCATAAATCCGTTTCCTTTCCTAATCCTAACAAAGTATTTTCAATTAAATAAAGCCTTACTCGTTTTTCGGGCATAAATTATTTCCCCCCCTACATGATATTTGAAAATGATAAAAATAGAATGTAAAGTATTTTTATTTATAGCGTGTTTTTTTGTAAAAAAATTATTCTTGGTTTTAATTATCTCATAAATATCAGTGTCATTCTGCTTTCATCTTGCCCCTTTTTATTTCTAAAAATGACAGCATTGCAAGTTAAACAACAATCATGTTATCTATTTTTATGTTTTATAAGATTAAGCGAGTACGATTTTGTTACTGTTTATTTCTTAATTTACAATGTTTCAATTTCAAGGGTGGAAGGTAGTTGATATTTCGTATTAAAGTAAAACCGCTCATTCTGTTACATTAAAAAAACTAGATTGAATAAAATTGTGTACTACAGAAACAAATATCCATTAATATCAAAATTATCGGGATATTGTATAATAAAATTGTCGCTCGTTTCAAAATTAGAATTCAATCGACTAGGAAGAAGATTACTTATACTGATTATCCTGTAAATGTTCCACACAAGAAACATTTTTGGTGTCTGTTGGTCTATTGGATTGGCAGTTTTAGGAGCTGGGTCTGAATATGATATACTGTCAGCCACAAATCAGCAATGAATAAAAAGTATAATAAAAATAAATAAACATGAAAGTTACTTTGCATGGAATGAAGGGTGAAATGAAATTTTGTAGCTTCTGTTTCATGAAGTTATGAATCCTGTTGTTCTTGAAGAAAAGGAATTGATTCTTGTACGCCATTTATTTCACTTTCTCTGTAATTCTCTTGCTCTCCATGATTGATGTTCATCTCTTGACACTTGTGTCTCACATACATTGCAATATCAATTATCAAAGCCGTTGCACTGAAACAACCTAGGAGAAGAATCGCCATACCTGGAAATGTCTTTGATGTATATTCATACATTTGATTTGCAGACACAGTAGCTATCGTCAACCCCACCATGCTAACAACAGCTATTAATGATAGTGCCATGCCATGAAATTGTTCTGATACTGTCTTAGTTGCTATGCTTCTAAAAGATGACATTGCCAGGGGTGTCGTCAAAGAGAGGCAACTTGTAATGTACAAAGCCTCTTTAGTACGTACAAGTGAAACTGCGATGTGGGTAGACATAAGACTGACCAAGCCAGTCATAGCAATAATATAGTCTGCAGATTTGAAAATCTTTGTCAGAACAAAAGCATTAATTGCAGCTCCAATTCCCCTACCAATATGCAAAATTCCTAAATAAAGCCCAATTTCCCCTGCTGCCATTGAAAGAGGATAGTGTTTCAGAAACAAAACGATCATGTTGTTTTCACCGAGTACTGCCATATTAGTAAAAGCAACAGCAAAAAGTAGAGGTACAAATATTTTGAACTGAGATTTACCGAATGTATTTGATAGGAAACTTTTTATTTTTTTACAAATGTTGGAGCTCTCTGCTATTTCGTCCTCAGCGTCCGAGTATATTGGGGACGGAAGAATTAATCCAACATACACAAGATTGATGATACTAATTCCCAATGTTGTTCCAAACACAACGCTGAAACCAAATTGTTGAAGGAGGTATCCACAAACCAAGCTACCAGTGGACTGTCCCAAGAACACGGAGCTTTCAGTAATAGCCATCCTTAGTGATCTCCTTTCGTCTTTATTTGTGATATCAGCCATATATGCATATCCTAACATGATGATACCCTGTATATCACCACATATGGCATTAATACTTGACGCGAAAACTAAGTATCCAACGTGGAGATCCATTTGGTTTGATGATACAAGATAAACAATAGATTGCAGGGTTAAAGTTGTTGGCACCAAGGAAAGTAATTTGGACTTAAACACAACATCATATAAATATCCAGCTACAGCACAAGTGAATATCGACGGTACGCTGAAGGCAAGAAAAAAGTAGGTGTTCCATGGAGCTGCTTTCTCGTGTATTAAAGCTTCTTCAGCAGACCATTTGTCGTTGCCAAAGCTAGAACAAACGGTGGTGTTATAAGAGTCTAAGCAAAGCTTTTGCAGAAAAAGCTGAGGAACAACGGACAGATGGCCCCCTAAAGCAAACATTGCAAAGAATATATATGGTTCTGTTCCTAAGCATATAGTTTTTCTCATCCATTGTGACCAATTATTTGAAGCCATATGTATTATTACTAAGGTTTGAATTAAATTAAATTTTCTTTCAAGGTTTTCGTGCGATGCTGCATTTCTGCGATCAAAGGTCAAGAGCTGTCCTTTGTTTCAATTTTTTACCAATGACCTGACTCTTTTCAATAATTCAATCACGGATAATTTGCAAAGGTGTTCAACAAAATAACAGTTGATCCCATTTTCATGAACACTGCCTTCAAGAAACTCCCTAAACCATTTAATTTTTATAATTCCCTCTGATCCTTGTGAATTTTTTAGTTTGAAAACTTTATGAAAATTTCTTCCGTAGGCGAAACTGATTAGTTTCTTTGTTATAATTTCAGTTTTAGGGATTCATCTTCATCAAGGTAGGAAGCCATTTTAGTGCAAAGGGTGGTTGTTGACGATTGATGATATTGAATTTTCTTTTTCTTCATACTTTTAACTTTCATCTTTTATTTATTAAGTTCATTTTTCCCTCAATTCAATTTCGAAAAACAAAAACAAACTAAACAATCTGCTACTCAAAAGAGAGACACCCATTCAGTTTGGTACTTTACATGCCTTGACCGCGTATGCAGGTACATAACAAAGATTCAAAGAAAGAAACTCTCGTAAGTAATTCAGATGGTCAGCCACCCAAACACAAAATTTTTGAGTTATGTATTTAGATGTAATTCTACATACATTTCGTTCAATAAATATCCTTTTAGTAAATTTTATTTAAAATGTTTTTGGTCATTTAATTTCATACCATTGGCTCCTTAATTTTCTTTAATGGGTGCATGAAAAGAGTTTTATCCTCTCAAATCAGACACTCGCCAAAGCACATAATTCCTTATAATGTTTTGAGTAAGAAAACAGTTTGTACACTCAATTTTATCAATAATTAAAGACGATCTCAGAACAATCTCGGCTGGAGAATTCCGATCAAGTAAGAGGAACACACTTCAAGAACAATAAGCTTAGATTTTATCTTAGATTGATTAAGAAATATCCTCAGCTTGAAATATGCTGAACGAATATGGAGATAAAGACAAACAAAACTATTAATTTCCCCATGCATGTACGATTGTGACATTGCAAGTCAAGAATAATATATAAACAACAAAGCTAAATTTGTTTAAAAACTGAAGAATATAAAGCTTTAGAAAAGAAGTACCTGGTAGTTGTATCTGGCATTACTCTGTACCATTTATAATGCTCTTATTTGTCCACTAATGTATTCTGGGAGTTTATAGCAACAGGAAGGCAGGAATGAAAGCTAATTAGAGGAAAAAACAAGTTCCTTGAGCATTAATCAGTTGCTTCATGTGAAAATAACGTATTGATATCCACAACACAATCAAGAAAGAAATTTTTCCAAAGCATGGAAAAACTAAATTTTTTTATTTCTATGTAGAATTAAAATGTATCTGTTAACTTATCTAAATATCTCTAAAAATTTACATCTACCAGAAAAGAATCTGCACTCATTAGTTACTGGGTTTCCAAATAAGCATCAATACAAAACAAGTAAAGACTTGAGTCTTTTTTCGTGTGTGGCATAGTAAAAGAATTCGAACAAAAAATCAAAAATTATTTTCAAACCCTGATAGAGAAATTATATGGGAACTAATTTTAAATTATTTACCTTTCTTCACATATGACATAATTTCTTTTCTAACCAAAAATAGGAATTATTCGGTTGTTGTTGCTTAACTTCCTAGTTGTAGTTTTTAGTCGTAGTTTCAAAGTCAAACCTCCTCCATGGTTCAATGATCATTGTTCTTCTGCCATTGCTCATCGCAATAATTTCTGTTCAGATTCAATGCGACGTAACTGCTGAATCTCAGGTTTTCTTTCGAACTGAATAGCAACACTTTTACAAAGAAGACTTTTGATGCTAAATCTCGCTTTGCTGGGGAAGTTCGAGAATCTGTTTCTGCTCAGACTTAAAAGTCGAAATTTCAGGAAAATTACAATAACCTTTTGAATTCTAGCAAGTCAGTTAACCTCCACTCTTTGATGGTGTTTAATTTTCTCTGTCTTCTACAAAAAAAGTCTAATCTTTTTGCTAGATCGCTTTACATCAATTCTCCGAGTCATTCTTTGCCAGAGTTTCCTCAGCAGAATGATAAGGTTTTGGACTCTGTCATTATAGTTATCCAAGGTTGCTTGCAAAGGTTATTCATGGGGTTGAGCAATCTAAAGCTCATTGTCCAGATTTGATTCTGGTGATTGCTTAGAAAGAGTGTGCTTCTAAGCTATCTTCATTGCAGTCCAAACCTTTTGACCTTTGCCAATAGAAATATTATTTTCCGCCATCCTTAAAAGTTTCTACTGTGGTCCTTGTCTTCAAAAATGCAGGTGACCCAACTTATCCCCGCAAGTATTGACCTGTAATTTTCTTTATGTCATTAACTAGGTCTTCGAACAGCTTATCAGCAATGCACTGGTAGAATTCTTGCAGAACTTAAGTCTCTTTGTTGATGTTCAGTACGGGTTTAGAGGATCTCACTGGTGACCTTTGAACTGTAATCCTTGAATGTATCATTAGGTTTATGGGTACTTCTGGGGAAGGACGAGCTATAGCACTTGATATTTCAAAGACATTTGATAAGGTGTGGCACGCTAGCTTGCTTCATAAACTTTCTGGTTTTGGTATTTGTAAAAGGGTCTTTAAAATCCTTCAGTCCTTTCTCTCAGCTCGTAAAGTGCATGTAACATTAAATGGACTTATATCTGATCAGTACTGCATTAACGCTTGGCGTTCTTCAAGATTCTATTTTCATTCTTTCTTTTCTCTTTACATCAATGAACTTCTTGATAATTTGCTTTAGTTTATCGACTACCATGTACTCTAGCATTGACCACAAGACAACTCAGCAGGAACAAATCAAACTTGCAGAAGCTTTAGAATTTGACCTTCAGGGCTTCAGAGAATGAAGGTTGGGGATGGCTGGTTTCTTTCAATGTGGCTAAAACGCAACTGATCTCATTCAATAGAAACCTGAACCCTTATCTCTCTCAAATATTCATGGAATATCATTCCAGTGTTAATACTGGTGACGTTGCCTCTCCTTTTGTGGAATTTTATCGATGATATTGCTTAGATTGTAATTTTCTCCAGATCTTTCTTGTGGTTTTGATATTCAACTTATAGGTAAGTCGTCTTCTGAAAAGGTAGATCATTTGTATCGTGATAGAAATTACTTTATACCTGGGTACATCGTGTATGTTTACAACTCTACCATCTACCCATACATGGATTACTGTTGCCATATCTAGACAGGAACTTCGTCATTTTATCTTGATCTTCTTTATCTTGTTCAAGGTGTTTGTAATTTGATAGATTCAAATCTTGGTGCTACTCTTTCACCCATGTCTCATTGATGGAATGTGGCTTGTCTTACTTGTTTTGTTTTGGTTTTTTTTCTTCTTTTTTTCCCTCCCCCTTTTCATGTCTGCACAGTTCTATTCACCTAGTGGTGTTATTTCTTATATGATTCTTAACCATTAAAATCCCCGAAAAACCCCAAAACCCTGATATTCTGTATTTCTCAAAAGTAGATACGGAGAAAACATTCATTTTAATTGACTTCAGTCAAGGTACTAACAATTCAAAATATTTCTAAACTTTAGAAATTTATGTCCTCGTTTCTTTTTTGTTCTCGTTCGTTCTTTCTTAATTACAATTTTTATTGTCGTTTTATATAATCGGATGTACGAGTAAGGAAAACTCTAACTTTACAGTACTCAGAGTTTCATGTCTTTCACAATCCTCAGCTGTATACAAATAATCACTTGAAAACATTTTCTACAAAGATGTTATACAAATAATTGTTAACCTGACCTTTTGAAAAGCAACAATTAATAACAAAAGAATCAGTAAGGGTGCAACTACAAAACAGGAAACGGGCACCAGAAAATCATTATCTATTATCAGTCTTTTGATTTGAAATTCGCGAGGGTGTTTTTATTTATATGTCGACATTTGGAAACAATTTCAGTTCGTTTGTTTAGCAAGCCAAGGATCTGTCAATACAGCCCTTACAAAGTTTGGCAATCCATGATGGACTCCTGGTACCGACTGTACTGCGTGCAGAACTAACAACAACTGTCAGACACATCAATGACAAGAAAGCATTCGGAGTGGATGGACTACCGATCGAACTCTTGAAAGCAGTGGCAGATAACGGGGACTTACAAAATCGCATACTGGGACTGTACAACGAGATCATCTGTCATGAAGAATGGCCCCTGGACTTCACTACATCGGTGTACCTGCCTCTCTACAAAAAAGGGGACAACAAAGACTGTGACAACTATAGAACAATAGCCCTCATCCTCCATATTAGTAAAATAGCTGTGTCAATCGTTAACCAAAGGGCCAATCATCACTATGAAAGAGAACTCAGTGAAACCCAAGCAGGATTCAGGAGGGAGAGTGGAACAAGAGACCAGATACAAAAGTTGCGCCTACTCAGCGAGAAGGCATACGAGTACAACATACCTCTATTCTGTTGCTTTATTGATTACTCAAAGCCTTCGACTGTGTAGACTTCAATCGGCTGTGGGCAACATTAAGGAGCGTTGGAATACCAAACTACTTGGTAGACTGTTTGCAGGTTTTTTATTCCAACTGGTCCACTGGCGATCGGAAGGGGAGTCCCAGGGCTGCCCTATTTCCCCCACACTGTTCAATCTGTACAGTGAAATGATCATAAGGGAAGCGATGGATGGGTGGGACGGAGGGTTTTCTATTGGAGGCGAGAAGATTAAAAATCTGAGATATACTGACGACGTAGTCCTACTGGCAACATCCGACCAATCACTGGAAGAAATTGTGAGTAGGATTGGTGCAACCTCCTTGGAATATGGCCTGAGATTGAATGAGAAGAAAACGGAAGTCATGTCCTTTGGAAGAACGGAAACCAAAATCATCATCAAGTACAACAACGCAATGCTGAAGCAAGTAAAAGAATTCACATACTTAGGAGCACACTTCAACACCAGCTGCAACTTCACAAGAGGTCAATAGAAGAATAGTACTGGCAAAGAAGGCAGCAGGCAGCGCGAAGGATCTATAGAAGGGAACCGAGAGGGAAACCAAATACTTGGCTCAAAGACATCTGCCAGGGCCTGAACTCTAACATACACTCGACAATCAAACGTGCCAAAGATCGTGACCGGTGGGGAATGGTGATCGGCAACCCTCAATAAACGAGGACGCTACAACAAGTACAAGTAAGTTTAGCAATTCAGTTTTATTTCCGTAACTAAGAATTTCCAGTTTCTCTTGCAGGCACAATGGGCACGTTTTTGTTAAGTTTGAATGTGCCTTGACACGTTTTATGATTGACCAATTAAATTAAGGTATCAAATTATGTTCTTTTAAATACCAAACGTACGTTGATAGCGTAGTGCTGTTTTTATACTTTTCGTTGTTGAATAACTGCTTGTGACCATTAAATCATTGTTTAAATTCTTTTTCGGTCAGCCCAATGTAGCATTTTGTTGGTTGATTCGGTGCCGTAACTTTGCATTGGTAAATAATGGATGATGTTCTGCACTTCCCTTTCAGTGGACAATTTTCCTTGATTCTGCAACTGCACGGAGGAATTTCTGCTGTAGCACGTGACGTAATTTTCTTGTTGTGAAAATGGATGATGGAACGTATGTTTTCCGTACAGCTATAGCTGACTTTTACATTGTTCTTATTAAAAATTTTCGGAGATTGTTTTCATTCGTAAAGTGTTTATCAATAAGGTTTAAGAACGATTTCGCAACATTAGTTGATACATCCTTATTAAAGGGCTGGTTGAACCATATGGTGTTTCTTTTCCTATTGCTCTTGCGGTGGTTGCTTTTTTTAGTTTTTTTGTAGGATAGGTTCCACGTACGGTAACCACTGTTACGGAGAGCATCTTCGTATTCTGCTTTTGCCTGGTTAAAAATTGCTTGATTCGAAGAGTTCTTTGCAAGTTTATCGTTTATAGAGGTCGGACGTTGTCTCGGAATGTTTGCGGGATGGTTTGACGAGGCATGAACATACTGCAGGTGGTCGTTTGGCTTTTTATATGGTCTGAAAGTGCCGGTGGTCAAATCTAGGGTAACATCCAGAAAGTCAACCATTTTCAGGTTAGCTTTAATATCGATATCAAATCAAATGTTTTTGAAGATCTTAATATATTATCGTTTTATTAATGTTAATGGATAAAAAAAACAATACGTAACTTTTACCAATATTAGTAAAGAACAAACTTCAAGGTTAAAAATTCTCATATTTACTAAAAAGTAGTGGTGTACTTATTCACAGAGCATTTTGTATATTTTGAGGTCTAACATATTTGGGACACTATGAAGGTTTTCAATATCGCGTGACATGCAACAATTTCAGGAGATATGATCCAGTGGATAGTTAAAGGGTTATATTGGCCTACACTAAAGCAGGTGAAATACACTATCCTCTGTTCAACGTTTTCCTCAAAATGAAACTGTTTATAAGTAAATGTAAAGATGTCATTTATGTAGGGTATTTGAAAGCCGCCTTCGTCTCTTATTTTGAAATGTAGATCAAGAATAATAAACTTGTCGCTAAAGTGATGCTAAAGATTAGAAATACCAGGAGAAACAAGCAAGATTACCCAGCTTCTCTCTCACTGAAAGTTCTTTTTGTTTTGCTAAGGCAGTTACTCGTTCTGGTTAAATCAGCTTTAGAAGTCATTCTTTTTCATTGAAGTCTTTGATTAGGGATAGAGGTAACGTTGGCCGTCGTACCACTTACGGATTTTTCCTGATATTTGATCCACTTTTAAACTTGTATGTAATCGCTTTTTACGCTGTAACAGCTGTACCTGAACACAGGATACTTTTTATATCCTTTCTTTATCTCTTTGGATATGGTTTGTACAATTCTTAGTTCAAGTGCCTCTTGATTTTTTAAACTGTTTTGTCTTCCGTTTGTTACTTACTTGTTTTCTATGAAATCCATAAAAATTTCTTCCTCATTTTTTCCCATTCTGGCACAGTACATGCATTGTTTTTTGCCACTGATTTTATCACCGTTATAGAAATCTTGATTTTTTAAATGTTTTTACGGTATGTTTTTGTAAATAGAGTGATATTAATACATAGCCACAATTTCATACATAGTCGGAAAAAAGTTGCTCTTGTCTTATCATGTTTCCTGAATCACCTCAGGCTTTATGGCTTTCCAACGACTTAAAACGTTTTGTCTATTTCTTTCCTGTTTTAGAAATACATATTCTGTTTTGCTTTTATTTAGTTTCAAAAATCTTGTCCCAAATTTTTTCAATTCTTGTTCATTTCTTGCAAGTCCGCAAGGCACCGCTTATTTTCGCTCAGAGAAAAGAGACAAGAAAAAAGAGGGAAATTAACGAAGGACTGATGCACAACCATTTGTTGCACCATCGAGTGAGGAGAGGCTTCTGCTGTTACCAAGACTTTGGCACAGCGTTCAAAAAATCAGTTTCAGAGACAGAAGGAACGCAGGAGGAATTTTTGAAATGTATTTTTGGGTTTTCTATTTCCATGCCAGTTTGGTTCTCCAATAGCCTGTTCTTAATTTGTTTTTATTATAAGATTAACAAATGTTTCCGTATGATTATTAGGTTAGAAAATACTTGTATATTTCATAATGGGGTTTGAAATGTTTGGCAAACAAATATTCTTGATAGTTAATGACTAAAAAATTTGTTTACTCACTAAGCTCTTAACAGAAATAAAATTATTAGTATCATTATTTGTTAAATTAGGGTTTGTACAATGGAATAGTCAAATGCCATTTGAAAGTTAAATTAGTGAGACAAGCTTTGATATTTTTCAAGTGGTCACAAATATGAAGGGGGTATTCTCAGTTGATTTATCTGATATGAAATCAGTACAGAACTGAGACAAAAAGTCCCTAACGAAATCAAACAAAGTCTCAATAGTTAGTGTTTATTCCCTTACAACTTTTAGCCAACTTCACAAAGTAGTACCTTTTCTAACTAAACATAAGAAGATATTTGCTTTCAAGGGCATCAATAGCGTTTTTGCAACAAAATCTTAAAATATGAAGATGTCGGAAAAAAATTGATTTTGGCTCCTGCGTAAGCTTGAAAAAAACTTTTTTTTTCCAACCACAAGTTGTGTTGGTATGGTACTCGACTTGGATACAGGCAACTACGTAAATAGCATTGGGAAGATCACCTAACAATCGGCACATTCAATTGTAATCGTGCTACAGCACTCACTTTATAGTATCCGCCTACTTATACAGTGGAGGAAGAGTAAATCCCCACAATTTATCAGACTAGTACATGAACATTACTTTGTAGTAAGAATTGGTGGCACAAATGCCAGCTTAACCACACTCATACTATTCTCCAGACATAACACAGACTATAAAACAAAAATGAAGAATACTATAAAACCTCATAACACAATATAAACTAATTTGCCTTCTACCAACTCTCGACCTTTATCTAAGGAAACAGAACCAAAACACAACTTTAAAAAAAAAATCCCAACAGGGAAAAATTAAATTAATGACCAGTCTCCAACTAAACATGCCCACAGTCTACTAAAAACAATCTGCGGTTTAAGCAAAAGGATCAATGGCTTTAACAGAAGAAGGATCAATAACAAATGGATCATCAAATTTTCTTGCAATGATCAGTTATAGGACATGAATCTATCTATTGAAGGAGGATTCTCACAGATAAATCTTGTTCACACACCAATTCGCTTGAATCTTGCAATACCCATCATATTGGCATTATTTATTACTGGCATAAATGAACCACCGCCAAACCTACAGAATCTATTGAACTCTGTTATTAAATACCTTTCTAACCGCAGCGCAGCTCACCTCCGACAAGTAATAGAAAAAGGACGATTAAAACATCAGCCTTGGATACTAAAACTGATTTTTACAGAGCTTTTATTACAAGGCTTTATTATTTTCGAAGGTGTGCTATATTTCCTGTCCTCTCAATGCAAGTCACTTCTGGTCCGACAGAGACTCTGCCTTAAGAAGCAACCTCTCCACGACTACAATGTGTATAACAAAGTGTTGACCACCCAGGTATCAAGTAACCAATTTTAATTAGTACTGAACACATTTGTTTCCTCCGTAAGATGCTTCAGGGAAGTACCTTTGTCAAGCTTGATGTCAATCTTGACAGGCCAAATGCTTGCATGTCCACCTAGTCCCTGACAACCGTATCAGTACTATTGACTGGTTTCCTAAATCCCATTAATGTATAATAAAAATTGTGGAATAGAAAACTTACATGTGTTTTGAAAAGCCATCTCAATAATTCTCCAAAAGCATGGAAAGCCTACCCTGGAAGAGCCAAATATTCCATTCTCTCATCAAGGTCATTATCTATTTACGTATATATATATATATATATATATTCTATATATATATATATATATATATATATATATATATATAATATATTACGTAACTAAAAGAATACAACCAGAGAAGTATTTTTCTTTTTAAAAAGACTTTTTTTCCGGTGTAACCGTCAATAAGTGCTCCCCCTTTTGGACACAATTTTCACTCAGGGAGTACTCATTTCCAGGGGGGGAAGTACTCCCCCCATGAAGCCATTCCATTGCTATTTGAATCGAATCCAATATTCGGCTGCTTTCGAATGTTTTGTTTATGGTTTGCTTCTCATCGCGTGATTAGTAGTCAAAAAAACAAAATGGCGAAACACGTTGACCTCAAGTCCATAGAAAATGATATCAGGAATAATACGTGCTCAGAACTGATGAAAGACAAAGGGCTGAAAAGGAACTTTAGAAAATCGTGTAAGCACTTTTCACTTGTCGATAGCCATCTAAAGAAGAGTAATCTTTGAAACTGAACGAAAGCAAAACGTTATTCATGATGTGCACGAGGGAATCAACGAAAACGCCGAAGCTATTGCATTAGGTGGACATCGGGGACGTGAATCAACATACCAGAAGGTATCAGGAAGATTTTATTGGCATTCTATGGTCAAGGATGTTAGAAACTATATAAAAACTTGTGCGAAGTGCCAACAACAAGGAAAAGAATTTAAGAAAATTTGTCCCGATCTTCAAAGCATACCGATTGATTCTAAAGTTATGCAACAAGTTGGGGTCGATTTATGTAACCTCCCAGAGGTAAATAGTTACAAACACCTAATAGTTTTGATAGATTACTTTTCAAAGACAAAAGCGCTCAAACTGTCGCAAGATTTGCGACAGTTTGAGCAACGAACTGATTTGCCGTCATGGTAGGTTTAAGGTTCAAATTAATGACCAAGGGAAAGAATTTGTGAATGGGGTATCAGAAACGCTACACAACTTGACAGGGGCAGAACAAAGGGGGTAACTTCAGCATACCACCCACAGTCAAATGGTTTATGCGAGAGACAAAACAGAACAATAAAGGATTCTTTGGTGAAAGTTTTGGAAGAGAATCCAAAAATGTGGCCTGATGTAATGGAGGTGTTTTTTTCGCGCATAGAGCCAGTATACACTACTCTACAAAGTTTTCACCGTTCTTCTTACTTTACAACCGCCAACCTACATTACCAATTGATATCAAGTACGACTTAGTCTTAGGACTCTACCAACACTGATGACCCCTATGACTTTGGAACTATTCAAGCTGTTTTAAGCTCAAGTTCTAAAATGCGAGAAGCAGCCCATGATGCAGCCGCCCAAAACACCAAAAAGGCTCAGAAAAAACAGCAGAGAGATTATAACAAAAGACACATTATGCCAGCATCAACTTTGCAAATCGGATCAAAAGTACTTCTTCAAAATCAAAAGCGGCAAGACAGAAAAGGTGAGAAGTTTACGTGCAAGTGGATCGGCCCACACACCCTACAATCCATCTAAATATTGGCTTATGCGTACTTATCAACAAGAAGGGAGTTTCCTTGAAGAAGAAATGTACTACTGAAGCAATTTTATTCGAACGAGGAACAAAACACGGATATTATTGACGATGCTGTATCTCAACCCGCCAGAACTCTATTTGATCAACTCCCTACTAAGATAATCCATTTTCGCATTTTCTTCTTTCTTGTTGCTATTTTATCAAAATGGAAAAGATAGTCAAGCGTACGGCCAGCTTTGAATGAGTCGAATAGCTTTATCTATTATGTTTCTTTATTTCATTGAAAAACCACTCTTTGAATTTTTATTTTGTTCGTATTGTTGTAGCATCTATTCATAAATATTCTAAAGTCGAGTTAACATTTCTCATAAAATAGCCTTTATGGTTTTAACGGTTAGAATTTGTTTTTATCATCTCTTAAATATCCTGGGAATATTTGAGTTTTTTAGGCTTCATGAGTTTTTTCATTGTGAAATATAGACTGATCACTCTTTAAAGATGTTATTATTCCATTTCTTCTCAAAAACAATTATATTTATCACCAGTTTCTGAGTCTCTGTTGTATTTTTTCAAAAATGCGTGTTTTAAGACGTTCGTTGCAATGCAGCATAACAAACTATATTACTAACTATATACAAAATATTCATTGTACATTTGATAGCACAATAAAATGTCGGACAAGCTCGAAAATTCTTTCCTGATTTCAGACGATTTTTGGATATACTGTCGAATATACTGCCAGTAGAATCCTCAAATCCAGGTTCCACATACAAAAAAGTCGAGACTGCTGTCATTAAAAGGCTCACTTTTATTTTCCTTCACTTTCATTTTTCGGATAAAAATCTTTCAAAAATATCATTCCCCTCTGAAGTACCTTTCCCACAATACCGAATCCAATAAAAATGATGCATTGATAAAGAAATGAAAATCAAAATACAAACTTTAATTCTCATTTGTACATTTTCAGTCATTTTCCTAGAATATTAAACATCGAGAAGGGTCAGCTTAGATGAACGTAAAGAAATGAGTTAGCTGTCTCTTCGTTGGTAAAATTAAGCTATTGAAACACAGTAGATTCTTTATAACTCGAAACGCTATTACTCGAACCTCTCCTTTAATCGAACTAATCTTCTGGTCCCTTCAGCTAAGAAACTCTGATGAATGAGTTTCTATTTCTCGAACCTCGCTATATAACTGGAGCAATTTTTCTTTCCAGTGCGTGTTCCAGTTATAGAGAATCTTCTGTACCATAAATAGCCTTTTACTGGAGGGGAGTACTCTTTTTACAGAAGGAGTACATTTCTCAGGAAATAAGTACTCCAGGAAATACTTTTTGCCTGGGAAATATGTACTGGGGAGTACTTATTCCCTGAAAATAACTACTGGGGAGTACATTTTTACGGTGACACCGGGTTATTTGGCAGAACATATTGATTATTAATTCTTTGTTATGTTTTCAGATTGGCTTTACCTCCATGCATTTGGATCCATCAATGTAGAACAAGAGTTCAGAGATCATTCAACTGGTCTTCATAACATAGAAAGATTAATTACAAAAAACTGGTTATCTGAACCATAGAAATAACAATTCAATGTGTCCCTAAAATACTTAGTTTGTCAATTCAAACAGCCAGACTATCTATTGAAATAACCACATAATCTTTTCAAATAATCAGATAATTTTATCAGGTAATCTGAAAACTACGTTTTACAGAATATCTTTCACTTGTACAATCTACCTTGCAAACAATCATGAAGCAGGAATCAAATTGAACAATAGTTGTTTTGCAATACGGACACAGCTGCTTCTCTTGCTCGAAAATAATCTGCTACTATTTATGAAATTTTGACCGAATATCACCGTGGGAGATATTAAAACGACTCACAATTTTAATAATATCTAATAACAACTCATTGGCAAGGTTCTGTAATAGGGATGACGCATTGAAGAACGGGCTGAGCCAGTAGAGACCTAACAAAACGAAACAGAAACTCAGAAAACTATCGTTAACAAACACAAATTAATACTGGTCTCATCTCATGAGAAGACGAGAGCGACAAAAATTTTATGGATTTGTCTTTACCAGCCTGACAATTTTAGTATACTTGGACATGGAAGAGAGGGGGGAAAGAAGATCAACAAATTTGAAAATATTTGCAACGGGAAAAAGAAATAAAATAAATTTTGGTCCCGATGATAAAAGGCTTTGTATTGATATCATGTAATAGGTTTGAATTTCTAATAAGGCTATTATATCTTTCTAAAGAAAAAAGTCTGAAAATAAAAGGATTAAGGTTGGCTTCAAGTTAAGGCAGGAAAGCTAGTGAATGTTTTAAGCGAGGGCTACCTTTCCAGGGCATCCATTTTGTAAATGTCTCTAAAATAATCCAATCTTTATATATTACTATTTCTGTTCGTAAATAAAAGACCAGTGGTCAAGACATACACTTTTTTAATGCACCTGTGTTCCATGCTTACCTCAAATAACTTTATGTAGACCAACGTAGTAAAGTATTGTCCGTTGAAAAAGAACCAAAAAGGGTACTGGTTTTTGTAATTCAAAATTAATGTTATTCATTGCATTATACAATAGAAATATTTAATGGAAATGGGTACTAAATTCCCTCTTGCAAGGCGTGTCTTCAATTTTATTGAATTCAAAACGAAACTATTGACAGCTGACGACTTTTATGACTGAAAACAGGTTCGTATCGATAACAAACGCTTTTTGAATCATAAAATTAGATTCATGTAAGGACTAGAACAGAAAGAAGCTGGAAAAGAATAAAAAGAAAAGAAATCTTTTCTTAATAAGAAGAATGGCTCATTCTTCTTATTAAGAAAAGAGTGGTTTTGGGAAAGATATTTGTAACATTGTATTGAATTCTTTTACGTATGTTCTAAAGTAGGACATTTTAGGGTGTAGAAGCAACTTGTTTTAAAACTCTGAGGGCTGTAGTCTTCGGGGAGACAACGTTTATAAGCCAACCTTTAGGCAACTCTTAGGCTCTATTTCAGTAAGTATACGTTCAGGTGCACCGCTGAAGAAAAACGAAAAATTTTCAGGGAAAACTAGGGTTTCACTTAGGAATTCCACTCAGGAACTTTTCTGGAAAGCACCCAATCATGTTCAAGCAAATGTTTGTAGTGTAATACAAAGTATGATTACAGGTACTCCTCACAGCTGGTGTAGAACTCAACACAGGTACGCCTGAAGACGTTTGCTTGCTCCTCAGATACCGCTCTTAATCGAATTGTTACAGTGGTTGGTATGAAACACTCCCCTTTCCTGCTGGTCAAACCTCGCCGGACTTCATTTAGGACTATCGCAGATTGAACAATGATAGTAGTTTCACTCTTGATTCGCAGAATAGCAGACTGAAAATATGCCCCCTGGTCATGGATGAAAAAAAGCCAAGCTTCAGCTAATGGGTCACCGAAAAACCTTTCCAAAACGATTGGGCACTTTTGTATGCTCTGAAAATACACTTTCAGAGGATTAAACAACTTCAAGATTCGTTCGATCGCTGGCAGTAGCGCAAGCCATCTGGTGTTACTGCAGCCGAGGATCTTACGGTAGTCTACATCAGCTTCCTCACAAACCTGTTTCAAGCTTTCAACACGTACTGTATAGTGATGAAAAAAAACCATACACGTTGATAAGAACGGTCTCGATGTCTACAGGGAGACAATCAACTGCCGATTTAATGCAATTGTGAATGATGTATGCTGTACAACCAACGCCAATGAGTCTTCTGTCCAATGAATTACAAAGTTTGTGATAGACTTTTTTCTTTCCTTTTCTTTCCAAGCCACCGAAGTTTGTGTTTGTTTTGTTCGAGCTAATGGCGATGACTTTGTTTGAAATGCCAACATCTTGGATACTCTGCAGAATGTAGTCGTGTAAGATGTCAGATGTCTCTCCTGATTTTTCTTGTACAACTAATATCTGTGTGCACAGTGAGTAACGGGGTTTGAAATACCGAATTAACATTGGCATTATCTTTTGGCTTCCATGATTTGATGCGTCAGTACATACTGGAATTAAATTGGTTTCATGCAAGTCATCTCGAAGTGTCGACTTCAGGAAAGGAGAGAAAACGTGGATGATTGTTCTCTCTGTCTTGGTTCTTGCACCCGTGTACTTTGGCTCATTTTTGTATAACTGTGCTGGTACAACCCGTTGATCGCAGTTATTGATTATGACTAACAGTATGGTAAACAAAGGCATTTTACCCTTATCACAGAGTTCTCTATTCACGAAGAATTTATTCATTGACGCAGATCCGGCGGATGCTCTTTCAGCTTGCTTGTGTCGTTCTGAACCGAAACGATGTTGTATATCCTTTCGGCCATGTTGTTTCACCGAAAAATCTAAGTTACACGTATTACATCGGACACGACCTTTTCCTGTCCATTTGATACAAGGGAATTCATTATCCAAATCAGTTGTAATAGAACTTTTCCTTTTTGCCATCTTTATCCACCACACTACAGGCGAGATCGATGTTGGCCAAAACTTGTAAAACTACGCAATGAACAAACAAGGTGCAGCTCGTTTCCCTCGCTATCAAATTTCAAATGACAGGTGTTACAAGTAGGCGTTCGATGAATCGGTCTAAATACATCAACAAGCAGAGAAATTTCCCCAAACATTTTTGTTCTATTTAAAAGAACAGATAGTACGTTGTATAAGAACCAAAGAAAGAGCTGCCGTTTTACACCAGTCAACTAGGCGGAAGAACTGATTCATAAAATGAGGACAAAATGTTCAATTAGAAGCTTTAATTAAGGATACAATGGAGATTAAAACAATGTGCTTTGCATGCACAAGTTCTCTTTACATCATGCTATTTGAGAATTCAAGTTTCTCGCGACAACGTCAAGATACTTGCTGTCAGCAACATACAGAGCTATATTTTTGGTGTTAATCACTGCAATCAGCAAGCCTCCATTCAAATATTGTCACTGTTGATTTAAGAATAATTTGGAACAGCAGTGGAACAATTTGGAACTGCAATTTTAGTGCAGACTTACCACTAAAATTCAACGGCTGATTTGCATTCGCAGACGATTGCGCGGTTTCATCGCAGTGCGCACCAGTGTCACATTTAACACGCATTCCCCGAATGCAATGAGTCACGGAACGGTTTTGTGGCACTAGGAACCCAAAATTCGTGAAATGCGGTAAACGACAGAATCTGTCTTGAAAAGGCGGTTGAAGAGAGGACAAATTTCAAAAGGGGTTCATCTGGTCAGCTTAGATTAAACGCAATTGGCCTCAAGAATGGAGATCTGGGATCTAGGTGTACCCCAAAGTCGGAGAACATATAAATTTCAAATATTCAGAAACGGGAAAAAAGATGAAAATTGGCAAACTTTCCCAGTCTATACCGAGTACGTACATTCCACGTGTCTGTCTTCGTTAAAGTGCTAGTGGTCAATATGTTCCTTATCGTTTTTTCTCTGCCCGAGTTAAAGTCACTTTACCTTCTTATTCAGGCCTTTTCAAGAATTTTTCCTTGGAGTAAGTTCCAGGTGTTCTTAAAGAATTTGACAAAGTTTCTTTAAGACAGTGGTTCTTATCTCCGAGGGCGTTTCATTACAAGGAGCACTGGGAGAGAATTTTGTTCGAAGATTTTTATCGAGTTATTTTAAACTAGTTTCCAGTAAACACTTTTTTTAAAATTCAGGAAGACCATAAAAGTGCCTTTGTGCTGCTATTTTGCAATGTTCTGAGAGCAGTTATTAGGCTGCTATTCATAACGGCTGCGTATAAGTGCATTGACTTTACAATACCTGTACCTGTTCCCGATGCATATTTTAATCGTGAAGATTAGACACAGATTGTCAAAAGATGCTATCTGGGAAATTGTTTAGCGATTTTGTTGTGTGCCATGGCCTTAATCGATTGGTCTTGAAGAGCAACAAAGAAATAGAAGGCAAATTCCACTTCCTTTTCTTTTTTTGGGGGCGGAGGGCGAGTCACATTTGAACTTTCAGTTAGAATAGATGCATTTAAAAAACAAAAACACACATTGAATGCAATCACAAGCAAAATCCCTTTTTAGGTCACCATTTCAATCAGCAATTGTGATAATTAGTGTTAATAAAATTATCAAATACACTTAGTCGTAATATGTTTTCGAGAGCCTTTTCAATTACACACGAGTCCGCGACAATTTGCCAAAGCAAAGTTTGATAATTTGATTTGAGTTGAATTAAAGTGGAGCCATTTTCTGCATTTCTTTCATTGCAAACATGTCACAAAAGGATCGCAAATATTTTGTTGAGTGCTTCAAGTATGGATTTTTCCCGTCACCCTCAAACGAGCAGCGTCCACTGTGTCTTCTTTCTCATGCCTTGTTTATAAAGCAAGTAATAAAGCCATCTCTGTTAAGGATCACGTACAGAAAAAGCACAAAGATAAAGTTGATAAGGGTGTCTTTTTCGGATACTGAATAGACAACACGACGGTATCTGATATGCTCAATATGGGTGCTCTCCCGACAAATAAGGGACTGCTTGCTTCCTACAATTTCTCTTCTCGTTGCACAATATGGAAAGCCTCGTGTCATTGGAGATAAAATATTTTTCCATGTGCTTGAAGACGTTATGCAAACTGTAATTGGTACTAACAACAGTATCCTGTTCTCGGTACCTGTAACAGTCCCCTCCCTCATAGGATAGAAGAGATAGCCGCCGACGTCGAGGATAAACTTGAAAAAACTTGTCCATCCTTTGAATGACCCGCATATTTCTCCAACTCTGCCACAGCGATGAAGAATTCGAACGTCTTTTGCTACACACGGAAGTACGATGGCTGTCCAAGGGCGCGTGTTTCCGATATTTTATTCTCTATTCGACTCAGTTAAGCCAGTTCCTTCAAGAAGAACTGAATTACTGAGTCAAATAGCAGTGAAGCAGTTGCCTCGAGAAGGCTGAATGTAGCCATATCTTGTAGACGTCTTTGAAAACCTGAATGAAGTACCGCTGAAGCATATATATTTTCATGTTTCAGGGATTAAAAGTTTAATTACACTCTGAATTCATCCAATCAAAAGCATGACCGAGAAACGTCCTTTGTTGCATCGCTGGTTTCAGTCAATACTTCATACCGGATTGTCTGAGGTCGTGTCACTCAGCGAGCTGGAAATGTCTGAGAAAAAAAGCTGCTACACAGCTAAAAATTGAGAGGCCAACAAAGAGGATAGATAATGTTGGTTTCAAAGGTCTTGTCACGGCATCGCTGCAAATCAAAACACCTTGTGGAAGCTCAACACAGTAAAATGTCAGTAAAAATGTTAGGATACAAAAACTCAATACTCGCAGACAGAAAAGGAAGCCTTTGCCATAGACTGGGTGTCAAGTTTGTTCCAAAAGACACACGAAACCTACTATTAAAAATCGTCTAAGTTTTGGAGCGTCGTTCTGTAATGTTTTTGATTGGATGTATACACGAGATAAGTAAGACTGGATTGGGAATTTTTAACTTGTATAAACTACAGGTCTAACAGCAAAATGGGCTGCTGTAAATAAAGAACCTTAATCCAACAATTGTTTCATATTTATATAAAAGATTTTTCAATGTATTTTTTGCAAATTCAAAGAATAGTCGAGGGCCTAGTATCAAGCCTTATAAAACACCTACAAAAACGATAATTAATTTGTTGTTTTATCTGTGGCACAAGACTACATTTCTTTTATTGATGTAAAACGCTTGTCATGGGTGGTATAACGGTAAGCTAATTTGGTTACACGAAACGACACCAGAATTTCCTCTCTTCTAAACATTTCAATGGGAACATGTCTATCTTGAAAGTACTATTGTGAATTGGGCAGAAAAAAATAACATTTCAAACAATGTAAAAAAAAAAGATATCCAATCATTACAAGTGGTACATGTCTCACAAAATTTGGTAGTAGTATTTCAACTACTATTACCTTCTTGTGAAAAAGGGCATGAGAACTAATCACTGAAGAGAATTTTCATCAAAGAGGTTTAAAAAACGATCTCAACGCAGAAGATAAGAAACCTCAGGGCACTAAAGGCAACTTTTCGAAAGAATTAAAAAGGCAATAACAACGTCTTTTTCAGGAAAATGTGTTCAATTCACAAAGTATAACTAAGGCAATTCTTAAATACAAGGTAATAAATACTTCTAACTAATACAACGCGAGAGGCGTATACCTCTAAACCGACGGCCATGCGGAGTACAAGAGATACAGATAATGGCTAGATAAAAAAAAAATAAGGTTACATCTAATTAAGAGCTTTCTGCACGATATGCTATTGGGAGAAATCACTACGGCTTTTACTAATACAATAAAAGCAGAAAAAGAAAGCTTGTTGGCTCAACAGTTTCAGATTCTGGAGGTACTTGTACAACAACTATGGATTGATCTTCTGTATTACCGTAAGATATATTTTACCTTGAACAATTTCTTCTGTTATGGCTTTCACTACCATGAACAGAACCACAAAAAGTCACGTTAGGTGCTTTTTTTACGGTACTAAGAGCAAACAACTGTCATATGACATTTTACTTTCCCGAATGCATCTTCCCTCCATATTTCCAAACGTCTGTTTTGGCCCAAAATTCTATTTAAACAAAAATGAACCCATTTCCTAAATATTGCTGATGGTAGCAAAAGCCCTGGAGGGTAAACGAAAATACGTGTAAATCAAAATTAAACCAATGTAAGTCAATCCAGTGTACGGCTGTAATATACGTCACCTTGTGACGCGGACTTAGACAATGGGAACAAGGCATCTATCTACAATTTACAAAAGATAAAAAAGCCTACAGAAAATAAAAACAGAGAAACAGTAAATAGGAAATAAGTAAAAGGTTACTAATACTTTACAGATCCATTTAGGGATATAACCCGGTCCTAGGTCGAATGGTCTTCCTTATGCAAGTGTACCTACTTGTAATAACTAGGCCAATAAATCTAACCTCGACAATACCTATAATACGCATCTTACAGTGCTAAAAAACTTCGAAACATACATAAATTGAACATATGGCCAAATTGCTCTGTTCTGTTAAGAGATCAAAGAAATGAATACATTACAGAGAAGTAAAACCAAATTAATGCCATTGCAAATCCATGTACCTACATACATATGGCCCGCATAGGTTGGCGGTCATTAAACGTCGAATTCTAATTTGCGTAATAATACGTGTAAATTCGTATTAAGGTCCAACGACCAAGCTACATCCTATCTATCTCTTTTCTGTTCATCTACGAGATCTCTGTGTTTACACAACACCAGGTGTGGCAATAAATAGAAACAAAAGCAGGGCAAATATCTTTCGGCAAAGCGATAGTAAAAAATTCCATTAAATCATTTGCATACAAAATTTCAGAATTACTTTCCTATCACCACCGCATGGCTAAAAAATCGTGTCCAATTCCTATGGATTCGTATCACGACTGGGCTGATTAAGAAAGGAAATTCGTTTCATTTAAATGGAGTAAGATATAGCATGATTTTAAAAAATTCAGAAATATAAACGTTGTGTAGATTGCAACGCTTTCTATGATCAATAAATTCGAACCGGCAAAATTGGGAACGAACAAACAAGACCTTGATTTGGGTCCTGACAGCCTGAGTCGCATAGTCTACAGCTTCCTTAATTTTGTGCCTAACGGGTTGGCAAAAGCTAACGAGTACGCTTCTGACCAATGGATAGCTTGTATCCTAAAAACTATCTTGCTCCTGGTCTGATGGTTATTTGATATCATGGGCTGCTTGTCGCGGATAAAAAATAAACTCTTTAAGTATGAATGAATAAATGTGAGGGGAATCTGCTCAATTAATTAGTGCGCATAAGTTAAAAGACGCACTCCAGGAGTGGAAATGTGATAAAAAGTGCTAATATAAAACTCGATTGGAGGGCACAGATCTACATATTCAACAAGATACCAAAGGAGGTGTTATTTAAAACACAATCTTAAAATGCACCACAAAGGATCCTAGGTCAAATCGATTTTTTCCCTGGATAACATTACTATTAAAAACAATTAAAACTATTGTAACTGCATCCAAATGTTATTTTACCATAAAGCAATCTTCACTTTCCATCACAGAAAAACGTATGCTTTCAAACGATGCATCAATATGGTGTAGCAATGACACGTATGTTTCCGTCCCTCCGACGAGTTCAATTTAGAAAGCTCTATGTATTTAACGTGCGATGTCTAAAACATTACAAGTATATTTCCGTTATACACCGTAACAGCAACAAATATTGCAAATATCGAAAACTACTAATGCCTTAAATTAAGCCTAACGAACAAATCACTTCTATTTGAAGTAGGACAAAACATGATGCATTTTCCGCTCATTATATGCCCAAAATACCAATTCTTGCAAAGCAAAAGCGCAGTGCATAAATAGCTCTGTTAAAAAGCCCGATCAATGTTAAGGTCACTTGTGAAGATTATCTATTGGTTTGACGGTTTTATAGTTTTGTCGATCAAGCTCTTCACTACTAATTCAAGCTCTGTTAGTGAACATTATAAATATAATATATATATATATATATATATATATATATATATATATATATATAGAGAGAGAGAGAGAGAGAGAGAGAGAGTGTGTGTGTGTGTGTGTGTGTGTGTGTGAGACGGACAGAGACTGAGAGACAGACAGACAGGAACAGAGAGTGAACCAGCATGGGCTCGGGTTTTTTATTTATTGTGAACTAAAGTTCAAAAGACAAAACGAGATTTCAGTAACACTTTCCTGTGTTGACTTGGTTTTATTTAAATTCATTTTTGAATTTTAATAGCTTTCGAGAGTCGATATTCTCATGAACCATATTCCTATAAAAAGTTGTAACTAATTTCCAATTATCATTGACCGGTGATCATCCTTTCTTTTATGCACGGCAAAAAAGCCCACAAAAAATCCAAACAAAAACAATGAGTCAAAAACAAAAGACTGAACAAAACCTATTTATATAAAGCTAACATATCAAAATCGATACAATTATAACGTAAAATAAATTTATTTCGATCTTACTTATACCTGTTTGTGATATTCGTTTAATATCTGATCAATGAATGGCAAACTAAATAACGTAAAAATAGGGAATATTTCAAATTTTATTTCTAGGCAATAATTCAAATCTTATTTCTAAGTCAACTTCAAAATATTATACAGCGTGGACTGAACCTAGAGCTGCTCTTAAAAGTTTCGGAAGTTTTCCAGTTATAACTTTCTCTACAGATTTTTCTAATTATGACAACTAAAAGATGCTAACTTGGTTTTCAAAAATTTGAGAAATGTTTTGTATTTTACATTGCAGAAACAAGGATGGATAAAATAATGGACACATGCTCCTTAACCAATAAAGGCACCAATATGCAGCTTTTGGGCGAAATGAGCGTTATTTCCTATCCTCACTTAAAGAAAGCACAAAGCCTATCTGACCAGCTTTTAAATGGTAAGCACCCACTGTAGGAAATTTCGAATTTTGTGTCAACAAAAAGTGTAAGTGTTGTGTCATATTTGATGGATGTTTCTTCAAAATGTGTCTAACAACCGTCCATAAATCAAACTTCCTTAAGTTTTGTTTTCTTGAATTGTTGATTAAATACTAACATGTCAAAACACCCTGCAAGATATATTTCCTATGGTAATATCTCAATTTACAAAAAAATTTTCGCTAAGAATTTTCATTTAATTTATCTCATAACTAAAGAATATTGATAAGGAAGGAAGTGATATTATGAAGCCTTAACTGTAGGTTTCAATTTTTTCCTTCCCTCCACGACACGATTCTTGAATACTTTGAATCCCGTTTCTTTGACTGCTCTAACGGGTAGGCAGTTGTGACGCATGCCTAATACCAAGAAATCCTCTCATGCTACTTATACTGTCTTGATACCTGATCAGTGTTTCACAGATAATAAAACAAACATAATTTGAACTGATATGTGCTTTTAAACGCACGCTTCTGACTTCCACATTGAAAACCTTTGCAGCAAATGCTAAATGCTGCATTAAAAAACTGTGAAAACGTAACAATTACCCACTGCTGCCTTTATGGATGGTAGCCCAGCACTAGCAAACGACAAATTTGTCACCAGCTCAAACGAAGAGGACGAAAGAGCAAGTTTTAAGAAGTTATTGTTGCAAGGCCGAGTTTCTCCATACGAAAATAAATAATATTATCAATGGCTTTCCAAGTGACTTTGCTAGCTACTATGGGGTTTTGTTACATATATTCTACCGTAAAGATCCACAAAGCAGTCTCAAACTCAACATCTTTGCTTGAAAACATTGCAAACAATTCTATTTCATGAAAATTCTAATGAATTATGCACTATCCGTAACAATACAAAGAATCATAACTATCACAAAAGTCATCAGCATGTATTATTATATCTTGTACAAAAACAATAAATAAAATTTGAGCGACTGCTTACGGAAAACATAAGGTACAGGCTAAAAAGCTCTCTACAAAAGCTTTAACGTACAAAGTAACTATAAAATAGCATTAAGTATTCTTATTGCCTATCTCCACGTTGGAAGTTTTGATACTCTTACCTCTGCCCCCCCTCCCTCCCTGTAGATGCTTCTTCTAGTGAGCAAATTGACTTTTCTGGGGGACTGTGGCACTTTTTCTTGTCAAGTTTCTTGGTCAGAAGTGACCTTGGTTGCAGCTTGAGCTTATAAATATTTGCAAAGGAAATGTTAGCAATATCTCCTGCAAGTTACGATTACTGGAAACATTCCAAGATTAAGCATGATCCGGGAGTCCATCCACCATTTAGTGGTGTTAGGTGTCTTCTAACTCAGGGAAATCAAAGACACCGATAACCTGATGCATGGGCGCTTACAAAACTAGGGTTGGGTGTGTTCATCAGTGCCTGGCAGGGAAATTTAAGGTAGTTTTACTACTTTCTAGCAACCAAGATTAGCGAAACTTCCATGGATTTAATATTAATAAATGGGAAATATCTATTAAGTAAAAAAATCTGCAACTGGAAAAACGGCAATGAACTACTCCTTTCATCGCCATCGTAAAAATGTTAGTGTCTGGGACAAGCAAATGGGCGAAAACCATTTCGCAACACCACAGTTCTGTTTCGAATGTAGTTAATTCCAATTAAAAAGCCATACTAAGGCAACTCTCTGGTTATTTCATCACTCCTAGCTAAAAGCGCGGACATCAGTTTCACCCAAATAAAAAACACTATAACATACCATACCATTATGGGCTATTAACAATATGTAAGTATATAAACAGACGTTACCCATTCACTAAAGAAATGGATACACAAGAAAAGGTAAGGAAAAGCACAAAGAAAATGCTTTCCTTAACCGTTTTCCTTGTCCATTCTCTTAAAAGAAGAGATAAATGATTTGACAGGTGGCGCACAATTCCTATCTACAGCCAAAAATGGCGCATATTTACAATATTTCATAAAACCATTAATTTCGAGTGATGATCTACTCTTGAAGGGTATATCTAAATGTTTCTTAACTGCAAAGGTCGCAGCTCAATTAGCGTTTGCTAATTAGTTAAAAACAACCACAGCTACCATGAGCAAATCAAACATACACTTTCCTCTTAGTGAATTGTTATACCAAATGTATACTTTTGGTTGCAGAGAGTAACAGCAAGTGCCATATCAAATCAGTGGTCTCAGTTCTATCTTTTTTCAAACTAACAATAAGCGAGTGTTAGTTTGACCCTTCCCTGACGGCAAATACTTGATATTCCAACCGTAGTTGTTCAATCAAATATCCTTTACTAAGTACTAATTTTGAAACACACCAATGAGCTTCTTGGATAGCATATGTCTACTTTTCTAGCGCAATCTCTCAATCAATTTCTTATGAAGCAGTACGGACTATTGTCCTCTTTGGCACGTATACTCCATACTATAACTACTGGTTCAGTAGTATACCAACGCATCTGGCGGCAGTGAATACTTTAACCTCCTCAGAATAGTCGGTCACAGGCTTGCGTAGGCCGTGTCTACCATATATCCGTCGTCAGTATCTTTCGATGGTGATGGTTTCGGTCCATCTCCTCGTGCTTTCCTTCCATCTAAGTAATTAAAACTTTTGAGTTCTACATCTTTTCGGCCTTTTGGGCGATGTTTCGGGCCATTGAATGTATTAGTCGATGGTGGCTTTTTATCAAATGCCTCCAGTTCATGCAAAATATTAGTTAGTTCAAGAGATATGTTGGACAGACGGTTAGGATTGACAAAACTACCTCTTTCAACTGGAGCTGTTCCATTTGTTTCTTCAGTAGCGGTAGGCTTTTCAATCTTTTTCTCTTTCCCTTTTCTTTCTAGTGTCATTTCATGGTGCGGGGGTGCCGACGGAAAATAAATAGGGATGCACTGAACAGTTGTTGAATTGCTTGCATGCTACATGGTACAGAAAAAAGAATATATAACACATAAGATCTTGTAAAAGAAGTAATCGTCTAACAGTGAATAGGAGCAGATCGCCACTCACCTGACAAAGCATTTGCAACAGTATCTTCAAAAAACGAGTGATGTGCCTCAAATTGTCCCTTCCCAAAACTAAGTTGCATGAGTGCAGATCAATAAAATGAACAGTCTTTGACTAGATGACAATTTGCAGTCTGAAACTACTACTTTAAGCACGTAGCAAATATAGTCTCTATAAACAATCATTGCTAAAATTTGAGAGAATAGCTTTTAAAAAGTGGTTGTGTTTCGGGGAAAACCAATCATTGTTTTTTCTCACTGATGATCTAATGTCCAGTTTTCTTGGGCTTACATACATCCCTGTGTGGGAATCGTATTAGAGTAGTGCGAAATTACTTGACCGTATTATCCTGATGTCAGTCGATGATGTTTGCAGAGGTGCCAAAGTTTTTCTCTTTAGATCTTTCTCGATCTTATAACGTCCAGTTTACCGTTCAAATTGGCAAAATATTCAAAATATACGTAGAAATTGAGAAAACAGAAATAACGGCATTGACCACAAGGATAACATTAAGCTAATAATTAAAAATCTTTTAAATCTGTTAAAATGGACGTTTGAAAGAAAAAGCAAGATTTTTAATAAGGATGCTTTACTATTCTTTTAAGAAATAATTGGCAGGGTACGTAGGCGGTGAAAATTTGGTGTTTTTTACATTCTGGAGCTCTGTCTGTTGGGTGCAGCGGACTTAGTGTGTTCCTCTGTTGCACTGTTACTAGAGGGTTCTGCGTTTGGTTCGCCAAGCAAGTAAAACATTTTGAAACATAAGAGTACTTTATTAAGACTTCTACCAACATTGGTTCAAAATAGAACTTGGACTCGCAACTCTGTAAAAAACCCAGGTGCTTTAAATGCAAACGATGGAACAAATATTGTACAAAAATTCACAAAAACTGTTTATGAGAAACACTACTATGGAAACAAAAGATTATTAAGTATTTTGATCTAAGTGTGAAGATGTCCCTTAAAGTTAGTTCATTTAATTAATTAATTAGTTTATGAAACCTTTAGCCTGAACACTGCCATGAAATGGATTCGGGTAAATGGAAGCCATATGTCACATCACTACTGTTATTAAGTACCATTAGAGTAGATTACTACAAACTGGAAAAAATCAAGGCAAAAAAGCTATTAGCAAATGTAATTTTATACACACAGTGGTGAGCTTGTTGAATGGCTTGCCACAAACGGCTATGCTCTAAGAATCTGGAAGGGATCAAAGCGAGGCTGCATAAGGAATTGTAAATATATTTATGGAACCTTTCTCCTATGCCATCCACGAGGTACTAAAAATTACCAACTCTCAAGCTATGGTCTGGACAGGAGGGTCTTTCTACCTCAATCTAGAGAAGAACCCATAAGTAACAAAGTGAATAAATAAATACCCTGTTTAATAAAATATAGGTGTGAGAACCACTTACTGTTTCAACACTAACAACACTTCCGCTTCTACTAGACTTCGGCTGGTGTGATTTCTCTGACTGCTTGTCATCATCTACTGTTGAAATATTTGATATCGTCGAGGCATTAACGTAGGCATGATCAGCAGTTGCTTTGTTGTCAACATGTTCTTCTTCATCGGATTCGTGTGCATTCTCCTTTTCTTCTTTAGTTGCAGGGAGTAACGGTACTCTTGGACTTGCATTTACACTTGAATAAAAAACACGAAGTGAAATGTCATAACATAAGTACACCAAGCATAATTCCCATTGCCGTACCGAATAAGATTTTTCAACGCAAGAGAACCTTCAAGAGATGGTGTTGATGTTGATTTGCTAACCAATACGTCTGTAAGTGTAGGGATAGTAATAATATTACAGAAAATTCCCAAAGAATTAAATTGCTTACCAGATTAGTCTAATCACGAAAGTGTTGCAAAAAATGGTCCGACCAAAGGACGTCGATATGGATTAAATTAAAACAAGACTTTGATGCTAATTAGTTACTTAAGGCCAAGAGTCCAAACACATAACTACAATATTAAGGTGGATAATGGAATAGGTATGCGCAGTTAACGCTTCAAGTACCCTCAGTTCTCACTAAAAAATTCTAGCGGCTAATTTGAGGGCCAACAGCAAAAAGAATTTTGGGGTAGGGGCTTATTCTAGGAGCCTACTCGAAGTGGGGCCTCATTCAGCAGCAGCTACTGGTTGCTGAATATTACTTACCAACACCGAAAAGTGACTACACAAAAAGTACGTCCTTCTTGCAAAATGACGCGTGCACTACTACTATTGGCACAAATAATGGCCTACCAAATTTTATATAAGAAAGCCATTCGTGGCCATCATATCTATAAAGATGTATGGGAACCCACAGACCCACAACGAGAAGGTAACTACTTCCTCAACTAGATCACAGAGAAAGAGGTTTCGAATACGATAAACGTTCTAGTCGTTTTGTGCTTCAACGAAAAAGCACCTCACGTGGAGCATATCCCAATGAAAAGCGTGACGACTCTCTAAAGATGCACTAGAAAATCGGTTAATCGTAAAAGTAATGGGCATATGCAAGTATGGGCCTATGGGCCTATGGGCATAAGGGCATATGCAAGTATGCGATGGGGATGGTGGTGCATGCAAATTGCATATCGGTGACAAATTGCAAGGCAATGCTAATCGGTCTCGTTGGAAAATTAATAAAATAAAAGGGCCAGATATAAGGATTTTGAGATAAAATTTGACAGGAATTGAAAATAACAAAAACAGCAATAAGCTGTGTCATCAAGAAATCAAACTTTGACTGTAAACCATAAATCCTGTTAGGAGCTGGGAGAAATTTTGTGAAAAAATATTCTTTACAAAACAGCCCCACCTTTCTCATTACGATTTGCTTAATACACATTAAACGCGTATCTTTTGCCAAATAAATGAAGCAAGATAGGTTTATTGTCTATTATCTGGTGGTGTGGAGATAAAAACTCCAATCCACCGACTCCCCTGGTTGCAGATAGGGGCACTGCCTTTAGATATAGAGGTTAACTAGGAAAATGGAAAAAAGTAGTGCCGGAAAACCTCACAATTTGCCCTTTGGGAGAGAATAGTACCCAGAAGCCAACTTGCCTGGGTTATGGAGAAGACAATGGCTTAAAGCGAGTAAGTGGATTAAGATTATCTTGAACGGACTGACGGACAAAGGGTCTTCACAAAGCAATATGCAGGCTTTTTTATTGTCTCTTTTTAATGCAGTTCCTTTCAGAGATGATCGCGTACCTTTTCTGAAGCAATGAAACCGCTATGTCAAAAATGGGCAAGACAGACCTTAGCGCCGATATCAGTGCAAAAAAAACAACAGGCAACCCTTATCTGTATTTTTACCTAGAAAGGAATCATGGATCACAACTCTACTACAAATCCTATACTTTCAGGAGTGGAAGTCCCTAGAAGCGCTAAAGAAACCTTTTCATGCTCACAGGTGCTTGATGATGATACGTTCGCAAAGTCTTGTGAGCGGATCAAATTGAAAATGTCAATTAGAAGAAAGTGGCAACAACTAAGATTCTACGTTGCAAAAAGCCTCCTAAATTAAAGGCTGACACATCAGAAGGGTGAGTCAACGTCTGGTACACCCACTTCAGTAAACTCGTGGATATGCAACCACAAAGGGGGATAATGGCATCTCAATTAAGAAATACAGTAGTTGAAACTTTGAGTATTTGGGGTTATGATTTCAGTCTAGATAAATATCTTGTAGTCAATAAATAGAAAATATGAAGAAAGTGCCGTGGTATTAATGAAATCACCCCTAAATTCCTAAAATACGCAGGGTTAAATTATCTTATTGGTCAACAAAGCATACATAATATGTCAACTACCGGAACAACGGCGAACCAGAAAAATTGTTCCATTTCCAAAATCGGGTGACGTAAGCAATACAGACAATTATGGAGCCATTAGCCTAATCTCACTTGAAATCCTATTAACCTTCATCCTCCAGTGGCTTTTAGCCTTGATGTGTGGTGACTCACTTGTACAAAAAAATCAATTTTACACCTCCTTTTGCGGCATAATGAAAATGGCTACAGACAGAAGAGAGCAGAGGAAATTCTGCCTCTACGCAGACTGCCTGACGGAGAAACACCATATAATCTAAGCTCCATAATGAGATTTATTGACTTCACAAAACCGTTTGGCATCATTCATCATGGAAACCTCGTAGAGATTCTGTATGTTTAAGGTATACCAGAGAAAATGGTATTTGGCATTGCAGCAAAATATCAAAAGTTATGGGCCAAAGTACGCATAGATGACGGTGACATGGAACCATTTAAAAACTGGTGTCTCAAATATATTGGCACTTTTTTTCCTTCAATACTGTACTTTTAAAAAAGGGCAAGTCATAGATTACTGGCTACAATGGTTTCAGACTTCGTTGATAATATGGCAAGACTTCGCTGATAATATTTCACTAGTGTCAGACACCACAGAACAAGCCGCACTCCATTTACCACCAGTGGAGACAAAATGCAGAAGAATTGGTTAGCACTTCAATGCCAGTAAAGCCAAAATAATGCCCTACATCTGGGCCTCTACAATCAATAGAACACTGGGCGACACACAACTCCAAAAATTTGATGAACTTAAGTACTTGGGAGCTCATCTAGCTTTATCAGAAAGCAACAAGCCAGAAGGGTACTGGCGTGGAAGAATTTCATAGGATTAAAAAGATTTGGGGCTCTGACATGACCAAAATCACCACCCTGGAATGTTTCTGGTGAACTGTTGATATATGTCTCTCCTTCATACAGAAGAATGCATCATTCTATAAGAAGCACAGACATGGCCATTAACAGCTCACCAGAAAAATTAATTAGATTTCCTTAAGTTTTCAAAAGTTAGAAAAAAACTAAGGGCACTAGCCGCCTATTGTATACACCATACTATACTGTCACCAAGCGGCATAGTCCTGTGCAATCTCCACATGCAAATAGAAAAGTCCCAAGCATGATACAGAACTAGAAGGTGATGCTGAGGCAGGTTGCGTTATGGCGGAGAACGATGCCTAGGCAGCTTTGAGATGTGCGTCCAGAGCTAGTATCGGAGGATACCCTCGGCTCATTCATTTATCTATAATTTTTATAATTAGAGTGCAGTATAACTGGAAAGAAATACGGGCGGTGGGCATGTCTGGTTCTCGGGGTCGGCATGCAATAGAGAAGTAAGACGACTCCTTCCCCCACTAGTCTCGGGGAGCACCTTGCGTAAGTGCTAGTAACCCATATGCTCCCCTTACCAGGGTCACAGTGGCCTTCTCAGCCTCGAGGTACTGCAACCCAGCAGTATCTCGAGCCAGTCCCTTAGCCTGGAAATGTGAGGTGGGTTGTGACACCCAGGGTAGGCGGCGTAAAACGTTTGCCAAATCAGTATGCGGACAGAACAGTGAATACTAATGCCGGATCGGTCGAGGCCCGGATCAACAACTGCCGCAATTTCTGTCGGTAATCCTTAGGATGGCAATGGTAAAAATGCAAATGGGGGTTCACGGAGGAGAAGAAGAGGTAGGCAAATTCGAGAAAAGAATGAGTAAAGGAAACGCAAGAGAAGGGACATAAGGATGGGAACACTGAATGTGGAAACGATGACCGGCAAGGCATGGAGATTGTAGATATGATGTAAACTAGACGGGTGGATATACTTTGCGTGCAGGAAATTAGATGGAAAGGGAGTCAAGCGAAAAATATCGGAGGAGGTTACAAGCTATTCTACACAATGGGAAGGAAATAAGCAAGAATGGAGTATGTCAGTTGTGTACTGGGAGTGGAGAGGGTGTCAGACAGATTGATCGCGCTGAAGATGGAATTAGGAAATCGTGAATATCATCAGCGCGTATGCACCACAGGTTGGTTGCGATGCAATGGAGAAGGATGCATTCTGGGCTGAGCTGGGTGAGTGGAGGCAGCAAAACCCAGATAGATTACATTGTGGGCAGAATGAATTGCATGCGGAATATAAAGGGTTGTAAGGTAATACCAAGAGAGGCTGCATCCAAGCAACATCATCTACTGATTGCAGACCTGTTATCAGAAAACAAACAAAAGGGCTGAGAAGTACGAGCCCAAGACAAGATGGTGAAAGCTGAAGGAGAAAGCTGTGTGTGCTGAGTACCGGAAGGCTGTCCACCGGCAGCTGCTGGATAATAGAATGGAGTGGACTTGGAGTCAGGTGGCCACGGTAACGAGGCAAGTTGCAAAAGAGGTGATGGGTGTATCATCAGAGCATATAAAAGCTAGAAAGGAAACCTGGTGATCGAATGACGACGTCCAGCGCGCTATCCGGGAAAAGAAGGAAGCACAAAAGCAATGGTTTAACAGCAGGGGTGAAAAAACTAAACAAAGACGTGACCAGTGCAGCAAGGTAGCTAAGAAGGCGGTGCCACGGGCCAAAAGAGAGGGGTACAGAGATCTGTACAAGAAGCTGGAGGAAAAGGATTCAGAAAATGAGGTTTATCGACTAGCGAAGCAGATAAACCAGGAAAGCAAAGACATATAGCATGTGAAAATGATAAAAGGAGAGGATGGTGAAATCTTAACGGACAAAGATGACATCTTAACAAGGTGGAGCGACTAGTTTGAGTCACTCATGAATGTCGTTAACCCAAGGTTAAGAAGAGAAGATAGGACACGCGAGATCAAACAAGAGGTCATGGACATTAGCAGGGAGGAAGTTGAGTATGGCCATGAAAAGAATGAAGAAAGGGAATGCGGTATGGCCGGATAGTATACCTACAGAGGCATGGATCAGTATGGGGGATGCTGGACTGAAATTTATTAGGGAACTGTTCAACAAAATACTAAAAGGTGAAAAAAATATTCCAGACGTGTGGCGGTAAAGCATTCTTATACCCATATACAAGAACAACGGGGACGCACAAAGTTGTGGAAGCTACCGTGGCATAAAGTTTATGAGCAACGCTATGAAACTATGGGAATGAGTGATCGAGTCAAGACTACGCAAGATAGTAACAATCAGTGGGGAGCAGTTTGGGTCAACTGACGCAATATTTGCACTGATGGTGCGGATGGAAAAGTATAAGGAAGGCCTGAAACAGTTCTGTGTTTTTATAGACTTAGAAAAGGCACATGACCGCGTACCTAGGGAGGAAGTGTGGTATCGTATGAGAGACTGGAATACGGGAGCAATATGTGAGGGTAGTGAGTGACATGTATAAAACCTGTACGAGAGATGCAACATGTCCGGTTTGGGCAACTAGCTCGTTCCAGGTAGATGTGGGTTTACACTAGGGTTCGGCCTTGAGTCCATAGCTTCTTGCTATAATCACAGACAACCTAACAGTTGGGGTGAGGAGGGAGGCGCCATGGGCAACGATGTTTGCGGACGACATTGTTCTATGTTGCGAGACCAACGAGGAGGCACAACTAGAGCTGGAAAAATGGAGATGTGCATTGGAGAAGAGGGGTCTACGAGTGAGAAGGTCAAAGGCGAAATATCTGTGCCGAAATGACAATGACGGAAATGTTAACGAGTTCAAGTACCTGGGATCAACGCTTGAGAGTACTGGTGACTGTGACAGAGAAATAAATAAAAGAGTGCACGCGGAATCGAATAGCTGGAAGAAAGTCAGTGGGGTCCTGTGCGACACAAGTATGCCAATGAAAGTCAAGGGGAAGGTGCATCGAACTGTTGTTAGACCCGGGAAGCTATACAGCCTGGAAACAATAACAATGACGAAACAACAAGAAAAGAAGATAGATGTGAATGAAATGAAAATATCGAGGTTTCACATGGGAAAGACCAGACGGGAGGATCCGAAATGAGACAGTGAGGGGTCAGCTGGGAGTGAATGCTGGATTGGGGGAAAAAGCGAGAGAAGCAAGGTTGAGATGGTTTGGACATGTCATAGGGCGGGTGGAGGATTACGTAGGCGTAGGAAATAGGGTGATGAAAATGCAACCTCCGGGACGACGAAAGCGAGGACATCCAAAAAGATTCTAAGATTCCTTCAAGGAGGATATGGAAATGTTTGGCCTGCCAGCGGCAGACGCTGCTGACAGAGGGAAATGGCGAAAGAGAGTCCGCTGTGGCGACCCTATTTAAATGGGCGAAGCCGAAATGCAGAAGAAGAAGAAGATGAAGAAGAATTAGAAAGAAAAATCACAACATTTCCGTTGGTGATGTACAAGATCATGAAGGCAAATTCTATTGCTTAAGTATTTTATCGCGAATGGATTACTGCAACATCATGAAGGCAAATTCTATTGCTTAAGTATTTTATAGCGAATGGATTACTGCAACCAATTTTGTTCTGACGCAACCAAGACTACACCCTTAAGCTTTGACAAAGGGCAGATAAATGGGAGATGAAGTGTTCCCTACTCTGGACCATCTTCCTAGCAGGTGGAACATTGGCAACTTAGGTCAGTCGCAGGTAACGTAAATTTGAGATAAATATCATCAAATAAAACTTGTCTGATAGTGGTTAATTGGCATTGAGAAGTGTTACTTAATGTGGCTCTAAATATTACTATTTTTGTAAACTCTGTTACAGTTATGACTACTGACCTGGTTTAGAGCATAGGATAACAAAAAAGGACACAAATTTATACTAGTATTTTACGTCCGTGGACTTAAGTCATAGAAATTAAGGTGTTGGAGTGGAATGTAAAGATTACTTAAGAGGGCTCTTCTTAGCATGTACCAGGGTAATAAGGTCACTAGTGGTAACACAATACAGCAGAATTTTATATCAAGTTATGACAACTGATATTAAATATGAACCATACGCTAACCACAGCTTAAATAGGGTTAATCCATTAAGTTTTCGAAAAGTTAGAAATACAAATTCCCGTTAAATAAAGCAAGACCAATAAACACATACCTTAAAACAAAGGTCAATTTTTTAAGAATCCAATCAAACCCACAAACTGCTTATTAGTAAAAACAAATCTGTGAAAACTTGTGAATAAGTTTACAGTTAATTTTGTATAGCTAAAGAGAGAAGCTGGACTGTCCACTACCTACAGATTCTTTTACAAAGAAAACCACTAGAACAACTCCTAGAAAATTTCGGAAACCTTTGGTGTGTGATGAATTGCTAAGAATATATCAAATTTTGGGTTAACACGAACTTTGGCCTGGCATGACGCCCAGCAATTATAGAGTGTTATTCGGCAGGAAAATTACTACAAAAACTCTTGATAACAAAAACATCATATTGTGTTGTTAATTTTTTGACTGCTGAAATAATTTTAAGCTGTTAACGCTCCCCCAAATGTACGTACTAAAAAAGCAAACATTTCAAATTGAGGAACATTAAAGACATTTCCATTTGTAAAATGTCATCACAAGTGATTTAACATATATGCGCTCTTACTGGTAAAACTATTAGCAAGCCTTCCTAAAATACATATATACATGAACTAGCCTGAGTTCAACAATAAATTTTGGGAATTTTGCTAGTAACAAAAGTGGTGTGAGTGCAACATATCTCTTCGATCTGGCCACATCAGTTATTTATCTTATTTACAGCCAAGCATTAGTTAAGAGTCAGAGCTACCTTTATGCAGGATTGAACTAAATACTTTATTGTCTAGAAGGTCCGCTAATGGTGAAAAGATGTTAAAGTTAAATTCAGTTTAACTGCTTAAGCAAAGGTGTACAAGGGCGTGTTTATGTCTGCCTTTTGTTATTTGTTGCTGTAGGGAATTTTTCTGGGGGGATGGGGAGGATGAAGAAGTGGGCCACAGGGTTACTTTGTTTGCGCAAAAGGAAACAGCAAAAAGAAAAAAGGAGTAATATGGTAACAACAGTTTATACAATGGGTAAAAGCTAATTGCCGGAAGTTGTGGTATCAATTTCCTACCTTTCCTTCCAGCATATTTGAGAAATAAGATTCAAAAGGCAAGTGGCATTCCCGTCTGCACCAAGGCGTCTAGTCCCTATACTACTTTTGTCAAAAATTCCTTATCTGCTTTTACGTACAGTGACAAGATATCATGACTATCCCACAAGTATAATTTAACTTGAAGAGCTTTTGTGGCTGACGTAAGTGTCCAATCTTGCAATGAAAATGACAAGGGAGCGGAGAAAAGAAAAAAACTGGAAAGAAATACGTGAACGTGTATATCAAATACCTCGATGGTCCTCCTTTATAGCTGCCATACATATCCGGATAGTGAGAATCCCAGTCAAGGTCACGTTCTGACTGTTTTGAATTTCGTTGGCTTGGGCTTTTTGGTCCATATTCAACAGAATTTCTCTTTGATGGTCTCTTAATCAGATATTTTCCTTCATTTTCACTCTGCGGATGTGTGCCATACTAAAAATGTACACAGGAGAATTAGTAATATGGGAAAGAGGCATAACTTGGGTTGAGAGGCCCACAATATCATTAAAAAAAGCCCGACAACATTTCAATGAATAAAGCTTTCAATATGCACATTTACAAGGCAGCTGCCCTACATTAAAACAAATGTTTTCATACCAACATTTTATTCCTTCTTTTCCTTCAAATGACTGATTTTTATATTTCTACTAAAGCTAACATTTCATGTACAAGATTTCCTTTTAAATCCATTTCTAAGGAAATGGATTTAAAAGGAAATCTTGTGCGTTTAATTATGGATTACTCTGTGTGGATGATTTTTCTATGGGTGCGTTTGTCCGTCTGTCTTTGTCAGTCTGTGCATATTCTTTTAAACGCTGGCCAAAGTAGTGTAAAATACCCTTTCAAAGTACTATTGTTTCTTTTGCCGCAATGACGTCTTAGACGATAACTACAGGCTTTATTTACTCTTTCAAAGCGTGCGACGGTTTCAGTGTTAAAAAACGTTAACTCCTGTTTCACAGTTTTACGGAGAAATTGTCTGAAATGTTACTAAAATAATAGAGGTTTCTTTTTAAAATAAACTCCAATATATATTTTTCGTATCCCTTTTGACATTTTATTTCTATTGTACTCTTCGGTGTTAATCGTCTCTGAAAGTCACCGGTTCCAAATTCGCACTACCGATGCAATAAGAGGTTGCATACCTCTGAAATTATGTTTAAAAATTTCTCGTTTCAAAAAGTGTCATGTATCTGAGAGCAGCCGGCCTTTTGAAATGGTAAACTATATGGTAACTATATCGGCAAATATTTCGTAATACCACTAGGAAATAGAGGTTCTTCTACGGAAAATATTTCCTATGATCAATATATTTAATACTTTATGATCGAAAAAGTAAGTCTTTTATAGGACGTTTAGTATATATTTTGGTATATTCCTTAAATTTGATAAAAAAATTACTGCGGATTCTTGTGCTCAAGCATAAGCTTCCGGAGAGACAAGAAGCAGTCTGCAAACAGCGATTGTATTTAATAATTTGCGTTCAAGAAACTGGAAAAAACCCATGAATTTTATTAACAAATGAATTTACACGTATCTTAATCAGTTATATCCGAAAGGGGCCCCCGTGACATGTTTAGCCCCTTTATGAAGAGCCCAATCTCAAAAAGTGATATTTCGAGTGCCTGGAGTACCATGGTTAGTTAAATAACTCAAAATAAATAGTTACATTGCATCCCATGCCGTCCCCTTTATTGCGTCTGGCCTATTGCAACTTGATGACTCGTGTATTTTCCTTTAATTAACCTCGATACCCTAACGAGGCATTTATTTAAAAGGCTTGTTAGACTACTCCTTTACATTCATAGTTCTAAATAAATGTCCAACGAAATTAAAGAAATACCAGTTTCAATTATCACTCCTTTCAAAACAGTAGGTTTTGAACTGGAGAATAATCAGTTCTGGTTACGGAATGCAAAATAACTCTGTTTCTTACAACCGGATACATAGCAAAAAGCCACCCCTTGCAAGTAAAAGGAATCATTTAAATATAAAATCTTATACTAAAAAACAAATATACAAATATGTACAATCAAATATTTTTATGGCAACATGTCGTGTGCTTTATGCTTTGATACTGATAAAAAATCTCGAGTATGGGTCTTCAATTATTTGACAAACCAGTTATACAAAATCTGTTTCAATGAGTCTTAACCTTCTATACTATAGTATGACTAAAAGAAGAAGGTCTACAAAAACCGGTAAGAACGCACCGCCCCCAAAAAACCCAAAGGAAGCCAATACAATGACAATGGAACTGTTACTTTCTCACAAAATTTCAAAAGCGATTTTTCCAAACTGAACATGATACCAGCCTGAGTGTTTTAAAAAAATTGCCAGCATCAAACCCTGTGTTTGACATCACTTCGTTTATTTCGTGGTAAGTACATAAAAAAGAAAAGAATTATCAGAATTCATGCCTTTGAAAATAACAAGGCTTAAATCACCGAAACACACTCTGTCACAGCTAAGTGTTTGTAGGTTGAATACTAATATTCACGTATCTCGTGATTCCAACGAAGTACTTAGTTCCGATATCACAAACGTAAAAAAATATGATAAAAAACCCTAAAGATCTATGCAAATACCTCTACAAACACTGCATACTCACACATAGAAGCAAACTGACCACAACAACTACCACAAGTACCTGCTACGGGCACGAAAGTTTTTGTTTATTGTTTTTGTGATAAATAAACGATGACTATCCTGTTCTTTTAAAAAAATGTCCTAACAGGAGTTCATTAGTTAAATTTTATAGCCTTTTTGCCAATTTATTAATAGTGGAAAAATTTCATCCATTTTTGGTGAAAAAGGAAGGATAAATTAAATAAGACTTGGATCATCCAATCCCTATTAATTACAAAATATGGTTAATGATTTGGGCAATTTGAGCTTTGCAAATCGTAGGTGCAGATGACTTGTGTTCCAACACATAGATGCAAGGTGGTTTTGGTACTAAGCAAACGAGAATATGACTATACAGCGAGGCTTTAATACAATCATTACAATATACTATCTACCATTAGGAATCAAATGTGAAGTGTTTTTACTCCACTTCTTATCAAAATATATCTCCAAAGAAACGTATTTACATCGTTCAATAAGAGATCACATTGCTTATGGGTTAAATAAGAACGTGTTTAAGACTATTCACTCTACACTGGCGGCAGCTGTGATGGTAGTGATATTGGAATTTAATAATGATAACAATATTACTTGAAAAAATAATCAATCCGTCAATTTAGTATTCATGAAAATATTGAAAATATCAGCGATTATTAAGTGTCATCAGCGTCGGAACAGCTAAGATATCAATCTAATAATGTTAATCTAATCCAAGGTTGGCTTCATAGAAACCACAACACGTTCCAGCTGTACTAAATGTGCTCTTATTTAATATCAAAAATTAAAAAATCGTCAGTAATTAGGTATTGGTTTTCATAACACGTGGTGAAGCTGTTGAAAAGTAACTGTTGTAATCCAAATGGACGACTTCCATTATCATTTCTTAAGGGAGTTGAACTATCAGGACTCTCTACTTCTCATCCTATTTTCTTTCTAAATTTGGCAAAGAGTGAGTAACAACTGTTGTTGTCTTTTTAAAGTTTAAGTTACCATGAATCTGTCACTACGAATTTACAAACTGCCTTTAATCTCACTTTTATTTGCAAATAACCTGTCTCCTTTCCTAATTTACGAAGCAGTCTCAAATTCCAAAAAATTGGCATGGGGCAATCTTATATAACTCTTATATAACCCTAAACAGCCTTAAGTACTGACTTTTCTATCGTTTCATTGATTAAAAAATCCATTTCCCCTGTATTGCAACATCATTAATCAATTTAGTACTTTTGGGTACAAAAGGGTGTGCATCGACATTTGAACTACAAAAGGATTGTATAACTTTAGAAATGGAGCCTTTGTAATCCATTTAAAATCAAATTATCTATTAGTAGAGTTAAAACCGTCTTATTTTATTTGCCCTTGTACATTCCTGCACATAAAAAAGCCTCAGAAGCTCTTCATCACCAACATAGCCGGTAACACACTTCAACATAACAAAACTCGCTTGACATTACTACTCACTGATATGCCTTATTTGCTGTCCAAGCAAATGTAATCGGCTCACGCGTTGTATGAATATTACTCATCAATACCTTATCACTTTATCAAAACAGTCAATTTCCCAGTGAAGCGTTCCCAGGGTGATGAGGTAACATCGCAGTAAGAGGAATTAAGTGATTCATTAGTCAATACCAATAACTGATGCCGACACTCATGGTATCATTGTCTGACAGAATACGTGAAATGGCCACTTCGGAGGGTTTAAGGGAGTACATTTTGAGATTTTCACACCAACAAGCCAAAACAATGATGTGTAAAAAAGATAAGCTCTATTCCGTACCCAGAGTCAAAGAATCAAATCTTAAGAAATCGAGCTGGTAACTGAAGTCAAAAAAAGCGAACATCATACAAAAAAGAGAAAGCGACCTTAGGCCGATAACATCTTCACCCAAAGATCATATTTTTATACTTTGACGTTTAGGGGCTGCATATACAGTGGTTTTCTAGGGGCCTTATTGGGAAGAAAAGTAATAAACTAAAACTTTAACTTGAGTTTGCTGCTTTCCGCTAAGGGTGGCAACATCACCAGGGGTACAATTACAAGAAAGGTTTAAAGTTTACTGTATTTGAAACATTGTTACTAACTTTATATGAAAACAAACGAGTAGCAGTACTGATTCCTGTTGTTGGGAAATTTCTTTCAGCTCTAAAGAACTGCTTCCTAACCCCTTTGCATCCGCTCTCTCTGTGCATTTAATGATTAAACATATACACCAATATACATTCATTATACATATACATCAGTATACATACACATCAATATACATTCAAAACATTGAATATACAAACAACTGAAGCCACACCCCTTTTCAATCCGGTAAACATTTTATTTCTTTAGAAGTAATAGCTAATCAGGGATGCTTTACTTAGTCTAGAATAGACCACAATCCATAGTTTTATTTTCATTCTTCTATATACCAGGCCCTCATTAAATGATACGAGACTTAGTTTAAAAATCATTCCTGTAAAGAGATACCTGACAGTCCATTACTATACGGTTTTACCAACATTAGACTTACCGTTTACAATTAACAGTTTGGTGGACAAAATGAGTAGTGGTCGTTTTAATTGTACAAAATATCAATCAAAATAACAAATTAAAACCTCAACGACTGGCATTAATCAGCGTTGGCCAAGATTAATGTTGACGGTCCCAGTTACGTTACCAGTTAATGTGGTACACCATTGCATTGAATAATACCTTGTCTAAGTTATACCTTAAATTATTATACATTTTATAAAACAGTATTTGTGTAAAAAACTAACACTTATCAACAGTTGCTTGTCCCAAATACACTAAGGAATCACGAGTAACGAAATCATACTTCGTTTGGTGCAGCAATTTGTCCAAAAATATTGAGCACCATTAAAAATGTTATGTCAGCCTAAAATTCTAACATAGTAACCAAGTCAGTGTATGGCTTTATGAGGATACAAACATGCCAAGCCATTCAGTAGTATATCACCAGCCCGATACGTTTATATCGTACAAACTACTAACTACTCCCGTGAGCCAGATGTAAGACATGCCGTGGCATATCCAGGGGAGCGAGGGACTCTTTTTCCTATATATCTAATGTGCTAATCGGGACAAACAACCGAAGCTTTTGCAGTCCAATTAAGTTGTCGATTCTCAATTTTCCACGCCTAAACTACACATAATCATACCGTGATAGTGTCTTGGGTGCTGTAAGTGTGTTGGCGTTTCTTTGTCTTTGTCTTAGGACTGGAGCGAGGGTTAAGCTAGAAAAAGGCAATCGAATAATCACAGAGTATATCAGTAGTGTAATTTATGTCCAATTTGTTCTTGTGAATATCTGAACATGTAATCATTTCAAAAAATTTAACCGTTTCATAAGATGTAAACAAAACAGACTAGACGGCTCACAATATGAGGTCAATCGACAACTTAGAAAAGTGAGGCTTTTTCTATAGTTGACTTTGCCAGTACAGTAAGTGTACCCTAAGTGTACGTGTAATGAAAGAAAACTAGAAAATTTCAAATATAATAAATACAGTCAGCTTCGCTGTAATGAAAGTTAGCATGCATTTTGTTGGCCAGCAGTAAACATTCTTCGTCTAGTACAGCCTTCATTGATACAACGTAAATAATCATTACACTGAACCAGTAATTTTAACTTTTCTCCTGCCCCTTGAGTTAAACCATGATATTTAGCTAAATGTTGTTGTGCCTTTTTCAAATCTGAAAACCGTTTTGCTCTACCTCACCAACTTTTAAAAATCTTTAAAGATAAAATTTTATACAATATAGGTAAAACTGATTAAAGATTAAGTAATTTATTTTTTCACAATAAACACACCAATGAAACTGTTTTACACATCGGATGGTTTTTTTTACGCTTTGATTAATAAAAAATATTACAAAACCGTGAAATTTGTGTGTTATCGTCAGTTTCAGAAATGTTTCGGAGAGCTACTTTTGCGCTTGTGGGCGCTTTCGGACTCTATTTGCGAAAACCAACAAAAATTTCCCATCAGGCCTAGACTGGGTATGTTTTTATATCTACCATTCAAAAGTTTTATATCTTGATGAAATTCTCCTCCTTGTTTATCACTGATAACAACCATGTTTGAGACAAAAAGTCAGGGTGAGAGAGCATAAGCTGCATTTGCAGAGACACAAGGCATCTCCTTGTTCTTGAAATACAGCCGTCTGACCACTAATTCAGATACATTTTAGCCCTGTGACAGCCAAGAAAATTGTTAGCTACATATATAAATGTGTCCCAGGCTGCAATTCCAAAGTACTAAACTTTTCTTGAAAAGTCACAACGAATCACTTTGCAGATCTTCAGTCCAACGACATTGCTTGCTTTTAGATTCGCTTCACTCGTTTGCCTTCCAAACCTCTCTTTGGGATACTGACAAGAAGTCCTATTGTTATCCATCGCCTTGACAAAGTATTATATCAAACCAAGTTCAATGTAAAGTGGAGGGAAAACATTCTTTTTTGTACCCACTGGTAACACGTGCTGGGCATTATTTGCCCCAACAGTGAAAACACCCCTTTCAGGTCATACCTTGGTAGTGTAATGATGTACATCATCACAACTGTTCCAAAGACATAAGAAGCATGTGTTTTGTAAATCCTATGTATTTCCTTTATGAGAGAAATTAGGTTCAAGTCAGCACAAAAGTTCCTGTTATATTTTGAGTATTTGGTAAGTTTGTGTTGAAGGGTCACTGAGTCATATATCACATTCAGACTTGCTGCACATAATTAAAGAACCGAGGTCTTTTACATAACATTATGAAGCAGTATTGCTTTCAAACTGATTTACTTAAATCAATGAATAGTCGCCATTTGAAAGGTACACAAGGCTAACCTAGAGCAACAATATAAACCACTTATGTCCATACAGAAGGTAACATCATCTTCTAATCGGAAAAAACAGAAATAAATCCAAATGCTATTTTCGAAGAAGACTTAGTTCCACTCAGAAGTAAGTTTTATTGTTGCAATCTTGAACCTAACAACTTAGCCTTCTTCTTTGTCAAACCCAAATCCCTAATAAGGTCTTCAGTTTTTCTTGATCGAAAAATTTAATGTAACATCCACATTAGGCTCGAATTTTGAAAATTGGAAACTGGTAATATTTTGATTAGGTTCACCATTAGAACTGATGTTACTATCCATGCTATAATTAGCAAATGGAGAAGGAGCGGAGTTTTTCCCGACATGCGAAACATGCTTTAGTACCGAGTCTGGGTAAACACCGTTTTTCCATTTTTAGAGTTGAAAGCAGAAGTATTTGTTAAACAAAAATAGCAATCCGAATAATGATCTTCAGGTTTACGCCATATCATGGGCACAACAAAAGGCATTAATTTCCTTAGTCCACCTAGCCACAAGTCCTGCGTAGCATGTTGCACAGCACACATGTGTTCTCTACGTTTGCACCCAAAATAAAACAATGCTATTTTCAATGTACAACTTATTTCCTATCTTTCTTTGTCGAATGAAAACTCGCCACATATATAGCAAATATTGTCTCGATGTCTTAAACAATTTCGGGCATTTTCTTTACAGTGCAAAAGAGTTGCTGAATACATCACTACTGGTATATAGTGGATGGTTCACCATTTCGATTTAATATAATGTTCACATTTCTCATTGTCCTGTTTATAAATACAACTGTTAACTTTAATCACCAGCCCATATGACACCACTGATACACAATACCAATTGTCAGCGTAGCATTGGACTCAATGCCTTTGCCACACTACCACTGCACCAGCCAAATGCTTTGTTGATTTTGAAGTTGAAAAAGGACTGGAAAAAACTTATTTACTACTTTAATGAAAAAAATGTATGGTGTTTATATTACTGAAATGAATATTTAGGTCTACTCAAAGTTGCAAGTTTGGATTAAACTTAATACATTAAAGGATTTATGTTGATAACCTAGATATACGCGATAGAGCAAAACAAATTGCAGATTTGAAATCAGCAGCTCAAATTCTATACAAAACCTGCAATATCACTCTTGGGGCAAAATATGTATTGTTCAGTATTTTACAGGAGTACCAACAAGTACTTGGGGTAACTCGCCCAGTGTGTTCAGTGGAAGTAAGGTAACATGGTACCTTTCATACATTACAACGTTTACACTAGGCCAAAAAAGAACCTTTCTATTAAAAGTAAATAATAGAAAATGTCATCAATGTACAATTTTTCTGGGTCTGATATTTTCAGGTTAAACGATATTTAAAGGGAATTTTTTCAAATATCTTAACTACATCTCTACTTACAAAAACATTAAAATCTTTGATTTTCAGGTTGAAAACCAAAGTACAAGTTAAAAGCTGCAATACAAAAGAAAAACCGACTTTTGTGTAAAGAAATGCGAAGTACCAAGTTAAAAAAATAAGATTTCCAATCCAACGCCCCTCAGTACTAGTAATTAATAATTAGTAACTAGGTAATCGACTTTATTCCACTTGGTAACGCAATGAGATCAGTACTGTTAAATCAGCTGTAGCCGATTATAGTTTTTTCCAGCCCAAGTTTATAAAATTTTACTTTACCTGTAACTGGAAAGTTGATTCGAGTTGTACAAAAACATCCAGATTAACATGGGTACACGAAAAACTCAACAGATTGTGATTTATACTGCAGTAATATAACATTGAGTTAGTTTGTGTTGATTTTAATTTTTGTGATTTTAAATCAAGTTACCTGCAACTCGACCATCGATTAGAGTTATTCAATATAAGTTTGAAATAATTTTTATTGAAAAATATTTATAATTAATATATAAATGTATCTACAAAAATTCGAGTGGCCAGATTACAATTTTCCCATAGAAATTTCCATTTACACTAGGTCCTAACGGGTACGAAAATAATGGTAAAATTAGGGATACGTAGCGGTATAAAAGAAGATTTAATTAACATGAGTCATTATTGTTACAACTGAAATTAAAAAGAACTACTCCTAAGGTTGAGCAACTTTATTCGTTAACTCTGACTGCTATTTCACTTATTAAAGTCAACTTGTACACGGTTTCTTAAAATACTGCTACTGTTTACCTATTCTATTTTTTTTATTTTCCCATTTATTTGTGATTGAATGAAACTGAAAAATAGTTGACATTTTGTATATGGTTCAAATCATAATGCGAGGGGAGTATAAAGCTGGCTGTTTATGTAAATAAGTTACTGAAGTGGTAATTCGCTAAAATAAATATTATTAAATTAATGTTACTCGCTAAATTTGTTTCAGTTTTCAATTTATGTGTATTTCTTACAAATAAAACATATTTTCTTTTATTTTTTGGCTAAAGTAACTTTGTGTTTTGACGTGTATCTGTTCATCTGTCTGCCTGTCTTTCTGTTTCTAAATGTGTGGCCACGTCGCAGCTCCTAAGTACTGACGTTTTTGTTATTTCATTCATTTTATTTCTTCAAATACAAACGTTGCCAATCTGAACGAATCCTTTAATATAATGGGCGTGGTTTTATAAATTACTAATGTAGCTTTAACCACCTATCGTTTAGCAGTAAACTTTTACTAGCTTCATTAATTTAAAACTTGTGTTCATCAAAAAGATAATTTACCTATGTATTAAAAACTTCGTTTATGGCTAACCTCTTGCGGATTATTATGCTGCTGAACCACCCACTTTTATACAGTTTCTTTATCATCTTTAATTTAGGTGTCAGGGATAGGGCCCCATAACAAATATCATCAACGCTGGGGAAGGTATTTCTTTATCCTTATGTCCATCTATGTCTATCTACCTGTTTCCTATTCTTAATTCCTATTAACTGGGGGTATGCATCTCAAAAATAAATAAGTGGAGGTTTAAAAATGGAAACTGTATTCTCTTACAGACAACAGAGAATGGGTTTAAAAATTAAAATAGATATTAGCTACCAGGACAAAACTGAACATGTTTAAGTTATACATTTCCTAAAACAGTGCACGCAGGTAAAAGAAGTGGACGACAAAAACGATCTGTTTAACGTATAATCTTTAGCTTATTTGATAGTGCGAGCAGCCCCCCCTGAAAGTCATAGGCACTGTTTTGAAGCCAGTTTGGTGAAACGGGTTTTTTTCTACTTATTTTTCTTTAACATCTCCTAACAATATTCAAAAGTAAGACGTATAAAGTTTCTATCAATTTTGAAAGAGAGCAAATAAATTATGGCAGAAGCAACATCGTAATCCAACCGATACAAACAGAAATAGTACAAAATTCCACATCCCGATGCCTGGAAGGCGTGGCGCAATTGTAAATGTTGTGGCTGGGAAGTAGCTAAAAACCTACGTAGGAAACAGCAACTGTTAGGAAACCCTATCTGAAGACCAAATCAGTTCGCATTTGCAATATAACTACTATTCCTTTACATTCGATTGACTTTTATTTTATTAGCAATTTTTCTATCAACTTGTTGATAGAAAAATCCTCCCGACTGTATTTAAGTCTGGTATCTTAAAGGACAGAAACAGTCCTTTGATCCCTAAAAACAAAACAAATCAAGTGTCGCTGCCCTTACACAGTAAAATTAAATCAATACTATTTACAACTTTATATTATTCTTTAAATTGTTATAGCACAAATACCTTCTAACCAAGTATATTTACTTGCAAAATTTACATTTTATTATAAAATCATATGAATCAAGGTATATTTACATAAAATTATAGCTTCCCATAAATTGTATTACTGCATTAGGTTTACAGTATTAGTACTTTATAATCGCAAATTTACACAACATGAAATATAATTCACATGACATATATTCTTCTTCTTGCTGAACTAAAAAATAATAATTGTACTTTACGTCCTGGAAATTGACGGTTTATTTTATTTCTCAAGCATGACTTCCTCGGGTTACACCGATAATTATTTACCGTCAACATGTGCAGCCTCCAGAGAAACGAACAGAACGACTCAGTAACTGCGATTTAATGACTTGTTTTACTGAATTAAAATTATTGTTGTCAACAAGCCTCCTGTTTTTATTACTTCATGGTAAATATCCTAGCCTATTCAATGATTGATAAAAATTATGGTATAAATTACTTTTCAACATTATAGTGTGTGAATAAAAATGTTCATTTAATCTAGTCCATCTGGTCAACGTCCTCCTTAAGCACAACTTTTAACTGAAGCAAACTCTATTTGAACGTTTCAAGCCAGTTATATCTAATAGGTAGGTAGATGACCAGATGTATGGGGGTAGGACGTAAAAGCTGCTTAGCTATCGGGTAAAAAAATTAATGAGAGTGCTAACCGGATCTGCTGGATGAATCAGGGTGATAGCTTCCCATTGTTGCAGTATTGTTCTTCCATGTTAACATTATTTCTCAATTTTTGGTCTTTTGGAGGCAAACTAATTTCTAATTTCAACGAATACGGTCGTGGAGCGTGCTTTAAGTCTCACGTAAATCAAGAACTATCCAGTGGGGGAGGAACTATTGGGTTCAATATAACCTAGTCTACGAATATTACAGTGCTATGCATTTAGACCACTGTAAAGATACCTTAGCCGATACCTATTCCTTTCAAACCCAAATTACCTCTACGACAGTTTGTAAAATCTAATAAAAGATTTGCGATTTAATCAATTACATTTATCAAAACTTCCATGAATCTCTAAACGTTACTTATTCCTCTTTGTATCATTCAGAAGAAGTCGTTGGGACACAATACACTTATAAACCTCCTGTAAACTCCCCGCTCATATAAACTACATTACTATAGAAATTACAAAGTAAGGTTCGGTATAGCTTTTATGTCTGAACCCGTACTGCCTGGTAGATTACTCATGATAGAGCAGTACAAATATGAAGGGAAAATGCCGGAATGTAATGCTCGTAATACGACTACAACACTCCAATTTATTCCAATTCGTTTCCTACTTAAGCTAAAAAGCAAACCTACTTTCTAGTGAACACGCTCTTTAAGGCACAAAACGTCCAGTAGTCTTCAAACTTTCACTGTTCATGACACTTAATACTGATGTGTAAACTAAGTCCTCTTTTTCAGGCACTCTTTCCAGGTCTTGTTCTTGTACATCAACTTTCCTCTGTCCCCTGTGTTAGATCTTTATGTCCATGACAGCTTTCTTCTTGTCACCTACCGCCATGGCAAATTTCTCACCTGTATTCTATGCTTTCGAGCCCAAAGATGAGCCAACTAAGGTTATAAACAACGTATTTGAATTTCTTCTCTTTAACTCATTCTTTTCGCCGAGACCATGGTTTAATATCTACTTCAACCTTGTCATATGCTCTGAATAAAAGAGAAACATGCAAAGCGCCCTTTGACCAGGCTGCAATCGAGTCCAAGATTCACAGATTGCATTTGGCGTTGTATAACAAAATATCTTCCTTCATTACACTACCAACGTAAAACAACAACTTATTAATCATGGCAAACCACTTCACTTTTCTTTTATTACAGAGCATTCGTAAAAACTCGCCCTTTCAGCTATAAACGAACTACGAAAACGCTCATAAAACAACTGTGAAAACGAATGCATCGTCGAAGAACTGACATCTGGGATGCTACGACTCACGCTACTTACATTGTTGTCTCAATTGTCCTACAAATTACACATAATACCTATGACGATTGGTAAAGTAAGAGAAAAGGCTATCCCGAATTATGCCTGGATGGCCTTTCTACAAACAATGTAAAAGATAAATACAAAAACTCAAGCTCTGTGTCCAAACAGCACGGCGTAAAATATTCCCATCTTCTCACGCAATCTAAGCATCAAATACATATTTCGCTTACCTTTTTCTCCATGAAGCAGTGATACAACACGAGAAACATTCCCTGTTTGACAGAAACCATAAAAACATAAATATAATTGCTAATACAAAGTTAGTGTCTTAGAGGTAACGATAAATAAAACCATATTTTTTCTGTTTTCCGAAACACGGTTTATACAAAATCTTACACGACCTCACAAAAGGTTTCAAAGTTCTTCATCAACATTTACCTCTGTCAGGAGTTCCACAGAAAAAATTTCAAAATGGTAAATAAATTGTAAAGACAATTGTCTCTAAACTATCTTAATTCAAGTGAAAGATGGCTTAGGCATTATTCTGACCGATAAAGATCACAATAAATCCTTTTTCCTTTATGATTTAGACTCATGAAAAACAACATACTCCTGCTTGTGTGATGTTCATAATGAAACGTCTATCATAAAGACCAAAACTAATATTTTCATGAGAGGTTCTATGTACAAGAGCGGGTCAACAGGGTTCCTCATTTAACTCCATATGAGCGTAAAACATAGCATAAATCATCTTAATATTAAGCAAAAACTATTTTATGTGGGTAATTATGGAAGCTGCAATCCATTGACACAGTCAGTATCTAAAATATTCTTAGTTATATATAAATAATAAAAGTTTTATGAGATCATAATTTCTACCATCGTTGTTTTCAATAAATCAATGCCTAACAAACAATTTCGAAATGCGACCAGTATGTGACTGTTTAATTACCATAATTAGCTTAATTAATAAGCTGCGACGAAGGGAAAAATGTCGGTTAGGAAAAAAATTAGGTCGGGAAGATAAGTTTTGCGTACACTCAGGTGTCCAGTCGCAGAAGCTTATCACCAAGTCCATTAAGTACAAACCAGTTTTTAAAAAAATACAAGTCAAAACAAAATAAGCACCAATGACATTGTTGAGTGGCCATTAAAACGGTAGAAGTAAAGGAAACTGGGTCTGGTGGTCGTCAAATCTATACCTTGCAACTAAAATATTTCAATTTGTTTTTATTTGCTTAACTTACCTCAATAGTTGTCGCTGCTGCCAATACATAATGGAAAATAATATTGTCGTTGAATGTCAAAAAGGCAGCTATAGATGTTATTGTTACAATATGTAGGAAGAGGAGCACTGCAGAACATCGTAATGCACACCTTAAAGAGAGAAAAACAAAGAGAAAGTAACATTTTTTGGCACATACACAAATATACTCAAGCGTCATAAGCAATCATGTAGCTCATTGAGTTTAAACGCACGATCTGCCGAAAAATGAGAAACAAAAATATTTGACTGCGTAAGACACACACACAATACATATATATATATATATATATATGTGTGTGTGTGTGTGTGTGTGTGTGTGTGTGTGGCAGTGTGAAGTACATGTACACCTAAACTATACACTGTGAGTCACTGAAAATCATTGTACTGTACAGTATCCACCAAAATACAAAAAAATACAAGACAGCATACAACATATATCGTACGCAAAGGAGCAAGGGAGGCAAAGGAGCAAGGGAGGCAAAGGAGCAAGGGAGGCAAAGGAGCAAGGGAGGCAAAGGAGCAAGGGAGGCGTAAATTCTGAGTGTTCTGTGCTAACAGAAAGGATTGGAGCTTTAATGTAGTTAGGCAACAGGATACACAACATCACCACAAAATGTTGTATACACATCTGTATTCATAAATACTGCTCACCCTTCATACCATCTTTGCAACCTACAACGATTTTGTACGAGTAACAAATCACACTTCAATGACTTATCCTATGATCGACCAAGTCTATAAGGAAAAATGATCACAAATACATCCACACAAAGTTTTTTACCTGCTGTGTGTCTGAATATTTGCATTCTGTAGATCCCTATTCTTGCCAAGTGACTGCATAATAAGAATGTAGAGCACGACAATAATCTAAAAACAATAGAAAAATCCCAAAGTCGGGCTAAGTGGATTGAAACCAAAACCAAATAACAATATACCTGCATGCCCCACAATGCAATCCAACAACTTTAATGGAGTTCAGGAAAACTTAGAGTCAAATTTTGCCATAATAAATATGAACCTCATAACTGTCAGTATTATTCTTGTCTAGGAATCCAGCATTCGTTTATTGGTAAACCGTGAAATAAATTCATAAAATGAACAATACAGAGGTATACAATGGGCTGCCATTTGGAATAATCCTATTCAAACTATACTTATTGGCTAACTAGGTCACTTCTCTACCATTTGATAAAAAACTGTGCATTCTGCAACCAATTAACAGTGATCATACATTTCATGTCATCAAGTCGCCCCCTATCAGATGAGGGCGATAAAGCCACGTAATTTGCTTAAGTAGAAGACTAATGGTCTGGAACGTCACTATTAGTTGGAATTCAGCTTTGCATGGCTAAATTTTCCGAGTAATCGTTTACAGATTCTGAAAATCCTCTCTGTTTGAACAAGTATCAAAACAAAACAGTACAAAAACTTCCCTGAAACACAAAAGTAAATACAAAGTAACCTGATAAATTCTTTGAGCATTATCAGTCAAAGTGAAGAGTAATAAGTTATAGAGAAGCTCAAACAATGACTATAAATAGCCTATTTGTACCAGTAATGGCGTAAATTTTCTTCTCCGTATTTCTATTAGAATTTCTATTACAATTACGTCATTAAGACCATAAACAACAGCAAAAGAGCACACAAAGTTTTATGAATATTAAAATTTCATGCTTCTATTTGGGCTATGTATGACAGCACGTGCTTTATGCAGTTGCAAGACACTCGATAAATAAAATCCCTCTCGCCCCTTTTCACCGTACTGTCCAGGAAAATGTCGAAGGCGTTTAAAAATGTGTTTTATTTTGTCTTAACCACATTGTGATGTCCCGGATGAGGTTATTTTGTTTATTGATGAAAATAGTTTCTTACTGTTTTCAGGTAGTTGACAACGTCAGGGCTTTGCGAAAGCCAACTAGTTACTGGGATTGCAGTAAGCCACTACATACTTTTCAGTCAAATGTACTAAAGACCATGCTTTTTTCCATCTTGATTTTAAAAAATGTAAGTTTTTTCGCCGAAGTCCCATACAGACGAGGCGGAAATAATTTTATGGCTCACCAAAATGCTATATACAAAAACAGTCAAGAGCATAAAAAAAACTATCTGGTTACCTAGAAAAATAAACCTTTACTATATCAAATACCACATAACTAAATAATAAGGATAATTTTTGCTGTAAGACTCTAAAAATTTATTTACCAAAAGAAGAAGGCCAGTCGGAGCTCCGAACAAAATAAGCATAGTAAATGATGAGAGATCCAGCCAGCACCTGAAAATTAAAAAATGATAGCAGTAGAATAAGGAAATTATAATTTGAATTCTATTAAACATATAAACAGGTAGCAAAACATACAAGAATACAATACACAAATTTGTCTGGAAATATTCTCTATTAAAAAAGCTAGCGCTGATATGTTTTGGACCAATTTCTTTGCAGCTCCATCTTCCAAGGAATTACATTAATTTTTGGGACGCGCTAACAGTTGACGTCTCATATATATATCTAGCGTACATGATTTTGTCTGAGAGCAGTGTTCCCATTAAACCCTTAAGGAAGCAAACAGTACTGCCAAGGAATGGTTTCCGAGATACGATATGATGATGTTCTAGAGCACTGCTTCACAGTCTTTTCTGTTCCTAATACAACTCATGATTAACAATCCACCACAATGTGCAGTCCACGCTGAAGGGAAAGCCACTTGGTATAGCGTTTACTGTTAATATCAAATAACTTTTTTTCTCTTTCTGATCAAAATTTGTACAGCACCAAACCAAGAACTAACCAAATTTTATTTCTCTTGTCAAGTTCCTTAGTAAAGAACAGTTTTTGTCGCCCTACTGTAATGAGTAAAAGCCAGATTCTTAAAAATGTCAAATGTTAGTCACAAATATCAAACGACAGAGAAAATATACTGGGTGGGTCAGTCAGGGCTGGCGCAAGTCCTGAACAAGAATGCAATTCATATGGGTAAAAATTTGTTGCCAAAACAACTTCGCAAGGTAGGTAAATCAGTATATTTGCCCACCAAAAATGTCCCCTGCACCATGAGAATCTCTAAACGTTCAAATATTTCTGCTACCCTAACTTACCAAGACGAAATCCTCACATGGTTGAATATAAGGAGTATCACTGTTGAAGTAACAATGAACGTAGGAAAACCTACGAAAAAAGGGACATATCAATAAATCAACTCCGTTCCTCGAAACATAAAAATGTATACATGACGACGATTGAGCAATAAATAATAATAGAAACTTTCTATTTTTTCATCCGAACACATACAATTACAAACCTCACTAATGAAGGTACTTTGCATTGGCTTGCCTATTTAACAAAATTAAATATATTACTAACAAAATTAATAAAACGACAATAATTCAGGGTTTGTCATAATAATAAAATAATAATAATAATAATAATAATAATAATAATAATAATAATAATAATAATGTTCTTCGTAACACTTAAAACTGCACTCAGTTATGAATGAGGTAACCTTTTGCCACAACTACCTCCAGGTAACCCTTGAGCTTGGTGTAGCACCTGTCAGCTTTCCTGGAGACCAAGACATTTCGGGCTGGGATCCGGCGGCGGCTAGTCTGTGTCAAAGGTGGGAGGTGCACTTTAGCTTTGGCTGGCATTCCTCATAGTGGCGGTATCACAATAAAAACACTGCTGGTGGTGCACGCTAAAATCTACTATCCTCAAAAGAGTGTAACGTGTAAAAACTGTTTCAAATAAGGGTATCACCCCAACTCAGCTACCGACAACTCAGCTACCGACAATACCGCTACCGCCAACTCAGCTACCGGTACAATACCGCTACCGCCAACTCAGCTACCGGTACAATACCGCTACCGCCAACTCAGCTACCGGTACAATAATAGAGCTACCTGCTCTACTACTTTAATGCAAAAATAATTAATTATTCATGTATAAACATTATGCAGGCGTACAGTACTATGATACACTTACTATGATACATTAAAAAAACATAATAATGAATAAAATGTTAACAAGGCAAATTAACAGCTGGAGATAATGACGTCATAAACGGCAATTATATAAAATGTTATTTCAAACTATTGAAACCACTTTTTAAAACTTATCTTATGTTCAACAATATTTTATTTAACACGTCTACTATTTTTTCCTTAGTTCAACTGACCATGGAGATTATCACATCACAGAGAGGCAAGGATATTTTAGTTTTCTCTGGGTATAAATACCGAAAAAATAGAATCACAAAAACAACCCAGACTTGGAGGTGCACACAGTCGGACTGCAGTGGGACAGCATCAACGCCTCTAAATTATAGAGAAGATAGAATTGTTCGCGTTGGCAGGGACCACAACCATATCCCTGACCCGTCTTCCTTGAATGTCGAACAGGCGATGTCCAGAATGCAAGATCAGGCAGCTACATCTGCAGTGCCACCTCGTCGTCTCATCGCGGAGGCCGTTGCAGATCTGGAGGAGGAAGCCCTCACCAAGCTTCCAGCGCGGGCGGCCATGTTGAAGAGGATTCAAAGGAAAAGACGCAGAGATGAAGTCGATTATCGTCCGGATCCGGAAAACGCTCAGGACTTCGAAATACCAGAGCGATTTCGTACCGTAAATGTAGAAGGAAATCTACAACGATTCCTTTTACACGACGACATGGACAGAATACCAACGGGCAATGTCGCTGAGCGTGCAAACATGAGACGAGTAATAGTGTTCGCCACGGACACAATGCTCGATCAATTGTGTTCATCTAATACAATAATGATAGATGGGACATTCAAAGTTGTTCCCAAGTTATACTACCAGTTGTTCACTTTACATGCAGTACGAGGTAATTTTGTCATCCCTTGCCTCTACTGCCTCCTGCCAAACAAAACTCAGGAAACATACCAGCATCTTTTCGAGACCATCAAGCTGATTCGTCCGAACTTTACACCACAGAGGGTTGTCATGGATTTCGAACAGGCTTCCATGCAAGCGATAAGAGCAGTCATCCCTGAAACAACGACGGAGGGCTGCTTTTTCCACTTGTCGCAAAACATTTGGCGGCGGATTCAAAGTCTCGGGATAGGACCAACGTATGTCGCCGATGAGCAATGTAGACTACAGTGCAAGCTACTGGGTGCGCTGGCCTTCCTGCCTCTAGAGGAGGTTGTAGATGGTTTCGAAGAGATAGACGAGCAACGAGAACGGGATCACCGAAACGATGACATGGCGCGTCTGTACGCGTATTTCGAGGACACTTATGTTGGGCGCCCCTTTAGGCGAGGGAGACGCCCTGCACTTTTTCCTCCGGAGACGTGGAACGTCCTCAGAAGAACAGAGGAAGGCCTGCCGAGGACATCCAATAAAATGGAAGGATGGCACAGAGCCATACAGACGTCATACGACTGTGCACATCCTTCCATGTGGAAGTTCCTTCAAGGACTGCAGAAAGAAGAGCAACTGCAGCGGGCGAATCTGCGTCAGTTTATGGCAGGCGAAGATGCGCCGCAAAGCAAGAAGTACAAAGAGGTCAATAAACGGATCAAGACCTTGATTGCGAGATATAGAAATCAAGAAGTAAACCGAATTGACTATCTGAGAGGTGTCTCGCACAACATTACATATACTGTGTGAACATCTACTAATCTGATAATTCTCCAATAAAGGTCAATGTCATTTAAAGAACTTCCTTGTGATGTGTATGTGCATATGTATCAATAAGGCGAGCATCTGAAGTAGCACTAAATACGGTTGCTGAGTTGGACTGGTAGCAAATATTGGTAGCGGTATTGTCGGTAGCGGTATTGTACCGGTAGCTGAGTTGGCGGTAGCGGTATTGTACCGGTAGCTGAGTTGGCGGTAGCGGTATTGTACCGGTAGCTGAGTTGGCGGTAGCGGTATTGTCGGTAGCTGAGTTGTACCGGTAGCTGAGTTGGCGGTAGCGGTATTGGCGGTAGCTGAGTTGTCGGTAGCTGAGTTGTCGTATAACCCAAATAAGAGCGTTAATGGAGCTGGAACTGCACGCAAAAGTCCCTCACCCGCGCAGGAGTCTCACGGTACAGTAGCATGGACCCACTCATCATCAAGCTACTGCTGCAATCACGAGACGAAGGAAGTTAGCCCAACGTGATAATAGAATGTTTATGAAATGTTATTATGAAAATGGCCCGTTTAAGAATGGGTACCGAAAAAGAATGCTACAATTATGGCTTCACAACGACAAGTTTCCTGTTACTGTGCAACGACTCGTAGATGAATGTTTCAAAATAACCAGAAACGATTTTATACGCATGTCAACTGTGACGAAAAACAAAAGGAGTGCCAAGTACTTCACTCGAAGAACGCAAGGGAGAAAAAGTGGAGAAAAACATAACAAGGAAGAAGACTGAGTGCAAGGTTTTAAAAAGGGAGGTGTAAAGGCCAGAAAAACAGGGAATGGTTGAAATTACTGGGGAAAAGATAAGAAAGTTTTTACAAAGTTTGCCGGATTGGAGGGCACCCGGTCCAGATATGGTTCAAAGATACTGGTTCAAATACTTTACGACTATGTACAAGAACTTATAGGCCAACCATGCAGATTAATTAGAAGAAGGAACCATCTAAAGGAAATGATCCCAGCAATTACAGACCGATAACATGTTTCTCATTGGCTTGGAAAATCCTCACTGGAATAATTGCAGAAGAGAACCCGAGGAACTGGAGATATGCTGTACGTCGACAGAATGCTATCACAGGAGGTCAGGTAAAGAAGTAAGGATCATAGTGGCATGGATCGATTATCGAAAGGAGTACGATTTAGTTCCCCACTCATGGATTTTAGAGTGCCTAGAAAGTCCAGGAGTAAATGAAAAAAATTTTAAAATGTGAACGAATGGATGAAATATTGGAAAGTTGAACTGACGTATGTAAATGATGTTCTTGGTAAAGTGAAGATTGAGTAAGGCATATTTTCTAATGAGATTCTGTTGTTTGTAGTGATACTCATCCCATCGAGCCATACATTAAGAAAAGCAAGTCCAGCATATGAAGTTGCTCATTGTAAAGAAATGATCAACCACTTTTTATTTATGGATAACTTAAAGCTGTATTGCAAAACAGAAAAAACACTTGATTCTTTGACCCTGACTGTCCGCACCTTCAGCAACGATATCAAAACGGAATTCAATATTGAAAAGTGTGCCATTTTAGTATTGAAGAGAGTAAAGGTTGTAAAATAAGAAGGAAAAGAGTTGCCAGATAGCAGAATGATGGGATCTTTGGAAGAGACAGAAGAGTTTAAATATCTCAGCATACTGCAGGCAGATCAGATCAAGCAAAAGGTATAAAAAAGATGGTTGGAAATGACTGCAAGCGATGAGTGAGGAAATTATAAGAAACGAAACTAAATGGGCAAAATGATATTAACCGATAAACACATGGGCATTATCTTTGCTGAGATATTATGCAGCATTTTTATCTAGATGAAGCAAGAGATACACCAGTTAAATAGGAAAATAAGAAAGGTATTGACAATGCACAGGAGACTACATCCAAAAAGTAATATGGACGACGTTGTTAACCTCGCAGTTATTGAAATGAAAAGATATGTGTGCAACAGTGGCCAAAGGTTACTAAAAGCAGCTAGATTGGTAAATGAATATAAATGAGAAAGCGAAGTTTACAATAAGTTCCACCAAAAGAATTAAAGACATTAGAATGAAAAGATCTTACATTGGCAGTTTTTAAGAGTAAAGGAAAATGAAGCAAGCAAGTATAGATTGAACAAGCTTAGAAATGGAGGAATTAAAAGAGGTCGGGAAACAATCATAATTGCTGCACAGGAATAAGCAATACGCACCAATATCAAAGCAACGATCGCCAAAACACAAGAAGAAACTAGATGCAGAATGTGTGGACAGGTAGATGAGACGGTGAGCCATATAACTAGTGAATGCAGTATGTTGGCTCAAAAAGAGTACAAACCTCTAAATGATTGGATTGGAAAGCGAATCCATTAGACAGTGTGACGTAAAAATGGCATCGAAGTAAAGGCTAAGTGGTAGGAACATCAATCAAAACCAGTAGAGGACAATGAGAGATGTAAGATATTGTAAGATTTTAGCATCCACATGTCATTGAAGCTAGATGTCGTGTTATAGTTGGGTTAGACAAGGAACCCAAATCGACTAGAATAATAGACTTTGCTCTTCCTTATGATAAGAGTAAGCTCCAGGAAGGTAGAAAAATTTGAGAAATATTAAGAACTTGCAAGAGAGATAAAGAAGTTATGGGCATGAGGGTGACAGTCATCCCAATAGTCATAGAGGCACTTGGAACAACACCAAAAAAACTAAAGAAGAGATTGGAGGACACCAGAACAGAGACACGGGTTGCTGACTTGCAAAAAAATGTGATACTACATTATGCCAGTATTCTGAGGAAGGTTCTCGCGATTTAAGAAATCTTGTTGATGCTAAACCCAGAAAACATATTACCTCTGACATTTTGTGAGCAATGTATAATAATAATAATAATAATAATAATAATAATAATAATAATAGTCATCGAGGCATTAGGAATTCCGCCACAAGACCAAAAGACTTTAAAAAGAGAGTAAGAGAACAAGGAAATGAAACCAGAATTGACGTCAATCGGGGACGAAAGCCCCACCATCCCTAGCGATAAAATATCTTTATTTTGTTTCAAGGATTTTTCCAATGCAAGGGCATTTTCACACCGAAATCATCCATTTTGTCTTGGTATCTAGTTTTGTCCCCTCAGAATGAAAAAAGGCTTACACTGTTCTTGTCCACAAGAAGGAAGGCACAGTCAATCTTTGAAATTTAAGGCCTGTTTCTCTTCACGTGATTCCTTAAAAAATCTTCACGTGTCTGCAGTGTCTACACGATTCTATCTTTGAGTTTGTCAGAAAAAGTGGTTACACTAAACACAATACCCAAAAAGCCTTTACTTCTAAAATTTCAGGTGCCATGAAACATGAAAGCAAGATGAACATACGATAAATAGAAGTCGTACTAAAAACTCAGAGGTAAATCTCTTCTTGATTAAGAAAATTCCTCTGGTGAGATTCTCCATAAACTTACACATGACGGCCTACCTTGCCACCACATTGCTAGGCTTTACACAGACATTAAAACCTGCGCTATCACAAAATTTTCCATTCCTATTTGACTACAGCTAATCTGTTACGAATATTAGTCACAGAAAACTCGGATGCTTGTTTTTAAGCACGTCCAGAAATGATTTGATCTTCCTATCTTTGCAACTCTCAGCGTTATCGTCTTATCGAAAAGCCCTTTTAACCTAGGGTGACTCTTTCTTCAATCAAATTTGCCCAGTGTCAGTCACATATTTCTCTCAAGAGCTCAAAAGATAAATATACCATGTCGTTATGGAAAAACACTTGATTTGCATGAATATTCCGGATGCAACTCACAGAAACACAACGAGTCTCACAATCAATATCAGAAAGGCCGTCTCCAAAATGAATTCACCTCCCAGGAAGCAATTCTTTCATTCATCTTATAATCATTAGCCACTGCCCAAATCTCTCTAGTCTTCAGTCCTAAACAACCTGCTAAAAATATATTCAGGCATATTATAAGGCATCTCAACAGACTTGCAATACAAAATCTCACTAAGTGGAATCTTGATCAATCCCCTTATTGTTCGTTTTATCTCTCATCGAAAATTGAACTTGGTTTAGTAGCTGGGTGCAAACGTATCTGGACAAAGACAGTACAGCTGATGCTAAAACTCGCTCAAACCCACAAAACCATTGACAGACCTTTTGTAATGCTGGTCTGCTTTTCAGTCTCTCATCTTGTTTCATGAAAGGTGATACTTCCAGAATCAATTTACATTTCATAACCAATGACTGTTACATTCCAAGGGGAAATCAACTCCCTTGGAATCTTTGGTACTTTAGTGACTCCTTTTAAAAAATGTCCTCCTGCCTCAATATCAATTAAACAAGTCATTGTCTTAAAATTCTGCACTATCATCATTCGCTGTATTTTATGTATTTTCTAGGGTCGAAAAAAAAAACCAAGGACCAATTCCGATCTTGCTCTTATTGGCTTTCGGACTAAAATTACCAAGTAAGCAATAATTAGCTTGTAACACCTCGTTTGTTACATGTAATCACCAGAAACCTATTTTGTGATTTGAAATTTTTACTTTCTATAATCAGGCCTAATAGTTCAAGTAAAATAATGAGTTTTTTAAAACATTATTATTATTATTATTATTATTATTAGTAGTAGTAGTAGTAGTAGTAGTAGTAGTAGTAGTAGTAGTAGTAGTAGTAGTAGTAGTAGTAGTAGTAGTAATAATAGTAGTAGTAATAGTAGTAGTAATATTAGGAGGAAGAGGAGGAGAAGGAGAAGGAGGAGGACTATTATTAATATCATCATTATTATCACTGAGTAGTAGAAGTATCACTGATAATCAGTACTACGATGATACACGAAAAGTAATCTACAAAACTCTGCAAAAAACTAAGCATACTTTCATTGAATCTATCTTCTTTTAACATGTATGATAAAAACATTGTGGCATATCAAAATTTGTTTCAAATAAATGAACCAACAATGAGCATATATTTCTCTGACAATATATTTCGGATTTTTTTAATCCATCTTCAAGTCTAAAAGCAATAAAAGAAAAAGTTTAAATACAGTTAAAAAATATACATCTGTACAAAAATTCCATCATCTATATCGCACTACATACATACACACATACATACATACATACATACATACATACATACATACATACATACATACATACATACATACATACATATAATAATATCACATACGCAAAGTATCGCGGGTAATTAGATTTTAATGACCAACGATCTACTTCTGTATTCATCTTTTGTGCTCAGACACGGTTTGATGTTTTCAATATAAAGAGCCTCGAGAGTCATTAAATGATAAATTGATTTTGAAGACGCGCACAAAATCGTGACGTCATCCATTGTAAGTTCACAATTGCAACTTTTCCCGTGACCAGCTACTGGACCATTACGTTTATGTTCCTCATAGCTTTGTTCCACGGCGTACAATTTTCATGTCCAGAAATGGTAAACAATTACAATTACGGATACAAATCATCAACTTGGTAGACCAAATCTACGGATACGGGACTTACCATGAATTTTCATTCGCTTGCCCCCAAAAAGTACAAACACTCAGTTGTATCGGGGTTGATTCACCGAATTCATCGTGCCTGCAGCAGTTGGTCAAATTTCCATGAAAGTGTTGAAAAGGCCAAGTCGATATTAGAAAAGAACCAGTATCCACCAGCGTTCTACGAACCAATTATTGCGAACACACTGTGTAAGATCGTTGAAAATGGTAAACAGGCAGAGAGCTCTAGTAATGATGATGTCGAAGGAGAAGAAAAAGACGAGGAAAAGTTGATTTTCTTGCAATATCGTGGGAAATTGTCTGAAAAGTTTGAAAGGTCCTTAATTAATATTAAGGCACCCTGTAGAATCGTGTTTACATTAAAGAAGTTGAAATCTGTGCTACCACCGTTAAAACCATCGGTCGAGAAATGTTTCAAAAGCGGCATTGTTTATCAGATTACATGTCCACGTTGTAGTGCGTGCTATGTCGGGCAAACGAGCCGACATTTGCAAAGTCGTTTTAAGGAACATAAACGTAATGGTCCAGTAGCTGGTCACGGGAAAAGTTGCAATTGTGAACTTACAATGGATGACGTCACGATTTTGTGCGCGTCTTCAAAATCAATTTATCATTTAATGACTCTCGAGGCTCTTTATATTGAAAACATCAAACCGTGTCTAAACACAAAAGATGAATACAGAAGTAGATCGTTGGTCATTAAAATCTAATTACCTGCGATACTTTGCGTATGTGATATTATTATATGTATGTATGTAGTGCGATATAGATGATGGAATTTTTGTACAGATGTATATTTTTTAACTGTTTTTAAACTTTTTCTTTTATTGCTTTTAGACCTGAAGATGGATTAAAAAAATCCGAAATATATTGTCAGAGAAATATATGCTCATTGTTGGTTCATCTATTCTATCTTCTTTTAAACTATCTGATTACTACCAATCAAAAACCAACAATTTTTTATAGAAAAAAACCTGGCTTTCGCGGTATGAAACAAGCTGTGGAATCAAATAAAATATCTGGCAACTGTCTTTAACACAAAAATTAAAACATTATCCAGTGATTCCGACAGTTCTTGTGGCTTCTTTGAGAGGGAAATTAATAACAATCAGATTTCCTGTTCCTTGCGATTCCGTGGTGGCCACGTGCTCTTATTCGCCATCTGGCGACCTTATCTTTTAAAATAAAAAATTTAACTTCTATGTTGTTTTTGTGCAGCTGGCAGTAGAAATTAATATTAAGGCAGTTCCAAAACTAAATTACAATTCAGAGGAAGCTGACCGGAAAACTGTAAGCTTCTTATCTAATCAACCTTCTATAAATCCTGGATATTCTTTCTGTTTTCTTGACTTCATTTTTCCTCCAACTGAAATTGACTAAAAATTTGCATGCAATAGATATTCCTAATTGGACTAAAAAATACTCAAAAATTTCGTAACCATAAAATCTTAGATATTTTCTAATCTTGTTTTCAAGGATTACTTCAAACGATATCTTTTGCATTAGGATAAACTCAAACGATATCTTTACTATTAATATTAAGTCCCCAAGATATAAAAGTGTACATTATTTACAGAATGAACTGGGTGCCAACAAGGTCAACCTTCGTGTGGTGGCGCCTGGACGCTGAAAAGTTAGGTTCTCCTGACTGGTCGGTAACGAATGGCCTTTGCTTTCAATGTTCTTCCGTACCATCGAAGAAATCGATCTTGTCGTTCCTGGGATTTCCAATCTGGTCAGTCGCCGATTTGGAGAAGGCTTTTGGATGCTCCGCGCTCTGGTGGGTTAAGTGAAAGCTGGTTGTTTCTAGTTTCTTTTCAAACCAATCTGTCTCGCTTTTGGGTTGCTGGTGCCCTTCAGTACCGCCTGCTAGTATGTATTGGTGGCACCCAAGAGAAATCCTGGGAAACCTCGAATGACAGGATAACAACTGTTGGCTTTAAGTCACAAATGAAAAACCAATCAGGAAATGTGCATCTCTGACGCCCCTACAGTTGAGAGAGATATTCCTGGTGCAACCTACGTACTTGGTAACGGATACATACTGGAGAGGAGTTACTGTGAGTTCTGGCTATTCACTTGTTTGGCGGTGAGGGGAGGTTGGTTTCTAGTTTCCCTAGTTTCATAAAGCTGGACCAAGTTCATCGGGGTGGTGTTCAACTCTGCCTCCAGCAGCTTACACAACAACAACAACAACAACAACAACAACAGAAAAAACTATCTGTTAAGCACTTTCCATTATCTTTGTACCCATCGACCACATAGATGACTCTACTGTGAATTAAACTGCATAGATATCGTGTTAACATAAATCAAGAATAATGCTGCGGTACCACTTTCAAGAAAATGTAACTTACGGTGTTAAGGTGGTGAGCAAAAGCAACTTTCCCTAATTTTAATGAGCGATATAATTTCCTATAGTTTTCAATACATGACTTCAATGGAGATTATTTAATTTTATTAGTAGTTTCGAATTATGTCGACTTATGCGCCTAATGACAATGAAGTTATCATGGTCCATTTCACTGATAGGTGACGTTTTTTCAATATTCCTCTTCGAAGAACACTTTCATTGAAGGCAAAGCTGCCCGAATCAATAACAGGTAACCGTCCTTTCTTTCCCTGTGGGCTAGAAGGTGTAAGAAATTGTCAAAAAAATAGCTTTATTCCCCGGACCGTCTCGCTATCGAATAAGTTGTTGGTCATTTCCGACAAAACACAACCTCGTACACCTTAAATCTACTGC